>JAKUCV010007462.1:4554-66132 GCA_028386065.3 Turnera subulata | reverse complement strand
GGGGCGAATGCTACAAGTTAACGAAGGAGTTTAAAGCCAAAAGATTAGAGTTTACTGCATATTGGATGCGGTGAGAAGAGGAGAGAAAAAAACATAACAGTAACCACCACCGACTCAAAGTTTTTTATGAGCCACTCATTTAAACCCAATCTTAACCAACCACTCCCAGCCAAGTAATGAACTTTCCTATTTTAAAGGGTCACGTGCCCACGCAGGTTGACGAATTGGCAAAATCAAATCGATATCATGTGCCAAGTGATCAGTTTTGGAGATGGAGTGCAAAGTTGTACTAACATTAATGAGTTATCACTATTAGAGGACCACACATCTTTCATGTAGTATTTGGTCCAATAATAGTTGTCTCACTCTGACCCGGATACTCTGGGATTTACTTTATATGTTTTAGTTTGCCTGTTTGGTGATCCTCTTGGAGTAGTACATTTGTACTGAGGTTTTGGGGTTTGTGCTTGGCCAAGTGTTTACTGAGCTTAATTTTACCTTCTAAATTTTTAATTGCGTATTAAGGGACTTGAAATAAGCGCTATAAAATTTATTTCCTCTTATTTTATTTAAAGAAAACGAAAAATAAAAAGAAAGAAAGAAAAGCTTCAATCATTAACATCCAATCTTTTTTGTTACAATATTTTTTTTGAAATAAATAGGAAGAAAATTTATGGGGGAAAAAAAAAAGGCCTTGGCCATCTGATGGTTATTATTTTTTTTTTGATCAAAGATGGTTATTATTTTATTGGCCTCCTTTCTTGTTTTTATGATCCGTGGATCAGAAAAAATAATCCTGACTGAGCTTTTTGTACACTAGACTTATGGGAAAGGTTCCTGCTTAAAAGGAAGCAAGCAGGAGCACAAGGCAAACGGGATTTGTGACGTGGAGTCTCCCTAGGCAGTAGGCGGAACATCCTTTTCTTTTATTTTTCCACCTAGGATAGGAGAACAATTGTGATCCTGGCTGGGCCCACCGAGAGGAGAGGAGGATGGCGTGATGGTCCCCCCGGAGAGCAGAGCAGCTGAATTAGCCGGAAGGAAGGAGGGAGCACCCTAACTAACCCCATGCCCCTTCTCGATTCACAATTCTGCCATCCAAGCTTCTTTTAATGCACATTTCGGAGTGGTATTCATAAAAAGTTTGACCAGCTAAACTTTTAAAGCTAAAAACCTTTCCATTGAGCACTTGGCAATATTAATAAAACATGACTTTTTTTTGTGAGTCTTAAAACCTCAACAAACATTCTTACTTTTCTTCCCTTCCACGCGTCATGAGAAAAATGATTATCACAAGTATCATTAAGGAGTATTTTCATTAGCGATTAGACTAAAAATAGGCTTTCTAAATTATACTACTCCACAATAAATCAAATAACAGCCCTGAGAATGAAATCTGACACAGAAATTTTGAACCCTCTATTTAAATAATACCAGGGCATCTACTAGTAGTAGCTTTCAAAGAGTGCAATTCTTTTTTAGAAAAAAAAAAAAAGAAAAAGAAGTGTGTGTATGCTTTCAACTGCAACTAATCGATCTTTGGTGACTTTGGAGACTGACGGTGAGGACGACTAGAAGATAGATGGTGACTGGAACACCTCAAAGGTGCGATTGAAGGAAACCGCGATGTCAACATCGTCTCCTCCGGAAGCTAGTATGGAGGAGGCGCAAGAAGCCACCCCCATTGCCCAGACTGAGGCGAAGATGGCAGATCTGAGTTTAAGCTACAGGGACATGCTGTCTACGGGTAAGCCGTCAGAGGAGGTGGATGATCCATGGGCCTTTGAGGAGGAGATAGAGGTAGAAAAAGGGGATATTGAAGTTGTGGCAGATGAAAACGGGGAGAACATTGTCCTCTCCGACTCTTTCAAGGCAAGACTGGAAAAGCCATGGCAGCGTGCCGTCATAGTGAAACTTTTGGGAAGAGAGATTGGCTATCGGGCTCTGCAGGCTAAAATTCAGACTATGTGGAAGCCTTTTGGCCCATTCCGGATCATCGATCTGGAAAACAACTTTTACATCGTGAGATTTTGGGAGTTGGCTGACTACCTGCACGCTTTAACAGGGGGACCATGGGCAATCTTCAATCACGCATTATGTGTCCAACCATGGGACCAAGATTTCCGGCCAGAATCAGGTAGTATAAACAGAGCTATGGTGTAGGTGCAAATCCCGGGTCTCCCGGTGGATAAATATCACACAAAGATACTTTGCACACTGGGTAATCGCCTAGGCTCCACCATTCGAATTGACATCAAGACGGAAAGCTAGTCCAGGGCAAACTTTTCCAAGCTCGCCATCGCTGTAGACTTTTCTCGCCCTCTCAAAGGTAAGGTTTACCTTGACGGTGAGGCTTTCAAAGTGGTTTATAAGGGATTGCCAAACATCTGCTTCTCTTGTGGTCGCTATGGCCATCCCTCAAGTACCTGTCACTTCCACAAAGAGCCTACTGAAGGCGTGAAGAAAACGGAAACTACGGCACAGCTTGATAACTCAGGTGGAAAGAGGGCGATCTCATCAAGACCGGATGACCAGGTGGGTTTGCTCAACAAGCCTAATGATGTTGGGAATGGATGGTTGTCCCAAAGAGAACTCGCCGTCCCCCAAATAAGCAGCTGGATCCGCCAGTACAGCCAAAGCAGACTATTGTAGCCCCTCCAACACTTGTAGGTAACAAGTTCTCTCCCTTGGAAATCGAGCCTTCCGCTATCTTTAGCTCTCCATCTGCTGCAAGTACTTCCCTAGCCCCCCACATGACCCAAACTGCACCCACCAGAACTCACATAGCAGACACCCCTAGCCCCTCTAAGGCCAAAACACCATCCTCCAGCAGGAAAACCCCTCTGTCCAAAACTAACACAACCCAGAACAAACCTTATACCAAACGCAACCCCCTAAAAGATGTCTCCAATAGCACAGCCCAAAACCCCAAGTTGGTGCCTTCCACCACCCCTACCTCAGACCCTAACCCCATCCCACCTACAGCTCAACCCAAGGTTCTTTTGAGAAGCAACCAGAATCTCCAACCTGCACCAAAGGCTCCACACTCGGCTATCTCCCTTGATGAGTCATGTCACCGTCACATCTACCCGATGAACCAAGACATCATTAATACAAACCCGATGCCACACTCCTCACTGAAGCGCCCCGACCCGCATTTACCGTGTCACAGTAAACACGTGCCGAAACTATTCATATTGATAGAACAGACAGTACATCGTGAAAATATTATACATCAGCAAACTATTAAATACAACTGTCACCCATACTCGGGGACCATTATTCAATCCAAATACAGTGCTCAACAGCAGCAGCAGATAGTATCAGTAATATAAGCATCACAGGAAAAACAGCAACACAGCATCATATATCACACAGCAGCGGAATTGTAATACAGCATCATATGCAATAGAACAGCAGCGGAAGACTTTATGCACATGCAGTGGAGGTATGGATCCGGAGTCAGGTGGAGAAGAAAGCAGCAGCCATCGAACGTCGTACCTGAACTACGGAAACAACTTAACCTACGGGATGAAACCCCGCAGGCGAGGGGTGAGTCCGAAGTGCTCACCGACGAAGGATAAACAGTGATATGCTAGCAACCGTAATACTTGAAAACAATCACTGTCAAGCAATGACATATCTCAACAAACAGAGCCAAGACCAAAAGAATATTTATTATTATTACCAATTTTATTTTCCGGGCCCCGTCACTGGACAAGCTAGGGTCGTACCTGGTTATCAATTAATTCCGGATGCTAAGTCAAGAACCAATCCACATCTCAAAACCCGGATATTTGGTATATCCAAACCACTGGGTATTCGGTATACCCCAACCTCAGGCAACATGCCAACCGGATATTCGGTATATCCGAACCACTGGGTATTTGGTATACCCCAACCTCAGGCGTCGTCATGCCAACCGGATATTCGGCATATCCGAGCCACTGGGTATTTGGTATACCCTAACCACAGGCAACAAGCCAAACGGATATTTGGCATATCCGAGCCACTGGGTATGGAGGAGAAGAAAGAAAAAGAGAAGAGGAGGGGAGAGATGACGTGGCGTGCGTGGTTGTTTGGTGTGTTTCTTGTTGTTTTTTTTTTATTTCTTTTTTTTGGTTTGAAGATGAAGGAAGGATATTGGGTTTTTGCTGAAACACAGGAAAGAAATGGGGCTATGGGTATTAGGTAGAAGGAAGGTTGGTGATGGTGGTGTGCATGGTGGCAAAAGAAAAGAAATTTAAATAGGCGTGCAACACACTGGTAAGTCACAAGTGTAACAGGTAGTTCACAGGCTGAATAGGGAAAAGGCGGCTGAATAATTGAACTTCAATTATGCAGTTACTATGCTGCATGTGAAGTGTGACCCACCTGGACCAGAAAATATCTAAAATACCCACTTGCCTTTATTTCTGGTCTGATAACTCAAGGGTAAACCCGGCTTTTCCGAAGATTCCTGGACCCGAAAAAAATCCAACTTTGGTCCATAAAATGCGCAGAAAAATCCTGAACGTGGGACAAGGTTCGGTTTCAAAATCCAATGCTCGATTTACCATAATTTAATTACCCAAGATTAAAATCAATGGTAAATTACTGTAGATTAACTTAAACAGTCCAGGTAAAAACTGTTACACTCACCCTCCCCTGGTACTGGCTCTACCACCGGACCTCCCTTGGTAGAACCTATCCCACCGCTCTCTGCCCCACCCTCAAAAGAGTCACCTGGCCGGAATGGCCCACCAGAGGCGGGGGCTCGAGTGTCTATGGAGAGTACACAAATTGAACCATTGTATGCATGCAATATAGCGGCTCCTGCGATAAGCATGCTACCTGTGTCCTCTGTGGCCCGAGACGAAGTGATGGAAGAAGCCCATACAGGTGGAGAGGGAATGCTACCTCCCTACACAACCCAGCTGATGCCGTGTAAGGCGACCTCCCCTCATACTCTTTGATGAAACCGATTATTTACTGGAACTGCCAAGGAGCGGGTAAAAGGAAATTTTCTAGGCTATGCAAGGAATTCTGTGCTGTCAATAAACCGGGGGTTTGCGGGAGGTATATGGATACTATGGGATGAATCATCTATACAGGTAGAAGTCCTCTTTAATAATCCTCAATTACTACATACCCGTCTTAAGAAGAAGGGGGTTTCCTTCCTGCTTACTGCGGTCTACGGGAGCCCTCAGGAAGGCTAGAGGAGATTCTTGTGGAGGAATTTAGCAGCGTTGGCTGCCAAGATCCGTGAACCTTGGATTGTGGGCGGTGATTTCAATGTTGTCCTATCTGGCGCTGAGAGAAGGAATCGATTTGGCCACCAGGGCCAAGCAAATTCACTTTTTGTTGATTGTTGCCTAAAAGCCAATCTTCTGGACTTGAGCTTTGTAGGCTGCAAGTACACATGGAGTAGTGGTGACAAAAAAGCGAGCTTGGACAGATATATATGTAATAGTGAATGGAGGAGAGCCTTCCCTGAAGCATCCGTCTTCCATCTTCCTAAGGTAGGATCTGACCATTGCCCAATACTTGTGAAATCGGGTGCACCGCCGCCTCCCTCCTCAAGCCGACCAATTAGGTTTTTGGCTGCATGGCAAACTCACCCAGAATTCGGCCAATTTGTTGCTGATAACTGGGATAATACTCAGAATATGCATGATGCAATTGAGAAGTTCACAGCTGACGTGAAAGTATGGAATAGGAGAGTCTTTGGAAATATTCATTTGAGGAAACGACGTATCCTTGTCAGGCTAGTAGGAATCCAAAAACTCTTGGAGCAAAGATCCTCTGCTTTCATCTTAAATTTGGAAAGAGAACTACGGCTTGAACTTGAGGGAGTCCTACTCCAAGAAGAATTACTCTGGGCTCAAAAATCCCAAAGACAATGGATAAAAGATGGTGATCGTAACACATCTTTCTTTCATGCCTCAACAATTATCCGACGGAAGCAAAATAAGATTGAATCCCTGAAAGATGATAATGGTGTATGGCAGCAGGATCCAAGTACGCTACAAAACCTGGCCACCTCTTATTTCAAGAACCTGTTTTGTGAGTAGTCCTGTACATCATTACTCTTCCCACTGCCACATAGCTTCAAAGCCTTAGATGAAGATGCAAGACTAGACATGGATAGACTGTTGTCTGCTGAGGAAACCCGAAACTGTATCTTTCAAATGAACCCCCTCAAAGCACCCGGTCCGGATGGAGTTCCTGCCACTTTCTTCCAGTCCAATTGGGAGGTAGTGGGTCCCAAAGTGGTCCAATGGCTGATATCTACTTTTTAACAGGAAGTGTGGGATGATCGGATCAATGCAACTCTTATAGTTCTGATCCTAAAGATTGCAAGCCCAGAAAGAATCACACAGTTCCGACCAATAGGGCTCTACAATGTATTATACAAAGCAGTCACGAAACTAGTTGTCAATAGAATTCAAGGCTATTTGGATAAACTGGTGGCGCAGAACCAAAGCAGTTTTGTTCCGGGTCGCCTAATTTCAGACAACATTATTATAGCCCAAGAAACCATCCATTCTATGCGGCGAAAAAAGGGCAAGATAAGATCTATGGCCATCAAACTCGATCTGGAAAAGGCATATGACAGGTTGAGCTGGGATTTCATTGAAGACACACTCCGGGCTGCAGGCTTTTCTCAAAAAATTATCTGCCTTATCATGCGGTGTATTACGACCTCATCTCTTCAGATTAGCTGGAATGGGGCGGCGGGAGATACTTTCAAACCATCTCGTGGCATACGACAAGGGGATCTAATCTCCCCCTATATATTTGTATTGTGCATGGAAAGGTTGGGCCACTTAATTCACCAAGCAGTTACTAAGAAAATTTGGAAGCCAATGCTGGTGTCGAGAGGAGGAGAGGCAATCTCGCATCTATTTTTTGCGGACGATCTCCTTCTATTTGCGGCAGCTGATCCCACATAAGCGGGTGTCATTATGGACTGTCTTGAAAATTTCTGCTTACACTCTGGTCAAAAAGTCAGTAAGAAGAAGTCCAAAATTTTCTTTTCTCCCAATACGCCCCAGACTACGGCTGCGACAATCAGTTCTACATTTGGTTTTACTATAACAAGGGACCTGGGCAAGCACCTAGGCGTTCCTTTGCTACACTCCAATGTGAACAAATTGACGTACTCCCACCTACTTGAGTGAGCCCAGCAACGTCTCAACGGATGGAAGGCAAGACACCTGTCTATGGCGGGGAGACTGATTTTAGCTAAGACAGTGATCTCAGCTCTCCTAATCTACACAATGCAGACAGTTAGATTACCGAGAGCCTTGTGCGATAAATTAGACAAATTGTGCTGGAGTTTTATTTGGGGTTCCACGGAACATCAACGGAAGATTCACCTCCTAAACTAGGATTCTCTCTGCTCCCCTACGAAAAATGGGGGTTTGGGTTTGCGGAAGATGAGGGAATGCAATGATGCATGTTTGATGAAATTGCTTTGGAAGCTGATTACTGACCCGCATTCTTACTGGGTTAAAGTCTTCTTTGGGAAATACTTAAAGAGGAGGATGTTTTCTAAGGAGAACTGGACATACAAGGTGGGCTCCCGTTTATGGTATGCCTTGCGTCAGATTTGGCCTGTCTTCCGCCAATTTCTTTCTTGGGAGATTGGTGATGGCCAATTAGTGAACTTTTGGGCAGATAAGTGGCTCCTAGTGGATACATGTATAAATGAGTTGGGAGAGATATCTATACCGGAATCACTCAAGCAGGCTACGGTTAGTGATATGGCTCTACCCAATGGTCTTTGGAATTGGGAGAAATTTGCGGATTCTATTACTCCGGAGACACAGGAGGCTATATTCCTACTGGATGCCCCTCTAGTGACTAATGGACCTGACCAAGCTTATTGGACAGTCGACCCAAAGGGCCTTTTCTCTACCAAGTCTGCATACAGTGCTCTCACTTTGAATCAAGACTATTCTCAAGACAAGTTGTGGGATGATATATGGAAATTGCAAAGGCCAAAAAGAGTATGCACTTTTCTTTGGCTCTTGGTGCATGACAGATTGCTCACCAACCAACTTCGATGCACCAGACATCTCTCAGATGATCCTATGTGTGCGTTCTGCAAAAGAGAGGTGGAGACATCCCTTCACGCTATTCGGGATTGTGTTTTTGCCAGGGACATATGGATGGCTTTGAGTAATGGGACTTACCCACCAGACTTCTTTGAGCTTGACCTGCGTCCTTGGCTCAGATTGAACCTAGTAAAGCGATCTACCCTAGTTCATAAGCAATCATGGAATATTACATTTGCTACAACATGCTGGCTCCTTTGGAAATGGAGAAACAAAAGGATCTTTGATGAAGAGTCCCCTCACATTACCAACCCGGTATCCATTATAAGGCACAAAGTGGAAGAGTTCACAAGATGTTGGGGAAGTCCTTTGGTTCTGGCCAGTTTTACCAGCAAACCTTGGGATCCACCATTGGGAGAGATGGCTAAGGTCAACTTTGCAGTCCACATGGGTACCTCAGCCTCGGTGGCCATTATGGGAGGGGTTCTGAGAGATCCCCATGGCGTATGGGTAAGAGGTTTTCATGGTGTCTTGGGGCACTACCAGCCTTTTAAGAATGCAAGAATGGCTTTGTTGCAAGCCATCAGACTTGCTAAGGACTCGGGTTTTGAGAGGGTGCATGTGCAATCTTGCACGCAGGAGATAATTGTCTGGGTGCGGGATGAGCTCCCCCAGGAGGACCTTGTCGACGGCATCACTGATGTTATTCTTTTGGAGTTAAAGAGTGGACCCAAGCTCTCCTTCGATGTAGTAGAATTAAGAGATAACAATATTGCTAAAGAATTAGCTATGTTAGCAACTAATTCTGCTAGTACTGTAACATATCTTGATTTCCCTCCCCTGAGCATTAGGCCTCTGTTAGAGGAGGAACTGAGCACATAGAGCCGTGGTTTGTAGGCTTTATGTTGTTATGTAGTTTTCTTTTCGCATATATCTAATATATGACCCCGGTTTCAGACCAAAAGAAAGAGTGCAATTCTTTCTACACATAGTAGAAAAGTACCTCTATATCAGCGCTCACATCTTTTCCGCGCACTATTCTGGTTGGACGAGAATACGCTTCAACTACACTTGGGAAAATATCACTTTTCGACAATGTTTCCACCATCTGACAAGAGCAGTTGTCAACACCTCACTCAAGAACAATAGAAATAATTCAAATACTCATTTGTTTTCATGTTCAGGAAAACTAAAGTCTTGCTGCTAGACAAGATGAGGCAAGAATACTGAAAACAAGAATAGATAGTAAAATTAAGAGCAAAAAAACCCCCACTTACTTCGTATGCTGTTTTTGCTGCTAGACAATGCACATTTCCACGCTCTGTAAGGACAGAACGAATTCCCTTTATCAACCTGTAAGAGCAGTTGATGACTTAAGAGATCATAAACTATTTACAAGATGAAATGTTGGGTGTCACTCCGCAGCGTAAGAAGCCAGTAATCACATTTTTTAATTTTGAAATATACTCGTGATAGCTGTAGCCCCCATGATGGGACGACAACTATAGTTTTATGAATTTAGATTACGCGTTGATTGTAAAAATGCAATTCTCATCATCCTTAGTAGTTTGGGATTTGAGTAATATATGCTAATACAGCAGCTAAGTGATAGTCAGGCCATGTTGTGCGTAGTACTACTGCCTATGATAACCAAACATGGGGGTAGAAAGAGGACCTCAATGCTTCTGTTGAAAACTGATAGGAAGATTAACACTAAATAATGGAAAACAATGGTGCTTAAATTTATAGTGACTAAAATTTACATTTCAGTATGGGCATCACTCCATGCACAAAAATGAGGGCGAAGGAGTACCCCCCCCCCACCATATTTAATTTTCAAAATATGCCAGCACGACAATGGCCACATTATGATTTTGTCCATCTCTTCTCAAGCTTCTCTTGGACGGCCTCTACTATATCTTGGTGGATTGGTTTTAGCAACATCAACAACTATCATCCACCCATTAATGATCTGCAAGCAATTGAGAAACAAACATGAATCCTGGAGTTTCATGGAGGGATAGAACAGACTGCAACAGAAAGTAATGCCTCTCTTTGGAATCTTACCTTGCCATTCATTTCTTTAAGTGCAGCACTTGCTGCCTCCTCTGTAGTATATTCCACAAATCCATAGCCTTTTGACCTTTTGGATATCTTGTCCATTATTATTTTAACTGCAAGGAATAGGAATAGCATACCAGTCCATCCATCACCATTGCTAAACCAATAAATCAGGCTGACAAGGTAAGAGAGCAAAAACATACCTTCAACAAGCTCACCAAAGCCCTCGAATGCTGCACGTAATGTCTTCTCTGATGTATAAAATGACAGTCCTGTTTACAAGAAACATTGCTGAGCATACCAAGAAAATAAATGAATCTATACATCTAACAGAAAGTACATTTCATTTTTGAAAAAGGTAAACACAGTAAAAATGGGGCCTTCAATATCTCATAGATTCATGGGGAAGGGAAAAACTTGGTTATAGGTAGTTCCATCGATAGGCAGCACATACCAGTTATAAAAAGTTTCTTTGTTTTCACTGGTATCATCTGGCCTGCTTCTGAAGACTCCACTGCATCTCCAGCATTATCACCTGTAAAAAAACACAGTGTATTAACACTATAGATATCAAACTCAAATACTGGCAAGTGGCTGTTCTTAATCAGGCTAAGATGTTCCTTTGGTATTAATAAGTAAGGGAGCGACCTTTGTAATCTTTATTTTCTGACTCAAAATTTTTATCTGGCTGAACAGATAAAACACCGGGGACACCTGCAAAATATGGTGGCACTGTTGCTTTTTAATTACAAAACAAAAATTGACTTCAAATAGAAAATCATAAAGAAGTCACAATCTAACCAGCTAGTTCCTGTGCACATTCCTCATCAAGTTCACAACAGAAGCCGAAATTGGATTGCCAGGAAACATGATATATGCACATTTGTGCGTCCTGCTCACTGTAGAAGATTAAGTTTTCAGTTTGGATGAAGACTGCCCATTGAATAATTAAAAAATCCCAATGCTTTAAAACAACTAAACTTACTTTCCCATAACCTTGGTTAGTATCTGAGCATAGTGATCAACCATTTGCGCCTTTGTCACAACCCCAACACCTGGCTTATCCATCCTCACCAGCCAGTGTTTGGTATTCCCAGATGGAAACAGCAATGTACTTCCAGTTTGTGGCTGTAATGAACTAGCCAACCCCATACTTGAAGAACTATAGTCTTTCTTCACAGAAGTATAATCCGGGTCAGGCCTAACCGATAAAACCCCGGGCAATCCTACAGACACACATCAGCAATCCCATCCGCTTAACATTAACAAATAAAATGCTGTTGGGTTCTTTATACTCCCAAATTTCTCAATCAGCATCAAAACAAATTCTAGCAAGTATTCTATGGCTGCAACTAATAAAGCATCAAACTTACGGGCAAGCTCACGAGAAACTTCTTCATCAATATCGCAACAAAAGCCAAAGTGGGTATCAACAGAAGCATCGTATATACACATTTGAGCATCCTTTTCACTGCTTTAGAAACACGCAGCAAAGAAGAACCAAACTCATTAGCTTCAGCTCAGGAAGACCAAGAAACAAACAAAAAGATTAAATTTTGAGACATACCCACCTCCCCAAAACTGATTCTAGAGTCTTGACATAGTAATCAATGATTTCTGGCTTGGAATTCACACCCTGAGGAGGGCTGTCCATGAGCACCATCCAGTGGTGGCAACGATTCTTGTCGGTTCTAGTGGAAGTGAAAGGCGTTGTTGTTGGTGTTGCTCTTGTTCTGGTAGTTGAAGGTGTGCAAGAAATGGAAGAAGATAGTGAAGTGGATAAAGAGAGGATTCTTATGGGGCTTTTGATATTTACGGAGGTAAAGCTATTGTTGCTAAAAGATGGAGTTTTGATTGTGTGTTTTCTGGATATGGAGGTGATGGTGGTGGAGGATGTGCATGAGAGGGAATCCATGGTTTTTGTTTTGTGCTTCTAAGGTTTCATGATTATGGAGCTTGAAATTGAATCACTTGGGGGTTCTGTTCCTGTCTTGCATTGTATCTCTTCCAGTTCTGTTATAAGCTCTTTGATATTCCGACACGGAGATACTGGTCGCTCACGTTTTAACTGGATCATTTGATTTGTCCGTGAATAAGTGCGGCAAGTCGTTTGTTATTGGGCCTATTACAGCTTCTTTCCTCTTAATCAAGCCTTCAACTAGGACTTCATAATTCATATACGAATTAGCAGAATAGTTATTAGAAATGCCATTAATATGTTCTTAGTTTATACTCTTTGAATAAGCAATCAAAGGAGTTACTTAAGATAGAGCAACAAAAGGGTGAAAGTGCTTTTCTTTCTTTTCTTGGTTATTAAGCCGAGACTGCCACCTACTAAAATGAGACCTTCATTCCAATTTTGAGTACACGTAATATAGAGCATTATCCAATCAACTTCGTGTAATTTGGACACGGAAACTGGAAAGATTCATTAATCGTTACATCCCTGAAAGAGCAAATAGCAAGCTAGCCATCTATTCCCGCTGGAGTACATTGTTTTCAAAGCTCTACACTTTTCCTACATGACTGGGATTGAATAGGGCTTACAAGAAAGGCAAAACAACTGGAGAGATACATGAGCCACAATCCAAAAACATATTTTATCCTGTACAGAAGAAATGCTGGAAGTTTTTTGTCTAGCCACCATGGACCTAGGCCATGACAAAAGAAAGAAAAAGGAAGGAAGAACTACTCCATCTGGCCGGCCATTGCTGCATCCTCCTCTTCAGTATCCATTTCTTGCTCCACAGCTTTCACCTGCATGTGAATGAGATCCATAAGTAGACAACACCTGACACCTGGATATCGTGAATAATCAAGCAATATAATTAACTAGTAAAGTAAGAAATAATGGAGCATGCACGCAATTTCATGTCCCTGGAGACAAACTGAGATGGACATACCCTCTAGAAACAAAAAACACTTAAGCAGCAGGTACATTTTCATTGACATATTTAAAAGCAAAATGTCACAAGCTCTACAACTGATGACAACATCCTCATTCCTCATCATGATGCAAGGTAATAAAAAAAGTTAATTAAAAGAACATGAAGAAAGAGGCAGGATGTATGGGCATGACTTCATGGATCATGACCAGAGCACATACAGAATTGACACAACTTTTTCACCTATAGGAGATTAAAAACTCTCTATGTTTTAGATCTGCTGTGGAACCTATAAGATATTGAAACTCAAAATAATGATCGTGACTTGTCACCTCTGGTACATAATGCATCAGCATATTTTCAATTCCAGATTTCAAAGTGACAGATGAGCTTGGATCACACCCACTATATGCTCCTTGCATTTTCAATTTGACTATTCCCGTGTCCCAAAAAAAAAAAAGACAAGCAATAAATTTCAGTTAACAATCACACAAGATCCCTATAAATTAGAACAATGGAAAGCTCACTTTTTTTTTTTTATGAGAGGTGAGCTCACTTTTGAAAGACCATAAAAAAGCCTAGTCCACCACAAAGAGAGAGTAAGGGTCTCGGTCTTAATAAACATTGCACTTTTTCACTCCACATTAAAAATATAATCCCAAAAAAATGGGCATACTTCTCTAACATTTCCCCATCCCCATGGTATGCACATAATGGAAACATCCAGGGGATTAACCCATAAGGGTCGTCTAGCTTGAAGTATATCATTCTCTATTGATCTTGACAAAATCATTGCGTAGACAGAGGCCTTAATTATTAGAAAAACAACAGTTTCCAAGTAAATCTGATGTAGGAACTAACTGAACAACATCAGGAAAAGAACATACAAGAAAAATACCACACACTCTCCTGTCCAGAGATGAATCTAAAAAGCACAAAAGAAAATTAGGTAAAAAATCATTGGTCTCCCAATCATTCAGCTTCATATTAAAATGAAGATTCCAAATATTCAACCACAATCAGACAGACTAAGAATAGGAGCAGCATGCACTTATAACTACCAAAACCCTGCAAAACATGTGGAATACCAAAACCCTGCAAAACATGTGGAATCATATGATGCAGTAAATCTAAAACCAAGGAATTTGCTGACATGATCTCTCTCTATCCAATCCCAGGATGACTCACAGCACTCACAGTACTAGGCCTATTACTAGCTAAGAACTAATAGAGAATTAAAATTACAGTAACCAATAGCATTATAAAATTGTCTTAACCAAAATTCATACCGTAAAATTGTCTTAATAGCATTCCTATTCCTATTAGAAAACTAATTCTGATTGGAAGGGTTGGGGCACTAGACGTAAACCCTCTTGGGCTTCATAATGTTTGGTCAAGGAGATTGCACACGAAACTACTACATCGAGAACTTTTTATCTTTAAAATAAATAAATGGGTTCTAATTAGACTTAGTTCTCTAATAGGAATAGGAAGTGAAACACTGGATTTTGGTGTAAATTTAGATTATTTAGAATTAATTTTTTTTTCATAAAAAAAAGAAAGAATCTTAATTTTCATTTTTATATTAATTTGGTTTTCTGCGCGCACGCATATTGTTTGTTAAATAATTGTACACGAGGAAGGACTTGTAGGCGGAAGAATCCTTTGGTAACTCGGATTAAGCATGTTCCCCGACTTTGAAGACATGCATTATAAATACATAATCTTCAATGTATCTATTCTCCCCCCAAGTCTTACACGAATTACGATCGATCTCCAACAAGTGATAGAGCAACCCTTTCTCCTCTCCTATAATCTTAGCTAATTGTCTTCCTCGGCAAATTTGCTGTTCGCAATCACTCACAAGCCGCCTTAATTAATTAACAGGTATTCTTACCCCACCCTAGTTTCTATACTAGCTAATTTAATCTGCCTATTTATACTAGTTGATTCTAAATTATTGCACTTATATTGGATTTCTTTTTTGGTTGTCAATTTGTTGCTTGAGGTTTGAGAGCAGCGATGCTATAATTTTGTTTAATTGATTGATTAATTATTGTTTTTTGTGATCTGAATTAATCTTTGCAACACAATATTAAATATTTAGTCAAAGCAAACAATGGAGGAGGTGAGGACTGAATTGGTGCCCGATGAGAATTGTCTTGATATATTGAGCAAACTGCCGGCTAAATCTGTTGTTAGGTTTATGTGCCTCAACAAATCATGGCACAATTTAATCTTGGACAATCGTCCTTACTTGGCTGATTTGCATTATTCCCACCACAAGTCATCATATGCTACCGACTGTAATTATCTGGTCGAACGGGTGATTAAACCTGTTCTTCCATCATTATTGGAGGCGGAAGATGACGATAATAATGATGAAGAAGCAGTTAATCATGAGGGCAAATCAGGTTCACCTTATAACCGGTGCTTTTCACTCCATGATGGGACGAACTTGATGCTCCATGAGGAAGTAGACAGTCCATGCAAGGCGCCATGTGCCGTAATTGGTTCATATAATGGATTAGTGTTGGTGATGGATAAGGATTCGGGTCTTCACTTGTGGAATCCTTCAATCCGTAAGGTCAAAGCACTTGCTATTAATTCCAATCTTACTCGCTTTGGTCATCTCTATAGCTATGGTCCTCATCAAGCTCAAGCTCAAGAGCGTAGTAGTATCACTGATGAAGGGTATGAATGTAAGAGTTCAATTGGATTTGGATTTTGCCAAGTTAACAAAGATTTCAAGGTTGTGTATGTGGTCATCCTGTATGATCCAGGAACAAATGAGATGGCATATCAGGGTGTTGATGTTTACTCTCTCGCTTCTGATTCGTGGAAATCATTAATCGATATTGTTACTGTGCCTCTGGATGCATATGATCTTCCACCCCACATAACTTTTGATGGAAATCCACATTGGATGGTGCAGAAGCAAAAAGGCGATCCTATATTCATCATTTCATTTGACTTTTGTACCGAACAATTTCGAACTATTTCCAAGGTGCAGCTACCAGGATTGGGTGGATATGAATATGATCTAGGAGGAATGGAAGGAATGGAACTTTGCACTTATAAAGACATGGTTTGCATCTACCGTCGGAGGGATCGGGGGGGAGTTAGAGTCTTTGATTGTGAGCTATGGGTGTTGAAAGTCTGCGACGGTAGAAATAATTATAGTGTTGATGAGAGCTATTGGGCGGAAGCATCGTTTCTGGCAGGTCTCCCATACTGGGGGATTCCACTCAACTTTACACACGATGACCGGCTTATTCTTTTTGATCTCCATAACCCTGATGCCATCATCTCAGTTGGGACTGATGACAACTCTTCAGACTCCTTCAAAAAGAACATAATATTTACGCATCCTGAGGAAGGCACGCTCGATATCCAAATGATTTCTTATATGGACTCTCTATTTTTACTTTAACTAGAATTGATTTTTTTTGGACATCCTAGTGGGCCCCACGCCCCCACTAATTCCTAATCTACCCCTCACACATATTCCAAATTAAATCCGGGTGGCCTTTTATGCCAACGCAACCAAGTGGTTGCCAGCCAAAGAAATAAATTAATTCTTTCTGTTGTCTCAAAAGTTCATTTTTGTTTTTTTACATTGAGGCTTTTTAAATATTGTTATATTATCGTTTTTTATTTTAATGTTTTTCCCTCCATATACATTAATGTTGTTGAGCATTTATTTAAGTAGTAGCTAGTAGGATGTTACTCAATGGATACGCTCTCACTCTTTGGGTGTTTCATGGGTCACCACAAACCATTCCTTTCCCTTACGAGTAACCCAACCAAGCACGTGCATGGTAATGGCTGGAATTTGTTCTTTGTACAGGCTAGTACATCATAGTAATCCACATGGTTAATAAAACACTCTCAGAAATCTGTGAAAAGCTTTTCAAAGACGCACTTTGTATGGATTTTGTGTATGGGTACGGAAGAAAAAGCTGCAGCCTCAACCCAATTCATCAATACGCAAGCCATTCTAATAATCAATATACCTCTGCACATTCCCTTAAAAACAAAAGTATAGTCAGGACTTGTGCAAGGCGTTTAAGTATAGGAGAAATGTGTGTTCATTTTCCTCCAAATTGTCGAGAACGGCTGGCCAGATCCTTGATGCAAGCTCATGGGCTGTATCCCTTGATTTCCCACAGGCTAAGAATCGATCTGCCAAAACACTAAGTCATACACAGTCAAAGTGAGTACTTGGGGAGGGTTTGCTGAACCCTCAGGACATGTAGGTGACTTTGGACTGGCAAGACGAGGACTACCAACTAAAGGCATGCAATTTTTGGGCATTAAAAAATATACAATTTGTGTGAATTTTGATCCCCAAACATTGCACTATTGAAGACATTATAATTGTGAGAAGAGAGCAGCAATTTTAGTTTGTGTGAGTGCAATTTTGGGGCATTGGAAAAAAAAAAAATACAATTTGTGTGAATTTTTTTGATCCCCAAAAATTGCATGATTAAAGGCATTATAATTGTGAGAAGAGAGCAGCAATTTTAGTTTGTGAGAAAACCTGAAAGCAGTAATTGAGTTTGTGAGAAAAAGTGGAAAACACTACTATACTGAATCCTGAAAAGATGTCGACTGAGAGAAAACTTCCGGAGAGTGGAGGAGTGAAAATATTATCACTCACCCCACATGGCAGCAGTACAATTGTTAAAATTTTGGTGGACTCTGAATTGGCACTCACCCTGTACCAAGCAGGATCGGGAGATATTACTGAAGTGCAAGCCTCTGAAGCATGTCCGGGCTCTGATCTGAGGCCTATTGATGGGGTTTGCATCACCTATGACTACATCTACAAGGGTCGTGCTGCTTCTGCTAGGGAGTCTTCTTCTTCTACTAAGGAGGAGAAAAATGATCAAGGGACTGATGGCAAGAAGGAGTAGGAAGGAAACCACGTTCGAGGGAAAACCAATGTTTAGATTAGGTTTAAATTTATGTTCAATAAAACTAGTAGTAGTGTTCGTTCACTAAACTAGTAGTCGTGTCTTCTGATGTAGTAGCGTCTATCTTCAATAAAATGGTTTTCCTTGGTTTTTCACGGTATATGTTTCCTTCTATGTTAGAATAGACTTGGTTTTATTTGTCTCTTAAATTCCCTAAGATTACAATTTGTTTACTCAATGGTTCTCTATTCATAGAATCGATAATTAATTACATCGATTTATATTACGCTACATCGTCATCAGAATTGGTTTAAACGTTTTTATTTTGATTTTAAAATAACAAAGAAATGGCAAGAAGATGATATGACCAACAAAATCTGGTATAACTATTGAAATGAGAGAACTCTATACCTTATCCATTCCGAAATTGATAGATTTTTTTGAAGGATTTGAAATTGATAGGTTAAATATTCATATAAATCACTTTTTTTTGTTGGAATATAAATCACATAGAATTAAAAATTTTGATTTACTAATAAGTCCTTAGCTCAGTTTTACTATGATTGTTGATTTTATATATAAAAAAAAATCACCAAAATGGGTCGCCTAACTAGTATTTTGAAAGGCTATTAGTTCATTCTCTTTGAATAAGCAAGCAAAGAGCAACAAAAGGGGTACAAGAAAGAAGTCCTTTTCTTTCATTTCTTGGTTACTAAGCCGAGACCGCCACTTACAAAAATGAGACTTTCATCCCAATTTCGAATACATGTAATATAGGGCATAATCCAATCAACTTCGTGTAATTTGGACACGCAAACTGGAAAGATTCATTAACCGATACATCATTGAAAGAGCAAATCGCAAGCTAGCCATCTATTCCCGCTGGAGTACATTGTTTTCAAAGCTCTACACTTTTCCTACATGACTGGGATTGAATAGGGCTTACAAGAAAGGCAAAACAACTGGAGAGATACACGAGCCACAACCCAAAAACTTATTTTATCCTGTACAGAAGGAATGCTGGAAGTTTTTGTCTAGCCACCATGGACCTACATGTCCAAAGTCACCTACATGTCCTCAGACGATCCTCGTCTTGCTAGCTACCACCATTTTTTTGGTGATTAGAGCTTAATCTGTTCAGTATCAGGGTATGAATTATGATTCAACTTGGCCATAGTTTTTGGCTTGCTCGTGCTTTTACAAAATTGGCAGAGAATAAAGATGACGGCATGCATATGCTGACATCACCTTTATAGAAGGAGGTACTGAAAATTGTCCCTGGCTAGGAGATAGTTATATGTGTTATATCTATTTAAAGTGTCGCCACAAGAAAGTGCTCAGTTCTGAAATTACATGATAGAAAATATATGGGGACATGTACCTGGACGACCCGGGTTCGGATTTTTTGGACCGGTTAGTGCCCGACCCCGGTCCGGAGCAGGCTGGTCAAGCCGTGTGTGCTCCAAGTCACGGTGTTTGAATGTGGCAGCTTTACTCTTGGGGCGGCAATACATCACGCTTTGTGCGCAGGAACGGGTGCCACGCAGTTTTTTAATGCCGTGGCGGAGCTGGCTCGAGGTGCGGGTCGGATCTCGATCGAGCCAGTATGGGACCGGGCGGGTTTGCTAGGCCCGAGGGATCCGCCCCGGGTGGAAGGAGGAGTGGTTAGGGAGTATTTGGGTTTGGAAAAGGGTTTGAACCGTACGGTCAGGTGGTTTTTTTTTTGTCAGCGTACGGTCAGGTGGTTGGTGAGGCTGTAATTGAGTGTTTTCATGTGAAAGATGAGTGGGTGGACCGGTTCAAGAAAATGTTGGTGCAAGGTTCTGGCTCCAGCTACACCACGTTTGAAGCCTTGGGTGCATTCATTTGGCGGAACAAGTAATTAAGTCAAGTTATACTACTAGTTAGGTGTAAACAAAAGAACATATAACTCCAAAATTTTGATTTATTTGACCAAATTATTCTTTTAAGCAAAATAAAATTTGTCATCGTTTCTCCTTGTATGTCACATAATCATGGTTTTATAGGGCTAACTGTTGTTAAATTTTGGTTTAACCGGCTAGTCTTTAAAGAAAAATATTTTCATATAACGATTAACCGGGTTCGATAAGCCGGACCACATTAGTCAAATTTACAGAGTATTCATTGGTGAAATCATAATTAATTCTTGACAAAAAACTCATAATTAAAAGGCAAATTAATTGCTATGTTATAATTCCATATTTCTCTTTTAACGGACCTTATCAATTACATGCAGGGTTAAAGCCTTCAAGGGTTCCTGGTGATGAGATGGTCAAATTTGCTTATTCAATCAACATAAGGAAGCTAGTGAAGCCACCACTACCCACTGGCTACTGGGGAAATGGCTGCGTTCCAATGTATGCACAAGTGAGTGCCAAAGAGTTAATGGAGCAGCCCATTTGGAAAACAGCCCAGCTTATTAAGCAGAGCAAAGGCAACGCAAGGGATGAGTATGTGCGTTCATTCATTGATTTTCAAGAGCTACATTATGGGGATGGCATTACTTTTTGGTCGAAGACCGGGAGGTTATAGTATTACTATGATCAAAATACATACAAAAGAATTCGGGTCTCAACCCGAACAACCCTTTTCCTCAAGAAGCAAGGAACTAACTGTAGTGAGTGGCTGATATATACACGTCTGCCCAGCACAAAAAGAATGGGCTGATCTAGTTAAAGCTCTAGCAACTAGGTTAGCCTCTTGACTAATATTCACAAAAGTTACAAAAGAGAACTGACGCATAAGGGACTTAATATCAGTGACTACATCCTTGAATTCTTCGTCCCACTCAGTTTCATTCAAAATCCATCTAAAGGTGGCTGGAGCACTTGCTTCAATAACAATGCACAAAAGGTTACGTTGAACTGCAAATTGGACTGCCTTCAAAACCATTAGAAATTCTGCTTTCAGGGGGTGGCAGTCAGCCTCTTTCACAACAAATCCAATAACCCAGTTCCCATGATGATCTCGGCACACACCTCCAATCCCTAAAATAGACCCTTGATTTACTAGCAACTTTGCAACATTCAGCTTTAGGGTCCCTGGATTTGGAGGCTGCCAACACACAGGAGGTGATGATGGCCCTCTAACAGCTTTGTCAACAGACTGGAGACATTTGGGCCATTCTAGTGTGGATTTTGATTTGAATGTGTGAATTCAAAATAAACTCAGTTTAGCTTTAATTGTAAATATTCGTTCCCTAATTACAAAATGAAAAAGGCAAACAAAGTAATCCTAATTGATAAAAAAAAAAAAGAGTTTCAAAAGGATTAAATAAATTTTGAGATCGCTGCCACAGCAATTGCTGAGAGCAAAAAGAGGAAAAATTGGCGAAGAAAATGTAGTTTTTATTTACTTAAATCTAAAGAAAATTGGATTAAGAGTCATTCAAGAATCAAAAGAATCAATAATATGGATTTAGTGAGAAAACAGCGGGACCCTGGCACTAAACCTCGGGAATTAGCAAGGGCTTAAAATCCTAATCACAAACAAAAGTAGAGGTCTCCAAGAAGGAGACTGGATGGATACGACTGCAAAATCTATCCCCTTATCTTCAAAGTTCAACCAAACAAGCAAACCAATAAAATACACCAAAACCAGATGTGAAGCTCTTCTTCTTCTACAGCAATCTTGGCCCCTAGACCTTTCTCCTCTCCTCTCTCTAATAAGCCTCTCTTTCCCACTCTCTCCTTTACTTCAGGTACTGTAAAAGTTTTCTATTTCCTCAAGCAAGCTAAACTCATTTCACGTCTTCCTCCTCAAGACCCATTTTTTTGAGCTTGTGTGTCACTATCTGGTGCATTTTGGATTGACCCAGTACTTTTTTCCTAGTTTTAACGGTTCCCAGATCCTGCATTTTGTGGATTTTGCATTATAGCTAGTGGGTTTGGGGAGTTCATTAGTAGCGTGTCATTGATTAAGATGTGTTTTGGTGTTTGTTTATTACAGGGAGGAGTTATGGGGGGAAGTATTTTGGAGGGATTGGTGTTGTGGGCAGGAAAGGAAAGGGACAGTTCCAGGTTGGGGTTGCCAGTGTTGCCTTTGAAATTCCCTCTGCTGAGCAGGTAATGGATTTTATTTATCTTCTCTTTGACGGTTGATTGAAAAGTTGGGGTTAAATTTGGGATCTTGAGTTCATCATGGGCCCATTTCGCTGCTCAAATTGTACTGTGAATGCTTAAAAAGTATGTTTTTTCTTTCCCCAATTTTTTGTTTTCTGAAAGCTTAATTTGGACAGTTGTTATGTGGTGTCAAGCAATATGTCGTTTATAACTGACAGAATGGAAAGGATTGCTTCTCGTTTATAAATATTTCTTGAGATAGCATGATCATGATGAATGATTTTGGATTTTGTTGAATTCTGATATGATTTGTAGGCCCGGAAGGAATCTGCTAAAGAAAGCCAAAGGCCAGTATATCCATTTGCTGCTATAGTAGGACAGGATGAGATGAAGTTATGCCTTTTGCTAAATGTGATCGATCCCAAGATTGGAGGTGTCATGATCATGGGTGACAGAGGCACAGGCCACGACCGTTAGGTCTTTGGTTGATTTACTTCCTGAAATTACGGTTGTTGCTGGCGACCCATATGATTCGGACCCTGAAGATCCAGAGTCCATGGGTATTGAAGTGAGGGAGAGCATTCTGAGTGGGGATGAACTCTCTATCAAGCTGACAAGAATTAATATGGTTGATTTGCCATTGGGAGCTACAGAAGACAGGGTCTGTGGAACAATTGATATAGAAAGGCTTTTGAACCTGGCCTTCTCGCAAAAGCTAATAGAGGGATACTTTATGTCGACGAAGTTAATCTCTTGGATGATCATTTAGTGGATGTTCTTCTAGATTCTGCTGCCTCAGGATGGAACACAGTGGAGAGAGAAGGTATTTCAATCTCACATCCTGCACGGTTTATTGTGATTGGCGAATCCTGAAGAAGGGGAGCTCAGGCCACAGCTTCTTGATAGATTTGGAATGCATGCTCAAGTGGGCACTGTAAGGGATGCAGAACTCAGGGTGAAAATTGTGGAGGAGAGAGCCCGGGTTGACAGAAATCCCAAGGAATTCCGTGACTCCTACAAGGCAGAGCAAGAGAAGCTCCAGCAACAAATTTCCTCAGCTAGGAGTTCCCTTTCTTCTGTGCAGATAGATCACGGCTTGAAGGTTAAAATCTCCAAGGTTTGTGCAGAGCTAAATATTGATGGATTGAGAAGAGACATTGTCACTAACAGAGCTGCAATAGCCTTGGCCGCTTTGAAGGGTAGAGATAAGGTAACTGCGGAGGATATTGCCACGGTAATCCCCAACCGTTTGAGACACCGTCTTAGGAAGGATCCCTTGGAGTCAATTGACTCCGGTTTACTTGTTCAGGAGAAGTTTTATGAGGTTTTTAGTTGAGGGCAGTATGTAGATCTCTCTCTTTGTAATGCTTTTTGTGACTTGAACGTGCCTCTAATTATGTTTTACTTGTCTTTTTCTTGTTGCCTTTTTGTATGATCTTCGTTTACATCCTCCAAATACAAGCAATTTGCGCATGTTGTTATTGAGGACTTAAAAGAGAAAGATATGCAACCAGATTCTTTTCTGCAGTTAATACTTTACAGAATGTTAAACTTGGAAAGGGGAATGAGTTGATTTTTGTTTTTCTTTCATTATGAAAGTTGCAAAATTATAGACTGAACTATTAATGAATAAGGGAAAGGTGATTCTCTTTGTTTGAACGTCATCCCAGTCTCACTCTGTAGTGCCAGAAGTCCAGGGGATGAACAAGGCCTAATTGCTGGGATACAGTGTCACGGAATTCACTTGAAGCCAATGAATATTGCATGTTCATATTCAGTGGAGAATTTCTTCACGGGACCAACTTGAATTACATTTGCAGGTGCTCAAATAGTTTTTTTTTTTTTTTTGGGTACAACGGAAAACAAAAGGGTGCTCAAATATTGTTATCTCTAGGTTATTCAAATTTGGACAGAATAGATATGAGACAAATGATACTGTCGTTCCTTTCCCATTCAATTACAAAGACAGACCACCGCAAACAGACCAGTAGGCAATGGACGTTAAGAATAGCAATGACTGTCAGTGGACAGTTTTGAACTTAATTTCATAAAGATTAGACACAGGAAAGTCTAGGAGCAGTCGCAAAGAGGGAATAGATGTTGCACTCTCAGTGGACTAGACATCGGAATTGTGAAACAAAACCACAGCTACGATCTATACCAGAAAAGTGCAAAAATAAACTCTCAAACCTACCTAAACACATCAGAAGAGCACTTCGACTATTGTCAATGCACAAACTCTAACAACCAAACAAAATGCAGTTGCTAAACCCCAGTTACTGGCAGAACCTTGCACATTGCCTTTATTAGATCAGGAAGACACTCACGAAAACCCAAAAACCCTATTCAGAAATCAGTTTCCAAAATCAAAACTTTTTATTTTCCAGAAAAGAGAAATGCACATCGGTGGCCAAGATAGATTACATCACAAACCCAAAACGAGTCCCAGTAAAATTTCAATCTTTAACCAATGTAAGTAGCTTTCACCACTTCATGAGTTAAAACCACATGACTATCAACACAAAACACAAAAAAAATACAGCACCTAAAACTGAGAAACCCAGGAAACAACCAACCTAGACTAGCAAGCTCCAACGTATCCACACACTTTCTGTAGGTGTGACAATGGAAGGAAAGATAAAACAGTGGTGTGTTGAGTAATGTGATTCCTTACATACCTCCAGAAACGGAACAAGAAAAAGACATTAGGGTTTGCTTAACTGGGTCTTAAGAGAGTTGTTTAGTAGTACTAGTAGTAGTACATGTGAGAGTAAGAGAGAGAGAGAGGGAGAGCAATGGTGAAAGTGACAACAGTCTGAAAAGGTGAGAAGACCAAACAAGCTCAGCCTCTTTAAAAACACAAGGGAGGGGGATTTGTGAAATACGTTTAATATCAACAAAATTGAAAATTCAGGTTTATTCCATGACCTGTGGTAATCCTATTCATGAATTACATCGACTCTCCTACCTATTCATCTCTCTCTCTTTGGCAACAATTACCAGTCATATACTGAGCCTGCCTAATACAAAAAAACCTAAAAGAAAAAGCCACTGAGCTGCTGCTGTACTCAAATGTAACATATAACAGTTCTTTTCCTAGGCAATAGCTTCCTTACTGTACCTAGTAATTACAACAAAGCCACTCACTAAAAGAAGATACAGAGAAAATAAAAGCTGCACTGCACCCTCTTTCAGCTCCAAGGAAAAAAGGATTCATCTCTGTACTTCATCCTTTCCCTGATCATTTTCACTACAAGATATCTGCACAAACAACACAAACAACTGTTAAATTTTCCCCCTATTTCCTTGTACTACTATACCCATTAAATTATTAGCCAGCTGACTTAAGTAAAAATGCATTACCTCACGGAGTTGCCTGAGGATTAGTTGGCAGGAGATATAGCAAATGTAGAGCCATCAACAACTCGAGGACTGCCAATAACGCCACAACACAGCCACCGTGGTGATGCCATATAGTGATGACAGTGCGCCTGCAAAACTTTGCCATCTGAAAGTAGTCCGATTTGGTCATCAGGCAATGGAGGTCCTACAAACCTGAATCTCGAAGAACCAAACCATTCTCGGAACATGAAGTACCTCATGGACCTAGTCCTCAGGATCTCCCCAATCTTGCGTGTCCCATTCACGCACTTTTCAACATTCACAGGGTCGGAGAAGTAACTGAATCGCACCATTGGCCCAGATATTTTCTCCATAAGAGTGGCCACTGTAATGTACAGAGGTGGAGATGGTGTCCTGATGAATACAGAACGAGGAGGGGTTGAAAATGGGACAACATTTGAAGCTGCTTCAAGGTAAGCCCCCACTTTAGTAATGCCAACAACCTGTATCAGTGACTGCTCCGGCGGCATTGGAGGCACAATGGAGATTCCGTTTCGAGGGTTGTCATACAGATACTGCCCCACATATGGGAGATGATAAGCCACAGGGATTCCCCAGGATGAGAGGTATGGCCTAGGACCAATGCCACTCAAAAGAAGCAACTGAGGACTGCCAATTGCACCAGCTGATAGCAGCACTTCCCCATTTGGGCGCACCATGGCATGGTGATATTTTCCATTCCTGTCCCAATACACCACCCCAATTGTAGTCTGTCTTGGCCCAGCAAGCTGTGCTGTGGAAGCCACCAATACTCTCTCAACATTTGCATACACCGCAACCTTGATATTGGCAGCATTTGCATTATTAAGGAGATCAGCAGAACTGTGTCTCCTACCTGCACCATCAAAAGTAGACCCAACTATCTTAGTCTCCACTCTATGATCCAAAGTAAAACCATGAAATGGATCAACTCCAGCCTCCAATAACCCGTCTCTAACTGCTGATTGCCAGTTCCTAAGCTCAGGCCTGAAAACAATTTCCTTCTCAACCCATTCATAGGACTGATTATCAAGAGCAAGGTCCCAATCAACATCAGATTTCAGACAGAAATCAGGGTCTGCAAGGCTGTAAAACCCTGCATTGATGGCCCTGCTGCCGCCGAGAATCCCACCTGTATGAACTCCATCCTCTGACAAAAAGGCCTGCGCTGGGGAGTCATATTCGTCCACTTCTGTGAGCGTTGATAAGAGGCCTCCTCGAGTCATCAATTTGGGTTTGCCGCCATAAGGAACACCACCAAGTTCAAGCAGCAAAACGCGATAAGACTGCGGCAGAGACTGTGTGAATGTGTAACCGGTTGTGCTACTACCTACAATAGCGCAGCCATGATAGTCCTGCGAAGGAAATTCTGTGGAATTGACCACAAATCTCATGTAACTCGGCCCTGCACACACAATTCAGCAAGAATTAAAAAAAAAGAAAAAAGAAAAAAAACAACATGAGAAGATTGATATGACAGTATTGGAAGATAAGGATACAGAGAAGTCTACTAGTTCTAGGATATAAAGTTTAGCCTATTTCTCATGAAATGACCATCCAATGATCACAAGTTGGGGCAAATCGAAAGAAACTGTAGAAGCATGATTACAGAATAATCTGTTTTTTTCTAAAAAATAAAGTCCAATAGAATATCTAGGATTAAATTAAATAGCATGTCGTAGCAATATAAATAGTATTCAAGTTAATAAAAGCGTGTTGTTCCTTTCCTCGCAGAAATATATAACGTCTCTGTTTTCTTACTTTATGCATACAAAGCTCTGTTCTTTATTTTTCTACGGTAAGATACACTCAGCCAACTACCTTAAAATCACTCAGCTTCTAATCTTTCAGAAACAAGCCCGTCAGTCTAATAACCCCCAGTGTCTTTACAATTAACGACTCTTCCATTTTTTTTCACAGAACTAGAGTCAACAAGGTAATAAACAAGTGAAAGAAAACTAACAACGAAAAAACAAATACCTAACAACCAAAAGACTGCATTCAATTCATCTTTTTCTACGATCCAAGCAGAATGGGTACTACTAAGAAGTAAGGTTGATTACCTCGTTGTAAAACAGAGAAATTGTTGAAAAGCACCACCAACATCGCCGCAAGACATAGCAAGTGCATTTTATGCTTTAGTTCCCTTCCACCTTTTATAAACAAACAAAACCCTAATTAATTAATTGGAATTAAAATGAAGGAAAAGAAGGAAAACTGTTTGGTTTCCGAGAAAACAAGTACCAGCAAGTTACCTGGTTGACGGTTTATTGCTCCAAGGAGAGAGGGTCGTGTTTTTTGAAGAAAATTGCAAAAAAACAAGGGAAAGAAGAAGATGCAGACAAAGACCCCGAAACGAAGAGAAGAGAAAGATTCACTCTTTGAAGGGGTTTAAGAGTGAAGGACAGGAAGAAGAAGAGGTGAAGAACAAGAAGAGGTGAAGAAGAAGAACAAAAATGGAAAGAAAAAGAAAAAAAAAAAAAGAAAAAAAGTATCCCTCACTCTCTCAGATTTCTGATGGGTCAAAGCGGTGGAGGATCAGATCTTTCTTCCTGAACTCCAGCCGCTCCAAATAGGACCGAAGTGACAACAGGCGATCCTGGATAATCTTGGGGTCTCGGGTGGCCGAGAAGAACCTCCCCTTCCTTATGAAAAAACCACACCTGCCGGCGTCCTCAAGCTCGGCGATTCGCTGGTGAACGAGTGAAATGTTGTCGATGGTAAGGATTAGGAGGTCAAGGTTGTACAGTTCAATGTGATCCGCCATTGTTGGAAAACATTAATCTAGGTTTGGGTGGTGATTTAGGGTTTCAGGTGAGGGATTGGGTGGTGATTTAGGGTTTCAGGTGAGGGAGAGAGAAAGAGGAAGCTGGAGAGGAGAGGAGCGGGAAGAAACTGTTTTTGTTTTTTCTGTTGTGTGTGATGATTGGCTCTGGCTATTTATACAGGAAAGTGTTTTGTGTTAAAAAATTTCCTCCTCGGGGTTATATTATACAGAGTTCAAAAGGAAATGTTTACTTTATCTGTATCTATATGTATAGTAGTACTACTACTATGTTGTTAGTATTAAACCCTGCATCCAATAAAGTAGTTTTTTTTTTCTAGTTAGTTTTTTTTTTATAAAGTAGTTTAAATAAAGTAGTTAGTAATATTCCAACTTTTTTCTATTTGATTCTTGGGGACAGTATTTTAAACTGCGGCGTTATGAATTTCCACTTCATAATATTCCAATGTAGGAGTATATATGCCGAGAGGAACACTTTTTAAATTTTTTCCTTTCTCTCAATTCTAGAAGAAACGCAAACAATTAATTTCCCTTGGATGCTTTCCTGTTTCTTCAAAATACCGTGTTTAGCCGGAATGAAATCATGAAACTGGAAAGGCACTATATAATATATTTTCTCTTAAGACAAAGACTGAAGAAGTTCACCAATAAAAGTGGGTGGGGGGTAGGAAATATGCAAAGACGTTATTAGTCGTCCCACGTTGAACTCGTTCGCTCCAATTAATCAAACTATGCCATTTTTTAATGGGTCCTCTCACCATTTTGATTAGAATTATTATAATGTAAGGGTCGGAGATTCTATGATCACTGGGAAATGGTTTCTACAAAGCCAAAAAAAAAAAAAAAAAGATCCGTCTGATTTTTATTGGGCAAAAGTTGGAAAAATGAGATGCCTGTCATCCCTGAATGTGCTCTTTTGTGGGTCTAAAAAGTAAAATTGAAGACAAAGTAATGCGAAGCAGATACTCGGTGCCTGTTCAGGACTTCAGGTTTGGATTATGATGGAATGAATTCAAGGCTTTACTCTATGAGTTCATGACTAACGGAAGCCTAGAGGAATGGTTAAATCCGTCCCGAAAGATTGAGGTAGCACATAGCACAACCAAACCAAGGCTTTGAAGTTTCTCCAAAATGTTGCTATTGATGTGGCTGGTGCTCTAGACTATATCCCACCATCAGTGTCACGCACCAACAGTTCATTGTGACATCAAACCCAGAAATGTTATGTCCTTCTAGACCATGATGTGACAGGACATGTAGGTGACTTTGGACTGGCAAGAGGAGGACTACCAACTAAAGGCATGCAATTTTGGGGCATTGGAAAAAAAAATACAATTTGTGTGAATTTTTTTGATCCCCAAAAATTGCATGATTAAAGACATTATAATTGTGAGAAGAGAGCAGCAATTTTAGTTTGTGAGAAAACCTGAAAGCAGTAATTGAGTTTGTGAGAAAAAGTGGAAAACACTACTATACTGAATCCTGAAAAGATGTCGACTGAGAGAAAACTTCCGGAGAGTGGAGGAGTGAAAATATTATCACTCACCCCACATGGCAGCAGTACAATTGTTAAAATTTTGGTGGACTCTGAATTGGCACTCACCCTGTACCAAGCAGGATCGGGAGATATTACTGAAGTGCAAGCCTCTGAAGCATGTCCGGGCTCTGATCTGAGGCCTATTGATGGGGTTTGCATCACCTATGACTACATCTACAAGGGTCGTGCTGCTTCTGCTAGGGAGTCTTCTTCTTCTACTAAGGAGGAGAAAAATGATCAAGGGACTGATGGCAAGAAGGAGTAGGAAGGAAACCACGTTCGAGGGAAAACCAATGTTTAGATTAGGTTTAAATTTATGTTCAATAAAACTAGTAGTAGTGTTCGTTCACTAAACTAGTAGTCGTGTCTTCTGATGTAGTAGCGTCTATCTTCAATAAAATGGTTTTCCTTGGTTTTTCACGGTATATGTTTCCTTCTATGTTAGAATAGACTTGGTTTTATTTGTCTCTTAAATTCCCTAAGATTACAATTTGTTTACTCAATGGTTCTCTATTCATAGAATCGATAATTAATTACATCGATTTATATTACGCTACATCGTCATCAGAATTGGTTTAAACGTTTTTATTTTGATTTTAAAATAACAAAGAAATGGCAAGAAGATGATATGACCAACAAAATCTGGTATAACTATTGAAATGAGAGAACTCTATACCTTATCCATTCCGAAATTGATAGATTTTTTTGAAGGATTTGAAATTGATAGGTTAAATATTCATATAAATCACTTTTTTTTGTTGGAATATAAATCACATAGAATTAAAAATTTTGATTTACTAATAAGTCCTTAGCTCAGTTTTACTATGATTGTTGATTTTATATATAAAAAAAAATCACCAAAATGGGTCGCCTAACTAGTATTTTGAAAGGCTATTAGTTCATTCTCTTTGAATAAGCAAGCAAAGAGCAACAAAAGGGGTACAAGAAAGAAGTCCTTTTCTTTCATTTCTTGGTTACTAAGCCGAGACCGCCACTTACAAAAATGAGACTTTCATCCCAATTTCGAATACATGTAATATAGGGCATAATCCAATCAACTTCGTGTAATTTGGACACGCAAACTGGAAAGATTCATTAACCGATACATCATTGAAAGAGCAAATCGCAAGCTAGCCATCTATTCCCGCTGGAGTACATTGTTTTCAAAGCTCTACACTTTTCCTACATGACTGGGATTGAATAGGGCTTACAAGAAAGGCAAAACAACTGGAGAGATACACGAGCCACAACCCAAAAACTTATTTTATCCTGTACAGAAGGAATGCTGGAAGTTTTTGTCTAGCCACCATTTGACCTAGGCCATGGAAAAAGAAAGAAAAAGGAAGAACTATTCCATCTGTCCAGTCATTGCTGCATCCTCCTCTTCAGTGTCCATTTCTTGCTCCACAGCTTTCACCTACGTGTAAATGAGATCTAATAAGTAGACAACACCGGAGATCATCTGGATATCGTGGATTATCAAGCAATATAACTAGTAAAGTAAGAAATAATGGAGCATGCACACTATTTCATGTCCATAGAGACATAAACTGAGATGGAGAGACCCTCTAGAAACAAAACACTTAAGCAGCAGGTACATTTTCATTGACATATTTAAAAGGAAAATGTCACAAGCTCTAGAACTTATGGCAACATCCTCATCATGATGCAAGGTAATAAAAAAAGTTAACTCAAAAAACGTGAAGAAAGAGGCAGGATGCATGGGCATGACTTCATGTATCATGACCAGAGCACATGCAGAATTGACACAACTTTTTCCCTTACACTTTTAGGAGATTGAATACTCTCTATGTTTTAGATCTGCTGTGGAACCTATAAGATAAACTCAAAATAATGATCGTGACTTGTTACCTCTGGTACATAATGCATCAGCATATTTTCAATTCCAGATTTCAAAGTGACAGATGAGCTTGGACAGCCACTACATGCTCCTTGCATTTTCAATTTGACTATTCCTGTGTCCCTAAAAGAAAGACAAGAGAAGAAATTTCAGTTAACAATCATACAAGATCCCTATAAATTAGAACAATCCTATAAATTAGAACAATCATACAAGAGAAGAAATTTCGGTTAACAATCATACAAGATCCCTATAAATTAGAACAATGGGAAGCTCACTTTTGAAAGACCATAAAAAAGCCTAGTCCACCACAAAGAGAAAAGTAAGGGTCTCGGTCTTAATAAACAATGCATTTCTTTCACTCCATATCCAAAAATATAACCCCAAAAAGGGCATACTTCTATAACATTTTCCCATCCTCACAGTATGCACATAATAGAAACGTCCAGGGATTAACCCATAAGGGTCCGTCTAGCTTGAAGTATATCATTCCCTATTGATCTTGACAAAATCATTGCGTAGACAGAGGCCTTAATATTAGACAAACAACAGTTTCCAAGTAAATCTGATGTACGGAACTACCTGAACAACATCAGGAAAAGAACCTACAAGAAAAATGCCACACACTCTCCTGTCCAGATGAATCTTAAAGGCCCAAAAGAAAATTAGGTAAAAAATCATTGGTCTCCCAATCATTCAGCTTCCTATTAAAATAAAGATTTCAAATATTCACCCACAATCAAACAGACTAAGAATAGGAGTAGCATGCACTTATAACTACCAAAACCCTGCAAAAGTCAGAGAAATGATCAACCCCTCTCCCTTTGCCACATGAAAAGAGTGTGAGAGAGAGAGAGAGAGACTGAGAGTCCCATAAGAATCCCAGCAGCCACTGTGCTGAAAAGTATCATCAGTGAATTACTTATAAACACTGTGATAAGCGCTACGAATACTTGTTATAAGAAAGGAAACCTACGGATCAAACCCCCGATACTCTATGTCTCCACCATCGTCTTGCACTGCCGGACGAATACGAGTCTCCAGCAGCTCTTTAATCATTGCAACCGTTTCTGAGTCATCCTGCATTCAAGCATTAAGATTTCATCTTCACAATTTATGCATAATGAAATGTTGTTAAAAAGAATAGGAAACGAAATCCTCCAAAGCCCTAACTCTTAATAACTTCTGTCGAGATTTTATTAGTGGATTCAGGTGTTATAAATTATACTATGGGACAGAAACGCACACATGTAAGGCCTCTGCAGAATGCCGCAGAAGATCACTCTCAACTCTGATGTTCAGAATGTTACTATCAACCATTTACTCTAATTTACTGCATGCTACAGGATATAGCCACTGGAATAGAAATAAGCATTGAAAGGCATACCTCATGGATGGCTGTGTCCTTGGCTGCAGCAGTTTCTGCGTCCAGAAACAATGGCTGCCCAGAAGAGTAGAAGTCCATGATTGCCGCAAAAATTTCAGGCTTCAAGAAATCCCAAGTGGAATCATCAGACTTGGTTACAGTGACAAAATCAGACCCAAAGAAAACTCGGGTAACACCTATTAAGAACAGAACAAAAATACGGATACATTGAAAAAGGCACTAATATGAATTCACAGCCAGACTACGAAAACAACAAACTTGTGCACGCTTACCATCAATTCCGAAGAGCGCCCTTGCCAAGGGAGAATTCATGGCTGCACGAGCATTAGGAAAATCTGCACTTCCAACATCCATCACTGGCTTCCCAGGGTAGAACATTAGCGAGGAAGGATTTGGGGTGGACTGAGTTTGTATAAACATAGTCCTCCTCTGCCCTGCACAGCCAAATTATCATTCCATACGGATTCAGACTTCCATAACCTTCAGTTTATTATATCACATCACAGCAAAGTAAGAAGAACAAATAAAACTGCTACTATAACTAAAGCTGAATACCATCAATTTCCAGTAAAAATGGAGAGGAACTCATATAAGATAGAACCAAATTACAATAAACTACTTCACCCAGCAGAAAGAACATCAAAACAGAACTGCTAGCATAGTTACAATTATGGAGTCTAATATCAATCACAAGAAAAACATCTTCCATAAAACTTAAAAATCGACCCATCAAATACAAGAAAAACCAAATAATAACAACGATACCAATAAAAAGGCACCAACCTGTGAAAAGGGTCCATTTCTGCGGGTGCAAGGAAGACCTCAACGACAGGTAATCAGAGAAAGAACTGTTCTTCCTCGGGCTATCCAAAAACGGAGTCGTTATAGCTGAAGAGACGTGTATAAAGCGGTGGCGGCTTGTTAAACGAGGAGTAGCGTTGATTTCTGTGTAAAGTTCGAATCTTTGACGGCGCAATAGAGCTCTGGAAACCAATCTCCCAAAACCATTCATCGTTTTTTGTGATGTGTTCTCCTCTTCACTTGGATTCAAACGGAGAGCAGAGAAGCTGGGGTTGGGATTTTAATGGCGATGGTGTTCTCGTAATTTAATGCAATTGCAGGGGTAAGGAAATGAAAAGGAGCAAATATAGATCGGTAACTTGGCATGGCGACACGGTAGTTTTTATATTGCAGCAACCGTTGATTTTTCTTTTTTACCTTTTGGGAAAACAGAAGCTTCTTTTTTTTTTCGTACAAAAACGGCAAAAACCAATTGTTACTCTATTAAATTTTATTGGCTACAAAATAAAACTTAGTTTATACATTTTGGTTAATGTAACGACCCAGTAAAATTTTTGTGATTTTTACCAAGCAGTTTTGATTTTTACGGTGGTTAATAAAATTTTATCGCGGTTAATTAAAAATTTTACCAAACCGAGTCAATTTTCGATATTTTCACTATTATTTTTACAACTCTCAAAATTATCAATATTGTTAATACTGTTACCATTATTACTAAATTCCTAATCAACATTTATAACAATACTTTTATTACTATTTTAGCTGGGAAATTCTTATTGCAAAAATTTTCTAATTATAATTTAAAATGAAGCTTAGACGCTGTAATTCGAGGATTCTATCGGACCGAGCTTTTTCGAGAGTTTCTCCGGAAATAACCGAGCTTCGTTTCGATCACTAAGGATACGCGACATTCTGGAGTTTCTTCCGATAACCGAGCCTCGGAATTATTTTCCGAGGGTTACTCGGGATTTCCGAGCCTCCTCCAAGGCTAACCGAGCCTCGGTTTTCAGTTCCGAGACTTGGACAACGCTCGGGGAAACCGATGAGATTTTCCGAGCCCAAGTTGTATTTTTGGACTCGGGACGGAAAATCGAAAAGACGGGAGTACCCCTTGCGATTCCGTTTTCTGACACGGAAATCCGAGCCGGCCAATCGTGGCTTGCCACGTGGCCACTCTTCTTTTCTCCTCTCTTTTCTTTCTTTTCCTCTTTCCCGATTATCTTTCTTTCTCTCTCTCGGTTTTTCCTTCAGCCGCGGGCCCCACTTTTCTTTCCTTCTTTTCCTCTTTCTTTTCTTTCTTTTCCTTCTTTTCTCCTCTCCACCCGTGACTTGCTGTCCCCTTCTCCTCTTTGTCTTCTTTTCCTTTTTCTTCTTTATTTTTTTCTCTTCTCCTCTCACGCCTCCCATGCATCCTTCTCTCCTTCCCCTTATCTCTTCTGCTTTCCCTCCCCTGTTAAACCTGTCTCCTCTTCCTATTTCCTCCTCCTCTCTTCCTCTGTCCTTCCTCCCCTCACCACCGCCGGCCACACCACCAACCTCTCTCTCTCTCACTTCCTCTCCCTCTCACCACCAAGCCGCCACCGTCACTCTCCCCTGCCTCTGCCACTGGAACCATGAGCGTCGCCGTGCTCGTCTTGGATCGCGCCGCCGCCTCAACCCTTATCTCTTCTTCTCCTCCGCGCGCAGCACCGACGTCGTGACCAGCAGCCACCGCGCCCCCTGCCTCGCGTTGCCGCTACAGTGAGGTGACGCCTCCACCCTCCCCGTTCGCTGGAACTCAGGGCTTGAGTCGAGCCTCCGCCGTACACAGGAGGTCTGATTCCTCCTTCGCCTCTGCTGCATCACAAGTCGCCGCTCCTCTCTTGTTGTCGCCGACGGCAGTATGGTGTGGGTAAGTCCCAACGTTAGCCCTTCCTTTTCCTCTTCTCTTCTTTGAACCCGGTACACGATCTGACTAACTAATCGGGCTTGATTGTGGCTGTGCTTTTGGGCTGTGGGTTGTGGCTCTGAGTTGATTGAACCGATTGAGGAATTGGGGGCTAGCAGTGATGACACCGGTGGGATTGTTTGGAGGAGGGCATGGTGTTGGCCGTGGTGGGTGGCTCGGCAGTGTTCTTGCTTAGGGAGTTGGGTACGATGGTGTTGTTTTTTTTTGGTGGTTCAGATGATTTGTTGGATGCTGCACAGTGGCAGAATGGATTTAGGGCTGCGTGAACAGTAGCAGCCGGATTCCGGCAGTCTTGGGTATTTTCCGGCGAACCCGAGAATGGACCTTTTGGGTAAAGACCCGAGCTTTGGACCTTTTGCATCATCTATCGAACCCGAACAATATTAAACGGACTCGAACCTTAAAGACAATTAATTAAACGGATAATTAAGTTAATTAACAATAATAACCTATGATTTTAATAATTTAATTTATGCTTTATTTATTTATTTAATTCTTTTGTTATTTAATTTATGCCTTTGTTTATTTTATATATGCTTTTACTTATTTTCTTTATGCATTTATTTATTGTTTTTATTTAATTTTCCGATTGGGCTATTAAAAAGGCCCATAGCCTTTAATTTCCGATTCTAATTTTATTTACATTTACCTGGGCTCGTTAAAGGCCCATTGTATTTAACTTCGGTCATTTAATTTTAATTGGGCTAATTAATAAAAAGCCCATGCTATTTATTTTAATTATGTTTATTATGTCTCTTATTTAATTTTTTGAAATTATGTTGATATTAGATTTACCCTCCGATGGGCTAAACGTTCGTGAAGGCCTACCGAGTTTAATTCCCGTATTTCCATAATTATGTTTAGTTGAATTTATATTATAAAAGGCCTAGACATGTATATATATATATATATATATATATATATATTTATTTCCGTAATCCTAGGCTAAAATAATATTATACCTATATCTTAATTAAATTATTGATTTTAATCTTATACAAGCATATACATATAAATCGTATAACGTACTGTAGCTATTTTTGTAATGCCCCGAATTTTCGGTATTTAATTTCTACGAATTTTTGGAATTTTTAAATTTTATTTCCAATTTTACCCTCGAGGAACTTCCAGGATTTTTGGTCAAGAAGATTATTATTAATTCCTTTTTCTTTTCTTGGGAAATATTTATTTAATGGTGAAAATTAATCCGTGATTGGATTTCTTTTGGAGTTTATTTGTATTTTGTGGTGAAACACAAGATGGGGTGTAGTTTTTACTAAAACTACGTAGTTTTGGTAGAGCCAAAACCTAAAACACACAAAGGGATGCGTTTTGACTTTGAGGTTGACCAAGGGAGGGCTTGAAGACGAAGTGACGTCCTTTGGAAGCAAAACAACGCCGTTTTGCTTTTGACGAAAACCTAACCCTAGAGTCATCTCTTTCTCCCTCTCTCCTTATTATTTTCTTCTTCTCCTTTCTCCCGAACGGCTACCGGTCGTTGCCTCTCCCTCTATTCCTTTTCTTTTTCTTTCTCCGGATTTCCTCCCTTCTCCTTTAAGCCACACGCCGCCGCCTTGTGTTGAGTCGTCTTCCGCCGTCGCTCATCCGCAGTCACTGCTACGCCGAGGGAAGGAGGTGGCGCGCGAGATCTCGTTTGGGCGAGTCGCCAAGGCCGTCGTCGCTGCCGCCGTTCCTGCATCGAAGGGAGGAAGAAGGGCCGTGGGACTTGTCGCACGACGGGTATCCATGCTTGGACCCGGGGAGGTGATGAGGATTCTCCGTCGCTGCTCCTTGCACCGCCGTCGAGGAGTTGAAGCCGCCACCTAGTTGCAGGAGGTCGGGCTTTTGCGATTGGGTCGCGACGGAATGTCGCCATCGCCATGTAAGTCCCTCCGCCTCCCCTGTTTCTTCCTTTAATTTTGCTTTCTTCTTCTTCTTTTCTCTGTTTCGGGTTTTGATTGGAATTTTCTGCGTGTTGTGCTTTGTCGTTGGTGTTACTTGCTTGTGCTCGGACGATGGCGGGTCTGCGTGTGTGGCGGTTGTTGGATGGTGGTGGTTGGGCTCCATGATGCTCGGAGTGAGGTTTCAGACTTGGGACTGGTTTGTCCTCATTCTTTGGGCTCTCTGCTGAGCTATTGTTTTGATGGATGTTGTCGGCCGAGGAGAATGGTCTGTGGTGGTTTGTTGCTGGGTCGGGTTGCAGATCGGATTTTGTGGTTTGTTCCTCGGATCTGGCAGGATCCAACTAGGGCAGTTGAGGTTTGATTTTCGTTGTTGGTGCTCGGGATTGATTTCCACAAGGGTGTTGAGGCTCGTGTTGCTGTGGACTCGGAAACTCTACAGATTCGAGCTGAACAGTTTGTTCCGGTAAGCTTTCCGGTGCCTTCTTTTGTTTCCAGATTCGTTTTAGTGATCTGTAGAGGTGGTGTTGAGTGAATCGATTGATGTTTTGGACGATGGCAGTTTCGTTGTTGTCCTTTTCTGAGGCCTTGGTGGATTTCTGGTGAAGGTGGCCGGAATCCGGTGAGTCGAAGTAATTTTCCGGCGAGGCTCGGGTTGCTGTTCTGGCAAGACAGTGTCTTTCGGCATTACGCGGTAATTCTCAGGCTTTGATGCGAATTTCGGTTCTTGTACTATCTTGTAGTGTAAATGGATTTAATATGTGCAATTTGTAATAAATGAACTTTAGTGGAATTCGGGAGTTGCGAGTTGAGGGTGCGTGGCCGGAATATATTTCCGACGCGTCTTGAATCGTTAGGTCGAAAAGGTTGGGCTCGAGAGTTCATTTTGTCACGATTATGTTAACGGGCCGAGTCTAGGCCCAATAGATGTTAAGCTGTAACAGCTCGGGTAAAAATTTTGGATTTTTACCGGACTGTAAAAGTCGTTTTACCGTGATTTACTGTTGAATTAATCTTGGGTAATTAATTCAAGGTAAATCGGGAGTCGTTTTTCGAAACCGAGGGTTTTCCCGCGCTCGTGATTTTTCCGTGGATTTTTCGGAACTAAGTTGGTATTTTTCGGGTTTCGGAATTTCTCGGAAAATCACACCGGAAAATAACTAAGGAGGTATCGGTTATTTTCTGGTCCGGATCGGATTCGCCCGTAATACGGACGAACTGCATTATTGTTACTCACAAGCCAAATAGTTACTTTTCAGGTTATAAAAAGAAGGCAGAGGAAGGGAGCCGGGAGAGAAAGGAGGAAAAAAAAAAGAAAGAGAGAAAAGGAGAGGAAAAAGAAAAAAAGAGAGAAAAGAAAAAAAGGAGAGAAAAAGGAAAAAAATTAGAGAAACAAGAAAAAAAAGAGAAAAATAGAGAAAAAAAAGAAAGCAGAAAAACAGAAAAAAAACAGAGAGGAAAAAGAGAAAAAAAAAGAAAAAGAAAAAAAATAATAGAAACAGAAAATGGAAAAAGGGAAGGAAAATAAGAAAATAGAAAAAAGAAAGAAAAAAAGGAAAAAAATACCGGATGAACAGTACGTCACCCCGGCCTCCCCACGGTTACTGTTCACTTGCGAACGATCGGCGCCACCTCTCGCTGCACCGCCGCCAGCAGGTAGCCCACGACGTCGCGACCTCAGCCACGCTGTCGCCGTCGAGTTCCGCCGCTTCCACCACCGTCACGCGCGCTTGACCCGAGCTGCGACCCGTGGATCTGCTTCAACCTCGCAGTTGTCGCCTCACGCCGCCGCCTCGCGCCGAGATAACACCGCCCTTGGAGTCGCCTCGCTGCCGCCGTCCTCCTGCAACCTTTCCCTCGCGTTCCCGCGCCGCCATCGTCGCCGTTGCCGTTGAACCCGAGGTGAGACCCGTTTGAACCGCATCCGACCCGTGTCCTTTGGTCGGGTCGTGTATATGGGCTGTGGGTTAATTGTTTTGGGCTGTGGGCTGTGTTGGGCCAGGCTGGGCGTGGGCCTGTGTACGGCCTGCTGCCTTGGTCTGGGCCGACACTATTCATGGCCCAGTCCGTTATTTTATTAAAAAAACAAATTATACACATATATATATTAATCTATATTCTGGAAATTAATTTTGAAAAAAAATTATATATTCATTTTGAGTAAATTACTGCCAATTTGATTCTGAAATTTTTATTAAAATATAAATATATTTACTTTGATAAATAATTATGTTTTGTTTGTAAATTATTATTATGGTTAGTTTGGAAAATATATATATCATGAAATTAATTTCTGGAAATTTAGTATGTGTATTATTTTCGTCTGGAAAATTATTATTTTGGTGTATGTATATAAATATGTATTTTGTAAATTAAAAAGTAATTATATTTTGTGTTGGAAAATTAAATTGTATATATATTTAGAAAAGATAAATGCTATAAATATTTTCTAGAAATTATAAATAGGATAATATTTTTCTAGAAAATTTTGGAAATTATTATTTTGTAAATTATAGTTATTTTGTGAAAATATATTTTGAAAAGAGTTTTAATTAAAGTATAGTACTGAAATTATATTCGGAAATACATACGAATAATTACTTTCGATAAAAGATAATAATAACAGATAAGAACCGGGATGGGTATATATCGTAATGTTGGCATCATAGTATACCGATTATGTGCATTTATGTGTATATATGGTTTTGTGGTATAGGTTTGGATATCGGGCAGTTTCCCGAGGAGCCGGCGTCGGACCGGTCATAGTTTTCGAAGTTGAGTAATCGGCCAAGGTGAGGATGGATTTCCTTCAATATGTGCCTATATTACTCGGTAGTTGTGATTGTTGATTATTGCATTGTTGATTGTCGTTTTACTGTGTTTGGGTGCGGGATGTCTATCCCGGTGTTTTGACTTGGTTTTTGGGAGATTTATCCCGTATTGGTTTTTGTGTCGTTTGGAATAAATTTAATGGAATTAATTAATGAATTGTGACAAGGATGTCGATCCTTGGTTTTTGGATAGGGATGTCTATCCCGGTATCCTGGTTAGGGATGTCGATCCCTGTGATTTGATAACGGTAATATAATTGTCGCGTGATAGGTAGTGGTACGACTCGATGGTTAGAAACTATTCCGTGGTGGCCATGACCTGGGTTACTTGATAAGCATATCTATGCTTGGGATGTCTATCCCGTTGATATATTTTTGGGATGTCTATCCCTGGGTTCGTATTTTTGGGATGTCGATCCCTGGTTTCTCTGATTTGGTCTGGCACCCGGAATGTGTTGATAACCAGGTTTGACCACTAGTTTATCCGTGACGGGGCCCGGTAAAGATAAAATTGGATAATTGGTCTTATTGAGTCTTTGGGTCGGTTTCTACCTATTTTTGGACTTGAGTAACTTTAGTGTCCATATTGATGGTCTTTCCATTGTCGTGAGCACTTCGGACTCACCCCTCACCTGCGGGCTTTCATCCCGTAGGATGAGTTGTTCATTGTACAGGTTGATGCATTCCAGACAGGCTGTGACGTTTCCCTTGGACGGGCCTGGATCCATAGTTTGCATGTGTCGCATACAGTGTTAGTGAGTATTTAAGTCTTCCGTTGTGCATGTTTTCACTATTATTGGGCCATTGGGCCGGGATTTATTATTTATGTTGTTTTACTATTTTGGCCGTTGGGCCGAGTTATTGTAGTTCACACTGTATGCTTGGGCTTTGTTTGGCTGGGTTGTCACAGTTCCGGCTTGTGTTTACTGTATACGGTAAATACGGGTCGGGGCGTTTCATAAGCGGAGTGAATATGGGCTTTAGGCCCAAGGACTATTATAAATACGGGCTATAGACCCAATAAAGAGTAATTAATTTAAGATGGATTTTGGGCCCAATGGCTTTAAATGATATGGGCTTTAGGCCCAGATATATGTTTGGACTTGGTTGGGCTTAGACCCATGACCTGTTTAATCGGACTTAATGACAAAAGATAATATGGGTTAAAGTCACGACATTGATATGCTTTTGGCATAGTTTAATGTGGACCTTATGTATGGTCGTATCTTTCTAATATAGGTTTGATGAGGCAGAACGGGTTTCGGGTTCCGAGGCAATTAATATGGCACAGGTGAGGACTTATAAACCTTTGTATGCATTACTGCCTACAATGCTCGGTTAACTGTCTTGATATATAAAGTGGTGTTAATTGTTGGTCTTGAATGCTGTATGCATGCTTGTCTGATGTGCTGATGTTGCTATCTGCGAGTGTACTATGTTGGTGATATCTCTGATGCAGTGTGCATGATTTGTGAACGGTGTACCAGTGTGATATAATATGCCTGTCGTGCATGAGTTGTTTTGTGTGTTAAATAACGTGATATATGGTTTTGAGGTTTGTGTGGTGGATTGTGGGCTGGAGGCCCAGATTTGAGATTAAGATGTTAAATCCACACAACCATGTTTGAAATAACGTATGGTACAATTCTTAAAGGATAATAGTGAATAAAATACTATTATAATTCTACTGTGGGGCTGTTGACCGGTTGGTTCGAGCGGGAAGCAATACCCCTCGGGATGGCATGCGGGTTTGCATGTGGGCCTGTGATGGCCGGTTCTACCTCCCTCTTTCTATCTCCCCCTTTCTACCTCCCTCTTTCTGTCTATCTCTCTCTCTCTCTCTCTCTATGGATATGTTTGGGCTTCGTGCCTGGTTTATTTGGGCTTATGCCTGGTTGTCTCATGAGACGGGACCGAGCTCGACGCACACAGTAGAGGGCCCTAATAAAATACTTAACCTTAATAACAAAGATAACAATATAAGTAATGACAAGTGATGGTTTGTAGTCTGATGATGTCCTGCTCTGTCTATTGTGGTTGTTGTTGTTTGATGCCGGTGTACTTGTAGTTGATTTGTATTGTATATTATTGTTTTATTTGTTTGCGGTGAGACAGTGGTTGGTCTCACCCCCTCACAGTTTTACACAGGTTAGCTGATCGATGATCAGAAGAGCATATCAGCAGGTGGCGGTGCTTTCCTCTCCTCGGGTCGGATCCATAGAGTTCACTGCATACATGTCATCATATGTATAGTCTTCCGCTGCATACTCGTTGTTGTGTAATTTGTTGTATAATTGTTCATTGGTTATGTGGTTGACATTGTATCCCGTGGAGAAGAGCATTTTGGTCTTTCTACATGTTATGATAAATTTGATTGGTTATTTTGGGATACGGGTGTCCCGGGGATGATAAGGGCAATTTGGTCAATCTATAACTAATTTATAACTTATATTAATAAATTGGGACACGGGCGTTTTAATTTTCACCGGCATAGATATTGCTAGACCATATTTTTAATTAATTATAGTTTTATGTATATAAGTACTTACGATTAAATAAGATTTACTGAATGTATATATATCGTTTACAACGGTTATTTCTTCTATCTAATATATATATATATATAGGTCATAACTTCAAATAATTACAAATAGGATTTTTATGAATAATTATGTTTAATAAGTATTATTTACGTCATATGGACTGTGAGTATTTAACGGGTCGTAACTTGATTTATTTACAAATGTATTGTCTTAAATATACACTACGTATAAGTGTACGTACATATGCCTTTTTGTCATAAGCGGCCTAAGGGCCGGGATATCGGCTTGGACGCTCGGTTTTGGTTTTGACTTATGTTGAATATGATTGGTATATCAGATGGAAAATAGGTTGTTAGTAATCTCCACAAAAATGAATAAGATAATTACGGAAATAATAAAATGAACTGATAAGCCGTCTAATAACTGGTAACCGGCATCATGCATAATCATCTTGTTTGTGCATTATAAGTGATTACTGTTGTTATATTATAGGGATATCAAGGCTTAACCGGATACCAGCTTCCGAGGAGTATCAGGTGAGGTTGCATATACGTCATTCCACCCGTGATAGCCGGGATGGTTGGTCTTGGAACTACATAGGTTCCATTGCATCTTATGGTTGTTGTTGATGATATCTTGGTAGTAATTATTGATATTTGTTGTGAGGATGGATAACCCTTGTTATGTTGCCTGTAATACCTTGTGTGCTTTGTTGTTCGATTGAACTGCTGAATTGTTGATTGTTGGCTGATTGACTGCTGTGGATATTATTGTTGCCATTGGGCTGTGATATTGATTCTGTGGATTTTATGCTGAGATTGGACTATTGACTGTGGAAAATTGGGAAATGGAAATTGGAATTGAAATTTGGAATTGATTGAGATGATGATATAATTGTCACGTGGAAGGTAGTGGTACGACCCGATTGTTTGAAAATTAATTTTGGGATGCTATGGTCGGTTATTTGGTTTGTTTGGCTTGTTGCCTATGGTTAGGGTATACCAAATACCCAGTGGTTCGGATATACCAAATATCCGTTAGGCTTGTTGCCTATGGTTAGGGTATACCAAATACCCAGTGGTTCGGATATACCGAATATCCGGTTGGCATGTTGATGCCTGTGGTTGGGGTATACCGAATACCCAGTGGTTTGGATATACCAAATATCCGGTTTTGGAATGTGGAATGGTTCTTTGACCTGGCATCCAGAATTAATTAATAACCAGGTACGACCCTAGCTTGTCTAGTGACGGGGCCCGGAAGATAAAACTGGTAATAAAAATAATTAAGCATTCTTTTGGTCTTGGCTCAGTCTTGTTTGAAATGTGCTTTTGCTTTGATGGGCTATGATGTGATATGTTCATTTGCATGATGTCTCATGATCATACCTTGGGAGGTTGCAGTCCTCAGTTTAGTCGGTTGACCGTTGACGGCATAGGTTGTCGGTTCACGGGTGTTAATTATTGTCGTTGGTTGTGAGTAGTCCATTGTTGTTGGCATCGGTTGCCAGTTGTCCTTTGTTTGTTGGCTTCTTTTGATAATTGTTGGATGAGTAACACTTGTCGTTTTAGATCGGATATTGAGTATTGTTGTTGTTGTGGTTACAAGTTGTTGTGGTGTCTGCTGCTGCCGTGTTGTGTTGTGATTCTACCCGGGGACCGGTTTGTGATGTTGATTGGGTAAGGTCCGTGCTGGTTGCCGGCTACCCGGTGAGCGAGGCTCACGTGATTTGAGTTTGTTTTGGTACCGGGTTAGATGATCGGCAAGCACAGTATCGGTATGTTACCATACGATGAGGAACCTCTGTTGAGTATAGTCTGTCAGGACTAGAGTATGTATTATATAGTCTGTTGAGACTAGGTCGGATACCCAATACGTAGTCGAGTTGAAGTGTCCTAGTCGGGCACTAGTGTATGGTGCAGTCAGTAATAGGTTGTCAGTGCATTGCATAGTCGATGGGGTGGACATTTGCATAGTCCGCATTATTCTTTGTGACTGTATTTGTTCGGAGTTCTGTACTACTTGTATGCCGTATTGTTGTGCTCTTAACTGTTAGGTATATGCTATGTTGTTCATCATGGGTTATGTGTCGGTGAGATTATGGAGAATCTCACCCCTCACCTGCCCCATCGGCAGGCTACGTTATTCTTTGTGCAGGAATGCGTCATGGCAGGCTGCGGCATCTCCTCTGACGGATCTGGATCCATAGTTGCATCGAGTCGATTTATACTGTTGCTGTAATTATTAAAATTGCTTCCGCTATGCTTTTGATACTGTTGTACCCGAGATCGGTAGTGTGATGTAAACTTTGGGCCACTGGGCCGGTTTACTATTGTATTTACACAGTTTGTGCCACGTATCAGCATTGTTGTTCGGTAAATAGTGTTAGTCGGGTAAATAGTAGTCGAGGTGTTTCAGTTAATCCGGAACAAATACATGGTAAACTTTTCATAAAATATGACAAAATGAAACTAAAATTTCTCTAGGCTAAAACCCTTTTCAAAAAATTAAATATAGATGATAATCAAGTAAGACCAATTTGATACACTCTATCTAGCATTAGATTCTCTAGAATCAACAACACACAAACACCAAATCATGAATGCATGGCAGTCACACTCCTTTTATTTATTACTCTATTCACATTACAATTAGGAACAATATTCTTACCTTATCTTAGCACCAAAGAAAACATTCTTACCTTATCCACAAGATTTAGTTACCGAAAATATTGGTTAACAAGATCACACAAAATTCACACCATTTTTAATTCTCTCTCTCTTTCTCTCCACATATAAATATATGGTTTCTTCAATTTTTACTATCATTTTTTTTTGATACAAATTTTCACTATCAAATTTTGTTTTTTTTTTTAAAATTCATTTTATAAGAAAAAAGAAGAAGAAGCAAATCAAATATCAGGCAGACAGAGAGAGTGGGGAGAGAGCATCCGGCGCAGATGCGCACATTATTAGAGCAAGACACACAAAATCGCAACATTCCTTCTAGCCACTCACAAAACGACACGTGTTTCGGAATATAAACCCGTTCACACACAAACAAAAAAAAAAAAACGTACAATCGTCAAACAAGCAAACCCTATCGTCCTCTCTCTCTCTCTCTCTCTCTCTCTGTATTGCTCCATCGATCGATCGAATTTTTCTTCCTCTCTCTCTCTCTCTCTCTCGTTTATTATTGAGGAGAATAAGTAAAGATCGAAGATCCCAAACCCTAACCCTAAAAAATCTCTCACATGCACCACCACACCACGAACCCTAAATCCCCAATCGATCCAATCCCCGGCGGCGCCTTGATGTTCTCTTCCTTCTGACGTTTCCCCTTCCCCCTCTCCCCTCCTCTCCTGGAGATTGGAATCCCCGATTCGTCGATGGAGGGCTCTGCGGTGGAGGATCTCGGAGCCCCTGAGTCATGGGAGGTGGCGGATTTGGACGAGACCATGGGCCGTTTGTTGCTCAAGGACTCCAAGAAGAACGACACCATCTCCACCGCCAAACAACAACAAGAGCTCCCCGATTCCGGCCCCGGCTCTTCCCCGGCCGCGGCGGCGGCTTCTTCTGCTTCCGACAAATTTCCCGAGGATGTTGTCAACCAGGTCGACCAGTTCCTCCGCGACGCCCTTCAGAACCCCCGCGAACGCCTCTCCGGTTAGGGTTTTCGAACTTTTAGCTGCTAATAATTTGACGTTGATTCTGTTGTGTAGCTTGGCTTATGTAACGACTAGATACCCATTTTGCTGGTGAAATATAGCATGTAGTTTTTTTTTCATTTTTTATTCTGAAATTTGGAGTAATAATATTAATTAATTGTCTTACTCAGTTCTTCGGATGGAGCAAGATATTGAGAGGTTTATCCGCGACCCTACACAACAGCAATTTGAATTCCAGCAGCTTCCGACGTCGTATTTGCGTTTGGCTGCACACCGTGTGGCCCAGCATTACTCTTTGCAGTCGATGGTTTTGTTGGATAATAATGTGCCTGATGGTTCTGGCTCCAGAATTATCGTGCGCAAGACTTCCGAATGTAGGCTCCCCTTGGTCCGCCTGGCAGATATACCCGTAAATTTGCCATCCGAAGAGAGTGGGGTCCTTAAGGTTGCTATCAAACAGAGGCCCCAAAAGAAGTCCCAGATTGTTAACAGCTCAGGCTCGAATTCCATGAAAGCGAATGCTTTGAAAAGCGTGGAGGAAAGGAAAGAAGAGTACAACAAGGCCCGTGCCCGGATTTTTAACTCTGGTAGTTTTAATGGTGGTTCTAGTGTTAGGCCAGAAGGTGAGCCAAGGTTGCAAGATGGTGGCCCCCAGCATGTTCCGTTGGTAATGCCGAAGATGGAGGAGAAACCTGCTCCAGGGATTTCAGATGTAAGTGCTGGCAGAGGCTTGATTGATTCTTCTACAAGTAGCAGTAGAGCAGCTAGAGCTAGGACAGACAAGGAGCCCATTGGTAGGAGCAGCAGACCGAACAGTAGAGTTGCTATATTTCGGGATCGTGAAGTTGATAGGAAGGATCCTGATTATGACAGAAGCTACGATAGGTACATTCACCCTTCTCTTTTTTATTCATGTTCCAGTTGGTGTTCTATATCGGCTTGAATTGACTGACAAGTCAGTGTAGAAAATTGTCATTTTCCTTGCCTGCTAGACCGTGAAGCCAGGCTTTGAACTGTGGTTGAATTATTTTGGCATTTTCAACTTGTTTGTAGCTATGTTATAGTTTGTTAATGACTTAAGGGGGTGGGACATCTCAAAGGAAGGAAGGGAAGGGTAATGCTTATAACAATATAGTCTCATTTCCCCCCTCTTTGCAATGAAATGCTTCTTTTTTTAGGATTCTGTTCGTAGTGATCCCTTCATAATATTGGGAATCTGAAATCTTAATTACCATCCTTTGGAAGTTATTTATGGCTGTATATATGGCAATTTTTGAATCCGAGTTAGTTTGCTCAAATGTAAGGAATAAATTCATCCTAGAATGTTATATCCAGGTACATGCAAAGATTTGATCCTGGATTTGGATTCAATGGAGGAGGGCCATACACCATACAGCCAATGTATGCCCCTGCATTGAATTACAACACTGAATTTCCACAACTTGGGTCCAGCCATAGGCCTCAGTTATCTACTGAGCAGCAAGCTCGACCCCTCCCCCAACATCTATCTGCACCATGGGCTGCACCGACAAGTCCTGCAGGAATTGGATATGGTCATCCAGAACCCATGATGTCACCTTACAATCCTAATCACGTTGGTGCTCGCTCCACTTCTGCCATTTATTTGCATTCCTCTCAGTATCCCTGTCAGCGTCCAGGAGTGCCTTTTATCCATCCTCATGAGCACATTCAACCTTTTTCACAGGTACGGCAGTGCAATGCCTTTGCTTTTTATCCTTTGGTAGATCTTTTCTTGACAATCTGTGTCCACTTTGAGAGGATGGTGCTCATTACCTTTATCTTTGCTCACTTTTATGTAAATGCAGTCTCATCAACAGCAACCTGATGCAAGTTTCGGTTTAGCCCGGCCCCGGTGAGGGGCTGGGGCCATGCCTGCACCCTGCCAGTGTGAACTTGAGCTTGAAACACTGGCAGGCTGCTACAGCTGCACAGCATTTATCGACTGGTAGGCGTGCAGGCATAGAGAACCGAGGTGGACCGAAGTGGACATCCTATGAATGACAACATCTTCCACTCCGCCACCCTCGGGTTTGTCTTGGAGCTTCTTGTGTTCTGTGATGAAGGATGAAGAAGCTCAGGGACTTGGCAGGTAGCCACCATGAGTGGGGTTCTGCTTTGCCACCTATGGTGATGATGATGATGAAGAACGAAGTTAGGAAAAGAATCATACAGAGCTGGAAATGTTTGCGCTTCGACTACTGGAGGTATGGCTCTTTTCATCACTTGGCTATTCTTGATTTATTCTGTTGAATTTTTGTTGAGAATGATTAAAACTGTGCCCAGCCCTTTCCACAGCACGCGGAAGAGTCGAAAAGGGACATGATTCATGGTTCATTGTGGCAGAGCTGGCATTTTGTATTACGCTTTCCAAGGACACAGCTAGTAGCAGTTGCCGCTTGAGAAAATTCTGACCACCACTAACAACTTGTCCCATAAGATTGAAGCAATCGCATTATGTATCATATGAAAATGTATGTTTTGAACTGCAGTAGTGTCGATTGACTGCTCTTTTGCAATTGGATATGTACTCTGTTTATCTATTGCAGCTTTTACGTAGGCGTCTTCTGAAGTTGTTATAGTTATACCACGCTTTCATTTGCTTTATTTGGGAAAATATCTTCCCTAATTGTTTTCGATTTTCTAGCTTTCAACAGGTGGGGTGCGATATCCGCTCTCGACTACTTTATAAATGCACTCCACTCTTACTTTTTTTAGTTTATAATGACAAGATTATTCTCATTAAAAGCTGTTCTCTCACCTATCCTCTCACTTATCTGTTTTGACTACACCTATTTTTTCATATGTGTTTTGATTAGTTTATCTTTTATTTTTTCAAAACAGTTATGACATGCTCCAGTTTGTTTTTCCTGGTGTAACACTTATAATCTTATGAGAAAATCAAATATATACATGTTTTCTTTTTTTCTTGTCAATAATCATTAAATAATTTTTCCTATATTGGATAAATCTAAAAATTATATAATTTTCAACAAAAAGTAAAGTTTTCAAACGATTATAAAGCCAAAGAGTGGCCTAATGAAGTTATACTACTAGTATCGAGTAACATTATAACTTTTCTACTCTAATTAATATGCAATATTTTTTTTAAAAAAAGAAAATTCAGAGGATTATAAAAAGAGAGTGGCCTAATAAGATTATAGTAGTATACTTTGTCGTTGTAATAATTAATATGCAAAAAAATTTGACAGGTTCAATCTCTATACAATATTAAGAGTTATATCTATTGTCAAATAGGATTATCTAAAACTAAAAAAAAAGAGTTATACATATTCTCTAATAAAAATTCGCCAACAAAATATCATCATAAGTAAGAAGATATACTTTGTTTCAGAATAGTATCTTTAAGAATTTATAGTAAACCACAATGTTCATCATACGATTGTGCCATATAGAAAGAACTAAAGAACAATAAATGATTTTTTAGTGACGGATAAAATAAATAAATTATTAAAAAATAAAGAATACCAAATTATATATTTGGCAAAGTGTTTAGGTCAATCCCACAAACAAACCACTCAAAATTCTCAACCCAAACTATCCCAAAAAAAAAAAATAGTACTGTTCAAATTATCGTTTAAAAACTAGAATAGGGAATAAAATTTATGGATAAAGATGGAAGAATTTAATCCAAAAAAAGAAGAAGAAAATAAGGCCTAATTTATTATTTTGATAATTTTATGTTTGAGTTAAAATAAGAATCCTGCTTGATGTGTGTTTCTCCATCAAGAGGAAGTATGGTTTTCCATTCAGTACGTTTTGAGTAAGACAAATTAATGAGATAAAAAATAGATTTTAATCGTTGATGTCTTTTGCTCTTCCCAATATGAATATAATGTTTTTTTTGGTGAGAAGATGCAGGGAAAGTCCGTTATAATATAGTATCATAAATGGGGGTAATGTTACTAAAAAAGTTAGAGTGGAGTGCATTTATAAAGTAGTGGAATATCCCCTCCCTCAACAGGTTAAGAGAGAATGGTCGATGATAGATTTTCCTATGTGACAACTTCAGAGATGGAAAATTAGTTTTTCCAGGGTTTAATTATGCAATGTGTTACGTACTGTATGATACGAGAGAATTTCATATCCCAACATTAAATGATGATGTCACGGTTGGCCTTCTAAGTACTTTGTACCTTTTCCCATGATTCAATCCTTTGAAGAGGCATACGACAATACAGTTAAGCAACAATCATTCCCTAGGCTTTTCGTTTGGGCATTTTACGGGAAAGGGTTTAAATGGAGCCAAATTGCCATCACATGAATGTGAACAATTATATCACCATTCAGCTGTCTCCCGTGCCTTCCTCGTACGTATACCGCTCACGGCCAACTGACGCGGTCAATTCAATATTGTTTGTTATCAATATATATGTATACAAGTTCAAGACGTCCTGGCTAGCTTTGTTTAGTCGATAAGATATTTGTTTAGTCAATGGCACATAAGTTATATTAACCGAGGTTTGTCTGTTTTTTTACAATATCTCGTTTGTTCATCTTGTTCCCCTTCTCTTTATGACTTGCTTCCACTAGTGCACAAAACTCACTTTTCCCTGGAACATGCTCATCAGACTTGCTCCTTTAACGTGCATTGCTCTAACATCTTCAGAAAAAGGCGCTGTCCTTTTCTATTCGAGTGATAATTCATGTACTATATTTCTGATTGCAGGATTATGATTTGACTTGGAGAGTTTCTGCTGCAACTCCGACAATAGGGCTTGGTTCTCCTGGTTTAGACGCTGAGCTTTCTTCCTTAGCATTTCATTTTGTTGGCTTATATACAAGTTCTGCAAGTATAGCTGTGAGTTCACCTTCTCCATATTGAACCTTTGTTTGTTGCCCCTGAAAATAATGCAATAGAAAGATTGTTATTTTTAGATGGTATGGAGTTGCAGCAGAAACCCTCCAAGCCAGTAAAATTCCATTTGTTTTGCCTTTCTTGTAAAGCCCTATTCAATCCCAGTCATATAGGAAGAGTGTAAGCCTCGGTAACAATGTACTCCAGCGGGAATAGATGGCTAGCTTGCGATTTGCTCTTTCAATGATGTATCGGTTAATGAATCTTTCCAGTTTGCGTGTCCAAATTACACGAAGTTGATTGGATTATGCCCTATATTACATGTATTCGAAATTGGGATGAAAGTCTCATTTTTGTAAGTGGCGGTCTCGGCTTAGTAACCAAGAAATGAAAGAAAAGGACTTCTTTCTTGTACCCCTTTTGTTGCTCTTTGCTTGCTTATTCAAAGAGAATGAACTAATAGCCTTTCAAAATACTAGTTAGGCGCGACCCATTTTGGTGATTTTTTTTTTATATATAAAATCAACAATCATAGTAAAACTGAGCTAAGGACTTATTAGTAAATCAATTGTTTTAGATTCTATGTGATTTACCTATCAATATCAAATCCTTCAAAAAGATCTATCAATTTCGGAATGGATAAGGTATAGAGTTCTCTCATTTCAATAGTTGTACCAGATTTTGTTGGTCATCTTCTTGCCATTTCTTTTTTTTTATTTTAAAATCAAAATAAAAACGTTTAAACCAATCCTGATGACAATTTATCGTAACATAAATCAATTTAATTATGGATTGTATAAATAGAGAACCATTGAGTAAATAAATTGTAGTAATATAATGTAATCTCACTACAACATAATATTTTGATGCTTTAATTAATAAAAATAAATATAATTTATTTTTAATATATAAAATTAAGAACAAAGGAATTAGACGATAAAACTCTATCACGTATTCAAAAAAATATTATAGAAATTTAGGCAATTAAATATTATTGAAAGAACTATAATAACTTTGAAAAATTAACTAAGAATTAAACAAAAGAGTCCTTTTTTATAAAAAAATAAATAATATGATTTTAAAAAAATAGGTGAAAGTTAAAAATTAATAATCTTAGTACAAGTGATTAAGCAATAGGTTTCATAAAAAATATAGACATAAATAACTGATATAAATGATAAACTCAAGTGATTAAGCATTACTCATTCTCATTTTTACTCGATTTGTTTATATTTTAATTTAAATATTTTTGTCTACATGATTTGTTTATTATTTCTAAAATATTAATTATGATTTGAGAAAATTATCGTTTCACGTGCATCGCACGCGCAGAGAAACTAGTATTGAGAAAAATTATGTAATATTTTACAACCTTTTAAATTTAATTATCATGACACTTACGGGAACATATACTAATCATGAAATGGCAAGTTTGGGTTGGTAAGATAATTGTGAAGAAAAGAAAAAAAAAAAAACAAGCAAGAATGGCTACAGTCAGCAACAAAAAAACAATATATCTACACTAAATTTTTTTTATTTACTATAAGTAGCATTTATCATTATAATTTATAGGTGGAAAGTGAAAACAACTACTCTTCCATCTTGTTTTATTCTTAACTATTGGAGGTTAGTCAAACAAGTTAAGTCAAATGGAATGAAGATTTCACTTTAGTATATATGACTCTTTTCCTCCTCATTATAATTAGATAAAGTCTCATTCTAATTTAGCAAAATTGCTTAAATTTGGTGCATAATTTTCATATCTGAAGTACCACACAACTCTCGAATTGGACCCCTTCTGTGTACGGTAAAGGGGTGAAACACTGAATTTTAATATAGGAAGTGAAACATTGAATTTTTCATATATGAAGTACCACTTCCTCAGAATTAGTTTTTTAAATAGAAATAGGAAGTGAAACATTAAATTTTCATATTTGAAATACCACTCCCTCAGAATTAGTTTTTTTAATAGGAATAGGAAGTTAAACACTGAATCTTACTCCCTCTATTTCCTATTATAAGTTGTTTAAGGTTGTTGCAAGACCTTTAAGAATATAATTATTCTTATTAATTTATTTTTCTAATGACAAATTTGTCCTCTTATATACTAAATCTTTCTTATACCTAGGTAATAATTAAGGTTAAATAGGAAAAAGTGAATTTAACACTCATTGGGATTTGATAAACTACTTATATTTTGAAGCAAAATAGAAAGCCTAAAACTACTTATAATAGTAAAGAGAGAGAGAGTAATATAGATTTAGATTATTTAGAATTAGTTTGTTTTTATTAAGAAAAAAAAGAAAAAATCTTAATTTTCATTATTAATTTCGTTTTCAGCGCGCATGCATATTGTTCATTAAATAATTGTATACGAGGACTTTGGTAACTCGGATTAAGCATATACGCCGACTTCGAAGACATGCATTATAAATACATAATCTTCAATGTATTTATTCTCCCCACAAATCTCACACGAATTATGATCGATCTCCAACAAGTGATCGAGCAACCCTTTCTCCTCTCCTAGCTATAGTCTTAGCTAATTGTCTTCTTCGGCAAATTTGCTGTTCGCGATCAGTCCCAAGCCGCCTTAATTAATTAACAGGTATTCTTACCGCACCTTAATTAAAAAAATTAAAACTAGCTAGGCAGATTGGATTAGCTAGGAGAAGAAAATGAGTGTATGTTGACAGTGAGCCTTTCAGACCCATCAATACTTTTTCTTTACCTCTGTGACAATTAAGTTTCATACTGAAGCTTTGAATGAGCTTTTGGAATATGACGATAAGTATGGTTTTATTGTCATGGATGGTAATGGAACGTCCCTCTTTGGAACTCTTAGCGGGTAACACTAGAGAGGTCCTGCACAGGTTTTCGGTTGACCTGCCGAAAAAGCATTGCAGAGTGGCTTTGTGGTTGATGTTTCATATGGAGGAGAGAGTGGTTTTAACCAGGCAATTGATGTATCTGCAGACATTCTTTCGAATGTTAAAGTTTATACAGGAGAAGCGCTTGATTGGCAAGTAATTTGATATCCCAATAGTATAAGATGATTGTTACGGTTGTGGTTTTAAGTATGGTGTGAGAGGATTTACCCCAAATTAACCTCTTTCTTTTTCCCATGATTCAATCCTTTGAAGAGCCATGATACGACAATTCAATACAGTTAAGCAACAATGATTCCTTATGCTTTTCGTTTGGGGTATTTTAAGGGGGGAAAGGGCTCAAATAGAGCCAAATTGCTATCACATGAATGAGAACAATTATCACCAACATTCAGCTGTCTCCCGTGCACGCCCTCCTTTCTTTCCTCCTCCTCTGTCTTTGATGATGTTAATTTTGTACGTACACATACCACTCGCGGCCAACTGACTTGGTCAATTCAATCTTGTTTGTTATGAAAATATATATATACAAAAAGTTCAATACCCAGCGAGCACTGTTTAATAGATAAGACATTTGTTTAATCAATGGCACATAAGTTACATTAACCCCGATTTGCCTATTTTTTTACAATATCTGTCGTTTGTTCATCTTGTTTCCCTTCTCTTTATGACTTGCTTCCACTAGTGCACAAAACTCACTTTTCCCTGGAACATGCTCATCAGACTTACTCCTTTTACGTGCATTGCTCTAACATCTTCACAAAAGGCGCTGTCTTTTTCCATTTGAGTGATAATCCATGTACTATATACGGTTAAAGTTGCATTTGCAATCAAGTTCCTACAGGAAAAAGGCAGACAATGGGGGCTTTGCAGATGGGGTGTCTCTTGTTTTCAGTGAACCCATGTAGTAGTATTTGGGAGGGTTTCTTTTGTCCGGTACAGCATGTAATGTGTCTATATATCCGTACCTCCATAAGAAACCAATCACACCTGTCTGCTTTCAACCTTCTATTCTTTCTTGTATGTTTGAATAAAAACATTCTATTCTTGGTGCAAAGAAATAACACTTAGGTACCTATTTCATCTATCATTTTCTCTCTTCCTATTAATATATAACATCTTCCTTCTGCATCCCCGTAATCATGCATGTTAGCCCATCAACTTCTTACATATGCACGCATGCATCAGATAATTTTCATGTTATAAAAGAAGCGCTCCCATACCATCTAAAAATAACAATCTTTCTATTGCATTATTTTCAGGAGCAACAAACAAAGGTTCAATATGGAGAAGGTGAACTCACAGCTATACTTGCAGAACTTGTATATAAGCCAACAAAATGAAATGCTAAGGAAGAAAGCTCAGCGTCTAAACCAGGAGAACCAAGCCCTATTGTCAGAGTTGCAGCAGAAACTCTCCAAGTCAAACTCCAAGTCAAATCATAATCCTGCTCCCAGAAATAGTTCTACTTCTGCTACAGATCACTGATTTTATCAACGCTTTTGATTGGATGAACACTTGTCATCTCTTCTGTATTCTATAGGTGGGGGATGCCCCACGGTCATGCAAATTTCAATAGTTGGAGGCAGAAAGATGAGCCAGACAGATATGGTTGAGTAATAATAAATGAGATTGTACGCTCTTTCCCTCTCCCCTCCCTTTCTCTTTTTCTCAGAAATAGTTATCCTGGATGGGCATTATCATCGAACTAATCCACCTGTAGCTTCTGGTCTACACTTGAAAATTTTTGATAGAACGCTTTGAAATGCTTGTAAGCAATGTCAACATCTTCCTTTGCGCATACCTCTCTCACGCTGCAGTTGATAAGGAAAAAAAATAAAATGTCAGTAGAGTTCCCAACTGTTAGCACCTTCCTCACACCAGCATAAGTGGCATGGTTTGACTCCAATAGAATCACTGTGATAGACTAGACGAACTTCCATTTCAAACAAAAGAAGTTGGCAAAGCCTAGATCCTTCCAACTCGGGTAAGAATAACAGATATTCATCCCCTGTTTATAACCCCTTCTCCTATACTTTCAGTATATTTTTATGTATTTTCATATGAAATGAAAAACATGAAAAAATCTTGCCCTGTATTGCGTGAGGTCATCCACATAAAAGAAGCATTTTCTCAAGCATTGATAGTATTACTGTTCTTTGCTTTCCAAATATTACCCTTATGAAGTTACGATACCTGTGCATTGAAAGCTGAGGAATGCCAACATCAACTGTTCGAACGCCAACACCTGAAGCAAGTATAGGACCAATTGTTGATCCACAACCCATATCATTTCTCACCACAAACTCCTACAAGGAAACCACCAGCCGTGAGCGCCCAAAATAAATTTGATTTCCACAGTGCAGGGTCCAACAGAAACCTATTGGAATTAAAGATGTACTTTACTCTGCATTAGAAAAACATGTTAACTGCATTTCCGAGCAAACATTACGAAATTAACTGGTGCCAGTGTACTTATTATCGAACTTAAAAAAGGTTTGATGGGGTCCAAAAGTAGTTGCATTGCCTCATTTCAGCAGGCATTATACCTGGGTTGGAAGGTTGTCGGCTTTGCCAGCTTCTTTAAAAAGAAAAGATGTGATCCCACTAGTAGCATACCGCTGGTTTGCATTGTGCTTGATAACAAGGCCTTTTTGCATTTCTGGCCGATGATGTTCTTCATGCTTGTCCATGTAGTTTGGGTGAACTCCGTGAGCCATGTCCGCAGACACTAAACACCAAAAGTTCCAAAGTGAACTATATAATTTTTGCCAAAATTACATGTTTTATATTTCTAAGGCTGAAAAACTACAAAAACCAAATGGAACACTCAGTAGTCCCTTCATTTACCAAGGAAAGAATTCCGAATGGCACGCTCAGTAGTCCCTTCACCAACTTTATTATTACCCAAGCATCCAACAATTCTTTTCATAGCCTGAAACATGGTAGGAGCACCAGCGCCTTGAATTGATCCTGAACCCACCTAAAAAGTATAAGTTAATAGTAACCCTTCTAACTGGAAATTTAGACATGATGACAATATCTCCCATGATGTCCCAGCTAAAACTGCAGACAAAATCTCATGTCACAAGTTGTCCAATAAATAATTACCTCTTCATTGTCAAATAATGCAATCATCCGGATGGCAGTTTCATTTGATAAAGCACTGGATGATTCACACGAATCAATAAGAGCTCTTAACGCACAAAAACTTGAAGCAAGGTTATCTAGTCTTCCGGAGAAAATGAACTCATTGTTTCCACCTCCAAGGCAGCTGGCTTGGGTATCACAGATATTCAACTCGAGACTCACTATGTCATCAATGCTGCAACTTAGCTCATCAGATAACACCTGAATTAAAGCAGTATATTAATCTAAAGAAGAGAACAATGAAATCAAATCTCCTTAATCATTACACCTCTGTTGATGTTTTTATTTTTCTCAGTTAAAGGGTAAAATTCCTGAGGCCTTGCTTATCATGAAAAATCGGCATTTTCAAACTTATATAATCAAAGGGTAACAAGAGAACAATTATGTCGACTGTTTGTCTATGTACGTTTTCCAAGCAACCGAGAACCGTGAAGCTTATTTTTCCACTTTTCTTTCTTTTCANCAGATAACACCTGAATTAAAGCAGTATATTAATCTAAAGAAGAGAACAATGAAATCAAATCTCCTTAATCATTACACCTCTGTTGATGTTTTTATTTTTCTCAGTTAAAGGGTAAAATTCCTGAGGCCTTGCTTATCATGAAAAATCGGCATTTTCAAACTTATATAATCAAAGGGTAACAAGAGAACAATTATGTCGACTGTTTGTCTATGTACGTTTTCCAAGCAACCGAGAACCGTGAAGCTTATTTTTCCACTTTTCTTTCTTTTCAGCATTAACTTTTATCCAAAAGTTCATCCTACAATAAACCATGAAATAATGTATTCATCGTCAGAGGTTATCTCTGTAAAGGATAAGGGGGAGGGTGGACCTGATCTTCAATCTCTCCCTTCCCCTCCCTCAACCCAATATGAAAAGGTATACCTGCATGAGCAGTGGATGATGAACAGCCTTTGAAGGAGGAGCATCTTTTTCCTTTTCAGACTCTAGGGGCGCTTCTTCTGGTTTTGTTGCAAGTAATGGGATAAGGTGAGTCTCTAGATTTGGTTTAAAACCATCCTGGTTCACGGTGCTGAACAATTAAACAAGAGACAAACATAAAGCAGTAAGACGATATGAATGAACCTGGAAACTTGAAGGCAAATTAGATGCATATAACCATTAGATTTATCTTTATTTCAGATATTCAACAAACAAATCATCTCTAGTCAAACAATGGTTCTTCAGTTGTCTCACAAGACAGCTTATGAGTAGCCCAACTATGACAATATACAAGTCTTCTTTCCATGTTTAAAACAATAACTAAGCACCGTATATCCTAATCTCTCTTTCTTGTAAAAGGGTCAATATTTTTTAAGTTAAAATAGTAAGCAGCTACATATTAGAGCATCAAACAAATACTAGAAGTAAATGAGCTTCTACAAAATCACTATAGAGTAGGAAGGGGTGAGAATCTAAATTTGCAATATATAAAGAGCGGGAACAGACCGGTCAAGATGAATGGCCAGTGTTGGTATTCGCAGCAAAGGCTTTTTAACTTTGACAAGCTTGTGCTGGAAAGAGCCATTATTGCCTCTCACAATGACCCTTCCTGCAACACTCAAATCTCTATCAAACCAAGTATGCCACAACCCACCACCATATGTTTGCACATTAACCATCAGATAACTGGATTTGGAGGATGCAGATTTCGGCTTGAGTTTCAAGCACGGGCTGTCTGTGTGTGCAGCTATCACATGAAACCCATTTCCAATGCCATACCTGCACAGCTAAGAGAATCCTTCCATCACCCAACAACAATAAGCTAAACCCTTAACATCACAAGAATATACTTAAAAAGAATCAACCTTTTTGACTCACTTCTCACCAATGGCAAAAGCAACCAAACAAGACATGTTCCGGGTGAAGAAGTAGCGCCCACCAGGCTTCAACTCCCACTCATCGGTCTCGCTTAGCAAGTGAAATCCAGCAGCAAGTAGTTGCCTTTTCGCTTCAGCTTCAAACAAGAAACAGAACAAGCTTATTCAATATTGCAATGCGGGTATCAACACAACCAATTCTCAACAACTCGGCGATTAATTCCAGAAATGAATTAGCTTTAACAACACAACTACAACAAATTCACAACCAAAAAGGGAAAAAAAAAAAAGAATGGCACTTTAAACGAACCCGTAGCGTGAAACTGAGTCCAAGACTCGTTGAGATAGTCCAGCAAGTCCCCAACTATAGAACCACCATTACTCTAATCAAAAGAAAGAAAAAAAAAACCTCAGTACAAAATTTATGTAAGTAAACAAAATCCAGAGCAGACAGAAAACAGGCAAACATACGCGTAAAGTTTTTCACTTTACCTCAGGGTTTTGAGTGTTATGGTGAGACGTAGAGCAGCGGGTGGTGGTGGTGGTGGAGAATTTGCGGTTTATGAGGCGAGTAGGGAGGGAAAGAGAGAGTCTTTTGAATGGGGATAGAGAGGGTCTGGTGATGATTGGCGGTGATGAGTGGAGGAGTTGCAACCTGGCTATGCTCATCCCTGACATTTGATTTTGGTTTCTTCGTGCTTTGTCTAAATTGGCTAAAGTGAAGAACTGTACCCTGTTCTGTTCTTTTGAACGGATGAATACAAGTGATGATGATTCAGGATAAAGCGGTTCCAATCCAGGTTGAGTCTCTTGTTTTTTTTTTTTTCTTTTCTTTTATGTATGCCAAAGATCTGAGGGGACAAAAGAAGAAAAGGGCAAAAATTGTAACATTAATTTATAGTACATATTATATAGTTTTTTACTTATTTTTTATGTATCGGTTAAACCTCAATCCAATATGCTGAATCCAATTTCATATGTCTCTATGTTCTATTTAATGTAATAGTTACTCCCTGTTTTGTTTCTTTCACTATGTTATCGTTATAAGTTGTGCTAGTTTTCCGGATTAGAAAGGACATTCAATTTTAATTTTGAAAAAAAGACATTCAATCATAAAGTTTCCCTGACCAAGGGTAAATTTGGCTCTTTGTAGATAATCTCCTCTCAAGAAAAGGAGTACTTGCTCTTGGCATTCCAAGGAACAAGAGAAGGGAGCTCATATAAATTAATGCTTCATGGGATAGATAGAAGAGTAGAATTGGAGATCATCAATCTGCTTGAAACCTTGTGGAAGAGGGAGGAGATGTTTTGGCACCAAAGATCCAGAATCAAATGGTTGGCATATGGGGATAAAAATTCAAAATTCTTTCATGCTTCTACCATACATCGAAGACAAAGAAATCAACTGAGATTGTTAAAAACAGAGAACGGTCTTCTTATTGATGACGAATGGCATATTAGAGAACAGGTAGTGGATTATTTCAGCACACTGTACACATCTTCAAAGCCCACTGATTCTCTTGATATCTTGAATCTTATCCCTAGTGTGGTTTCAAATGAGATGAATGAGGCCCTCCTAAGTGCTGTAACAGAGGAGGAAGTCAAACGTGCCGTTTTCAGTATGGGAGCCCTAAAAGCTCCTGGACCGGATGGCTTTTCAGGCCTATTCTACCAAAAATTTTGGGGGGTTGTCAAGAAGGAGGTGATCGATGTTGTGAAGGCCTTTTTCGATACAGGCTATATACTCAAAGAGGTTAACAACACCTTTATAACATTGATCCCAAAAGTGAAAAACCCAGAGTCCCTCTCTGAATATAGGCCTATTGGGCTATGCAATTTCCTATATAAGGTGATAGCCAAGGTTTGCGTCAACCGTTTCAAAACTTGGCTACCTCTATTTGTGTCCAAGGAGCAAGCAGCTTTTGTGCCAAATCGGTGCATCCAAGACAACATAATTGTCGCACATGAAGCCCTTCATTCCCTCAAGTTGTGCAAGAAGGGCACCAAAACCGGGATGATGTTGAAACTCGATGTTGCTAAGGCATATGACCGGTTGGAATGGCGGTTTCTCGAGAAGGTCTTAAGTGCTATGGGTTTTTGTAGTAGGTGGGTCAAGCTTATCATGCAGTGTGTGGAAACAGTTTCTTATCAGGCTCTTGTGAATGGAACACCAACGGAGCGGTTCTTCCCTACAAGGGGTCTCCGGCAGGGTGACCCCTTATCCCCCTATCTCTACATTCTTGCTCTTGAT
>JAKUCV010007460.1:4180-17567 GCA_028386065.3 Turnera subulata | reverse complement strand
AATTCCGAAACCCGAAAAATACCAACTTAGTTCCGAAAAATTCACGGGAAAATCACGAGCGCGGGAAAACACTCGGTTTCGAAAAACGACTCCCGATTTACCTTGAATTAATTACCCAAGATTAATTCAACAGTAAATCACGGTAAATAGACTTTTACAGTCCGGTAAAAATCCAAAATTTTTACCCGGGCTGTTACACGGGGATAAACATCCTAAAAACAAATCAAGATGCTGGGATAAACATCCCGACAACAATCACAACAAATGCGACAAACAACAGTGCAACAACCATCAAACACAACAACCGAGTAATATAGGCACATATTGAAGGAAATCCATCCTCACCTTGGCCGATTACTCAACTCCGGAGACAATGACCGGACCCAAGCCGGCTCCTCGGGAAACTGCCCGATATCAAAACCTATACAACAAAACAATGTGATCACATAAATGCACATAATCGATATACTATGATGCCAAAACTATGAAATAACCCATCCCGATTCATATCCTTTACTATCATTTTTTTTACCGAAAATATTATACCGTACGTATATCCAAATATAATTTCGGTACCATACTTTAATTAAAACTTTCCTTTAAATTTTTTTATAGAATAATTATACTTTGTCTTCCAAAATAATAACGATATAATTTTCCTAGAAATTATATCATATATATGTATTTTTCCCGAAATTATTTTCATAAAATATATTTCTTGCCAAAATATAATTACCAATTATTATTATATTAGAAAACCATATTTCCAGTAAATATAATTTTATAAACTTATTTTTTTGAAAATAAATACGAATTATAAATATACATATATATATTTTCTAAAGACAAAATTACATTTCCAAGCCATTATATATCAACATAATAATTTATTTTTAGAAATATTATTTATGTATATTATATATATATTTCCAAAGTATTCCCATAATTAATTATATACCTGTGAAAATAAATATATATATTTGTATTTTTATTATTTTTTTATTTAATATTTTTTTTATTTTTTTTTATTAAAACCGGGTTGGGCCAAATAGTGCCGGCCCAGACCCTTGCTCAAGCTAAACCAAGGCCCCAAATAGTGGCCCAGGTGCAGCCCAAGCCTTAGGCCCAGGCGTCCCAGCCCATGCCCATGACCATAACCCACAAGAATTCGGATTAGCTACCCGGGTCGTCTCCTACCCGCAGGTCTGCTCACCTAGCAGTGGCGGTGGCAACGGCAGGAGGCGGGGAAGACACGGGCGGCGACGTGCAGGCGTGGAGGAGGAGAGCGGCGCAAAGGTGAGGTGAGGCTGCGTGTGGTGGCTGCAGTTGCGACCAGTGGTGGTGTCGCGAAGGAGAAGGAAGAACGGGCGGATCCGGCGGCGGCTCGCGGGTTGTCTCGCGTTGGCTGCATCGCGTAGCGCTGCAGCTGCGTCAGGGAGGAGGAGAGGGAGGAGGAGAGGGAGGAGGAGAAGGCGATGGCGACGCGGAGGATAAGAGGGGACGGCTCGGTTTTGGTGGTGGTCCTCGGGCGGTGACGCCGTCGATGTCGGCAGAGGCGAGGAGGGGTTGTTGGATGGTGGTGCGACGGTGTTCCCGATCTGGTGCTACACGGTGGAGGCGCGTCGAGGAGGAGGACACGGTGGCTGCACGTGGTGGCGGCTGGGTGTTGTTGTTTCGTGGGGCGGCGGTTGGTGGCTCGGTGGATGGTGGCCGGTCGGTGGCGTGTATGTATTTGTTTTTTTTATATATATTTCTTCTTTTGAAGGTTTGTGTTTGCAGAGGAAAAGAAGAAAAAATGGTGAGGCTCGGTGTGTGTGTGCAGGGGAAAAACAGGGAGAGGAAATTGTGTAGGCAGTTTTTGCAGAAGAAAGCGTGCAGGGAAAAAAAAAAAGGCAAGTCACGGGTACACAGGTAAGGTTTCACAAGCTTCACAGGAAGAGGCGGCTGCGTGACTCAATCACGCAGTCGGTCCCGACCGGACCAGAAAATAACTGATACACCCACTTAGTTATTTTCCGGTGTGATTTTCCGAAGATTCCGGGACCCGGAAAAATACCAACTTAGGTCCAAAAAATTCACAGAAAAATCTCGAGCATGGAAAAAGACTCGGTTACGAAAAACAACGCTCGATTTACCTTGAATTTATTTATTACCCAAGACTAATTCATTCGGTAAATCGCTGTAAAAAGACTTTTACAGTCCCGGTAAAAATCCAAATTTTTACCCGGGCTGTTACACGTTCACAGGTTGTACAGTGTTTTCATCGTTATAAAAAGGAAGCAGGAGGAGAGAGGAAGAGGAGAAGAAAAAGAAAAAGAGAGAAAAGAAGAGAAAAAAAAGAGAGAAAAAGGAAAGAAGAAAAAAAGAAGAAAAAAAGAAGAAAAGAAAAAAAAGAACAAAAAGAAAAAAAAAAAACCAGAAAAATAGGGAAGGAAAAAAGAAAGAAAAAAATAAATACAAAACAGAAAATAGAGAAAAAAAGAAAGAAAATAAGGAAAAAAATACAGAAAAAGGAAAAAGAAAGCCGGTAACAGTTCGTCACCCCTCCTCCTCTCCCGACACTGTTCACTCCGTAGCGTTCTAGGGTGTCTCGTGCTCCACCGCCGCCGCCAGGAGAGTCGCCGAGCTGTCGGGATCTCAACGGCGCTGCCTCCGCTCGATTCCGCCGCCGGACGCACCTGCTAGAGGCGTTGACCCGTCTTGCAACCCGCGGGTCTTCTTCCCCTCGCTCCTGCTCAGCCGCCGCGACGCCTCACGCCGCCTTTCCACCGCCCTTGGAGTTGCCTCGAGCTCGCCTTCCTCGCGGCTTCCTTCTCTTCGCGTCAGTCGCGCCGCCGCCGTCATCAAGGTGAGCAACCCGTTTTCACGGGCGGGTCGCGGCCGGGTCGCGCCTGGGTAGTCCGGATTCTTTTCCTTTTAAAAAAAATAATATATATATATATATAACTAATTTCTGCTAATTATTTTCTGGGAAAAGGTAAATATTATTTTGGAAAATTATATGTAATATTCTGGGTTTGGGGTTTTGAAAATATATATATACCTTGATTCTTGAAAATTAAGTTAATTATATGTTATTTTAGAAAATTAATATTATGTTATTCTAGGAAAGACATATATATTAAGATTATATTTTCTGAAATGTTATTATTTTTCTGAAAAATTATGGGAATACTTTTGGAAATATATATAGTATACATAAATAATATTTCTAAGAAAATAAATTATTATGTTGATATATAATGGTTTGGAAATGTAATTTTGTCTTTAGAAAATATATATATGTATATTTATAATTCATATTTATTTTCAGGAAAGTAAGTTTATATAATTATATTTAATGGAAATATGGTTTTCTAATATAATAATATTTAGTAATTATTATTGGCAAGTAATATATATTATGGAAATAGTTTTGGAAAAATACATATATATGATGTAATTTCCAGAAAAAAATTATGTTGTTTATTAATTTGGAAAAAAGTATAATTAATTTATGAAAATATTTTGAAAAGAGTTTTAATTAAAGTATGGTACCGAAATTATATTCGGATATACGTACGGTATAATATTTTCGGTAAAAGATAATAATAAAGTATATGAACCGGGATGGGTTTATTTTGCAGTATTGGCATCATAGTATACCGATTATGTGCATTTATGTGAGGATGTTGTTTTGTTGTATAGGTTTTGATATCGGGCAGTTTCTCGTGGAGCCAGCCTTGGACCGGTCATTGTCTTCAGAGTTGAGTAATCGGCTAGGGTGAGGATGGATTTCCTTCAATATGTGCCTGTATTACTCGGTTGTTGTGTTTGATGATTGTTGCACTGTTGATTGATGCATTTGCTGTGGTTTGACTCGGGATGTTTATCCCAGTACCTTGATTCGGTTTTGGGATGTTTATCCCCGTGCATTGGGTTTTGGATATTTATTTTCGTGTCTTTGGGCATAAGAATAATGGTGAAGCGCCCCGACCCGTATTTACCGTACACGGTAAACACGTGCCGGAACTGTGACGACCCAACCCAACATGACTCAGCATACAGTGTGTACAATAACAACTCGGCCCCAACGGCCCAAAATAACAAACACCAATAATAATAAAACTGGCCCAATGGCCCAACAACAATAATAATATGCACAGCGGAAGACTTTAACTCACATAAACACTGTAAGCAACAACAATATGGCCCTACGGCCCAACGGCAAAATAAACAGCATAGCGGAAAACTTAACGACTCACAATGACTCTGTATGCAACCCATGATGCAACTAATAGATCCGAGTCCTGTCCAAGGGATAACGCCGCAGCCTGTCTGGAATGCAATATACCTGAACCACAAATAACTCAACCTACGGGATGAAAGCCCGCAGGTGAGGGGTGAGTCCGAAGTGCCCACCGGGTAAACCCATAAGCAAATATACATATACATACACCGTAACTATTCCAAGTCACAGCACAACAATTAACCAAGGTTCTCACGAACCTTAAATACACACTGGTGATTCTAGACAAACTATTCCAATTTTATTATCAGGGCCCCTATCACAAGTTAAATGATGGCCGTCGCCTGGTAGTCAAGCTAGCTAGCCCGTGGACCCCTCCCCGGTACCTCCATGTAATAACTGGCACAGACAGGGAGCAGGACCAACCACTAACTCTCCCCCAGTGCCCAAACAATAACAATAACTTGGTACAGACAGGGAGCAGGCACCAGCCACTAACTCTCCCCCAGCACCATAATCTAAGACTACCATCTGGTTGTTCCAACATTTAACTGTGACTTACTAGATGTCTAAGTGTTTCCATTTTATTATTTTCTTTCCGCTCGACTAGTTACTACATTTCTATCATCCAACCATTATCTCATTATCCCGAACAGGCTCGCAGCCTCTCCGCTCGTCTGGATAATATCCAATACCAAACTGTCATCACATAATAGTACCTCCGGTACTCAACTCACACAATTCTACAGTCAACAACAGCAACAATCTCACTTATATCCACAAATCCCAACATCATCAATAATATCAACAACAATAATAATTACAACATCAACGGCAACAATTATCATCTCAATTCATCACACAACAAGCCATACACAACCACAAAGTTTCATACCAGCAATTGTCACATATAGCAACCAAGCAGCAACTTGATATTACGAGATGTATATAAATATTTACTTAACCTCACCTTAGCCGATTACTCAACTCTGGAAACATCGATCGGTCCAAAGCCGGTTCCACAGGAACTGCTCGATATCATAACCTATACAACAAAACAATGCATACACATAAATGCACATATTCGGTACTCTATGGTGCCAAACTGCGTAATAACCCATNCACAACAAACCATACACAACCACAAAGTTTCATACCAGCAATTGTCACATATAGCAACCAAACAGCAACTTGATATTACGAGATGTATATAAATATTTACTTAACCTCACCTTAGCCGATTACTCAACTCTGGAAACATCGATCGGTCCAAAGCCGGTTCCACAGGAACTGCTCGATATCATAACCTATACAACAAAACAATGCATACACATAAATGCACATATTCGGTACTCTATGGTGCCAAACTGCGTAATAACCCATCCCGGTTCTTATCCTTTATTATTTCCATTTACCGAAAATATTTACCGTACGTATTTCCGAATATAATTTCGGTACCATACTTTAATTAAAACTCTTTCAAAATTTATTTTCATAAAATAACTACAATTTTCCAAAATATTAATCATCATAATTTTTCCAGAAAAATAATAACCTATTTATAATTCCTAGAAAGTATATAGTATTTATCTTTTTCTAAATACATATACAATTTAGTTTTCCAACACAAAATATAATTAACTTCAATTTTACAAATACATATTCATATACATATACCAAAATCATAATTTTCCAGACGAAATAATATTCATATTAAATTTCCAGAAATTAATTTCATGATATATATATTTTCCAAACTAACCATAATAATAATTTACAAACAAAACATAATTATTTATCAAAGTAAATATATTTATATTTTAATAAAAATTCCAGAATCAAATCGTCCATAATTTTCTCAAAATAACTATATAATTGTTTTCAAAATTAAATATCAGCTTATGTTTAAATAAATATATATATATATAGTTTTTTAAAAAAATAATCGGGCTGGGCCATGAATAGTGCAGCCCAGACCCAACCCAAGGTCAGGCCCAGCACCATTCAGCCCAACCCAGCAGCAGACCCAACCCAACCCAGGCGCGACCCGTGTCGTGGAAACGGATCCTCACCAATTCCGGGTCTTACCTCCGAGTAGAGCAGCAACGCAGCGACGGCGAGGCGCGAGGGAGGACAGCGAGCTCACCAAAGGAAGCGGCGGATGCAGGCGACACCACGGGCGGTGGAAGCTCGGCGCGGCAACGTCGGCCTGAGGCGGCAAGCAAGAGAATGATGGATCCGTCGGGTTCTGCTCGCGGGTCAACGGTCGTGGGAGGCGCGTCTCACAGCGGCGTCGGGCAGAGGCGGCGGGGTTGAGGTCGCGACGCCGTGAGGAACACCAAGGTGGCGGCAGTGTGTCGAGAGGAGGCCGGGAACTCTTCCCCATGTACAGTAACGATGGGAGCTGGGGGTGACACACTGTTACTCGGTATATTTTTTTTTTTCCTTTTCTTCCATTTTTCTTATTTTCTTCTATTTTCCTTTCCTTTTCTATTTTCTGATTTTCTTCTTTTTTTCTCTCTTATTATTTTTTTTTCTCTTCGATTTTCTTTTCCAGTTCCTCTCTTCTCCTTTTTTTCTGATTTTCCTGATTTATTTTCTTTTTTTTTCTTCTTTCTTTTCTCTTTTTTTTCTTTTTCCTCTCCCTTTTCTCTCCTTTTTTTTTTTCTTCTTCTTCTCCTCCTCACCCGGTTACCCTCCTGCTGATTCCTCAATTTATAACATGTTAATTACTATTTAACATGTGATTAACAATAATGCAGTTCCTCTGCATTACGGGCGAATCCGATCCGGACCAGAAAATAACCGATACCTCCTTAGTTATTTTCCGGTGTGATTTTCTGGGAAATTCCGAAACCCGAAAAATACCAACTTAGGTTCGAAAAATCCGCGGGAAAATCACGAGCGCGGGAAAACCCTCGGTTTCGAAAAACGACTCCCGATTTACCTTGAATTAATTACCCAAGTTTAATTCAACAGTAAATCACGGTAAATAGACTTTTACAGTCCGGTAAAAATCCAAAATTTTTACCCGGGCTGTTACAGGCTACCCACCTTAAAAAGAATTTCGTCCCCGAAATTCCGTCTTATCCGTGGGTCCTACCACGATAAGATTCTGGCACACTCTGCCAGGTATCCAACCTCAACATGAGATACCGTTTATACCCTTAAGCGACATCTCATCCGCTTATAAATACCAAACCCTCATGACCTGCATACTCACACACAATCATGGATTCTCCACTGAGATCAAAGACTACCTCAGACTCCGAAAACAACAGCTACATCGGCGGCAAAGCTTTCCCAACAAGCTCTGATGATGAACCTCCAAAGAAGCGGTTCAAGACCAACATCGTTGGCCTGCAGGAGCACATGGTCGTTTCCCCAAAACGACGAAAGAAACGAGTCCCCAAGAAAGCTGAAGATCGCAAGGGCAAGGCGGTCGCTGAGAGCAGCACACCGCAGCAAAAGATGACGCAACTGAACTTCTCGCTGAAGAAGATCAGCTCGGCGGTGGCGCAGATAGAACTGGCGTGCATGGAGCTGTTCCCGCACATGGAAAATGTCAAAAAGATTGTAAAAGACCTAGAGAAGCAAGTAACTCCATAGAGAGTACTTCTTCTCCTGTTGTAAAACCTTATGATATTAATAAAATAAATTTCCTTTTAAATCAAAACTTTTGTTTAAAATCAAAACTCGTTTAACAGAATCAAAACAAAAAGAAATCAAAACCAAAAGGAAATTAAAACCAAATATGCTCGTATCGGACGAAAACACCCTCGAACCAAGAAACGTAACTCGTACAACTAACGGTGACGTCGGTTAACCTCGTGAAAAAGATATCCGATAACTGGCAAGGCGATGATCACGGGAACGTCCTGTATCTCTCGAAGGACACGTTACCCACTTGTTCTCAAAATTCCGCATAAGCCAAAAACGTCTGACAAAGCTCGTATCTCTCCACGATGTCCGAACACCTGTAAACTTGTCGCACATGCACTCTACTCGAGATACGGTCCCATCTGTCCAACCTCAACGGTCACGGATGCATGTGATAAAAGATGCAAGAAAAGTATAGAAAGACCATAAAAGAAAAGACAAGGTAGCCAGAGCGAAGGAAAATCATAAGACGGAAATAGGCTGAAAAACTCTGGCACGGTAATCCGAAAAACGCGTAAAGCAATAAATGCAAGCAACGGTAAAATTCAAAAGCAAAATCTTGAAAATCAAAAACAATAAACACGCTCCCCATAGGTGTATAAAAGAAGGAGCGGTGATGTGTAAATTATCAAAAGCATTAAAGCAACAAAACCATTCTGAGAAACAAAAACGCAACGCTCCAAAACAGAATCCCACACGTTCCAATCAAGATGCCTGCTCCCTCATCAGTTTTCTTCGTCGAAGGTGCCAACCTTGGCAGGAGGAATCGTCTGGCGTACAGCATGGTCAACGAGCGTGCTGAAGAGCTACCGAATGAGCTCGGTAGGATGCCTCGACTGGTCTTTGTCGACGAGCTCTACTCCTCGAGATTCTTTGTCACTCCAATGGAAGAGGTGTTCTTCCTGGAGGATCACGACACTCTAAGGACATCCTACTACGGATCGGCAAACTCCGTGATGTTCTTCATCTCCGAAAGGCTACAGGAGTTCAACCTGGAGTCCACTTGCCAGACTGTGGAGCAAGGTGCATACTACCAACTCTCGATGACGGCCCAAAGCATGCCCAGAATGACTCGGCTACCTCCAAGTTGGCCAAAGGCACGACTGCTGGTGTGGAACTGCAGAGGAGTTGCACGGCGTGCTCAGGAGTTCTCACGAACCCTGAGGGACTTGAAGAACCAATATAAGCCGAACATGGTTCTTCTGACGGAGACACAGTGGCAACCACGGGATGATCACGGTCTCATTCCGCTCCGGTTCCCTCAAGCTAACCGGTTCGAGATTCCTGGCCAACGCGACAGAGGCGGCATGTGGTTCTTGTGGAGCGATAGGGTCACGGTCAACATCAACAGTGACGCAACCAGTTTCCGTGTCAACGTCGTTCCAAACCGTTAAATGTATTTTCTTATTTTTATAAAATATCAATAATCGTTGTAATATTTCCTTTTGTATTTTATAAAATATCGAATATCAATGTACTATTTCTGTTTGTAATGAAATATCAGTATTAATAATAATATTTGTATTTTCGCTTATTTATGGCATCATTTACCTCTTATGTGTATGTTCCGCGACAGCTGGCGTCCCTTGACTGGATCCATAATGCACTTAACTAAATGATATAAAATAAATAACAAATGGAGCGAACTATGCAAACAGGACATCAAACACACAAAGACTGCCCAACAAGAACTAACGCCCGCTCCGCTACCAAACTGAAGCGCCCCGACCCGTATTTACCGTACACAGTAAACACGTGCCGGAACTGTGACGACCCAACCCAACATGACTCAGCATACAGTGTGTACAACAACAACTCGGCCCCAACGGCCCAAAATAACAAACACCAATAATAATAAAACCGGCCCAATGGCCCAACAACAATAATAATATGCATAGCGGAAGACTTTAACTCACATAAACACTGTAAGCAACAACAATATGGCCCTACGGCAAAATAAACAGCACAGCGGAAGACTTAACGACTCACAATGACTCTGTATGCAACCCATGATGCAACTAATAGATCCGAGTCCTGTCCAAGGGATAACGCCGCAGCCTGTCTGGAATGCAATATACCTGAACCACAAATAACTCAACCTACAGGATGAAAGCCCGCAGGTGAGGGGTGAGTCCGAAGTGCCCACCGGGTAAACCCATAAGCAAATATACATATACATACACCGTAACTATTCCAAGTCACAGCACAACAATTAACCAAGGTTCTCACGAACCTTAAATACACACTGGTGATTCTAGACAAACTATTCCAATTTTATTATCAGGGCCCCTATCACAAGTTAAATGATGGCCGTCGCCTGGTAGTCAAGCTAGCTAGCCCGTGGACCCCTCCCCGGTACCTCCATGTAATAACTGGCACAGACAGGGAGCAGGACCAACCACTAACTCTCCCCCAGTGTGTAACGCCCCGGATTTTATAATTTGATTTTTGGAATTTTTGGAAATTTATTCCAATTTTACCCTTGAAGTATTTTCGAGTTTTAGTCGAGGAAATAAATTATTTTTCCTTGGAAATGTCAATTTCCAGTTGAGATTTCTCATGCTTCGGGTTTCGTTGATATCGAAATGTGTTTCGGGGTGAAGCACGGGTCTTGTTGAGTCTTCGATCGAAACTACGTCGTTTTGAAGGTTTTTTTTTTTTTAAAAAAGGGCTGGTCAACTGAGGCGGGTTGACCGCGCCCAGCCAATGACGCGTCGTCGGCTGGCGGGTCGCACCCTAACCCCAGCAGCCTCCCTTCTTCCTTCTCCTTCACCTCTTCTTTCTCTTCTTTACTTTTCTTTTTTTTTTTCCGTTTCTTCTCCACCCAGCCGTCACCCCCAACGGCCATGTCTCCCACTACCTCCCTCAACGGATTGATTCTCCACCCTCTTCACTTCTTCTCCTTCTTCTTCTTCATCGTTTTCTTTTCTTCTTCCCTGGAATCCATACCTGCAACCCCTCACGCCTTCCCTTTTCTCTTCCAATTTCTTTCTTCCCTTCCTCTACTCTCGTCACCGCCACCACCCGTGAGCCTCACTTCCTCTCACTCCTTAGCCGCCGCCACCCATCGTCACGCTGTTCCGCCACCGAAGCGTGTGGGGAAGTCTTTGGGCTCGACGCGACGCGGATCCCGGGCGCAGCATCGACGAGCAGTGGCCGCCGTTCGCCTTCCTGGGTTGTTGCGGTGGTGTTTGGGCGGCGGGTCATTGCGGTTGGGTCTTTATAGGTTGTCTCCGAGCAGACGTCGCCGGTGTGCCGGGGTTGTGTTGGTACCGGCGGGCTGTACGCGTGGCGGGGATTGTTGTCTCGGACGGTAGAGGGCGGTGGTTGCACAGAACCGGCGTCTGCAGGTCCCTTCTGGCAGTGGAGGTTCAAACCCCGGTAAGACCTTCTGCAGCCACCCTCCTTTAATTCGATTCTTGTTAGTTGTTGAATTGGATCTTTGGAAATTGTGTGTTGAGTTGTTGGGTGGGCTCGGAGAATGCGTGGAGGGGGAATTGATGTGGTCGGATTTTTGACACGAGATGACGATGGTTTGAAGGCGGTATGTTGCTGAGGGTTCTGATTCTTTTTGGTGGCAGGGTGGCGTTCAATTCTGGCAGGGCGGTGTTCAATTCCGGCAGGGGGCTACGGATCGAGTTTTGTGCTATACTTCCTCTTCCGGTAAGAATCCGACACCTCAGTCCTTCTGTTAGTTTGTCGTTTATGAGCTGTTGTTGTTGAATTGGTTGTTCTTGGGTTCCGGCAGAGCTGCTGGTTGGTTCCTGGCAGTCCGGGGAAATTCCGGCGAAGTGACCAGAATCCGGCGAGCGCGCACTGTTCCGGCGAAGGCTCGGTTCTGCCCCACAGACGATATTTCTCGTTTTTACGAGTATTAGACGGTAACTACTTATGTTTGTTTCGGTTATGTCATGTATTTAAATTTTGGAAATTAATTACCGAAATACATTTATATTTATACGTTTAGTGAAATATGGATTACCAGGAGTGGAGAGTTAGAGTGTGTGGCCGGGAGAAATTACCGACATGGATAGAACTTTAGGCCGATTAACCTTGGGCTCGGGATGGCTTTAGGACGGTTTTAGGAAAAACCGAGCCCAGGCCCAATAATTTCAATTTGAAGCCTAGGTTGTTCAAATGGACTAAAAGTGACGGACTTAAGATCTAATCACGGATAATAAAATTCACGTACATTAAGAACGGGCTCGAAGCCCAATTTCATAATCGGTAAAATATGAACTTAAGGAAGTGGGCCCACGGGCCGAAATTTGTGATTAAAGGATTTAGTGGGCTTTAGGCCCGAGAACCGTTAATGAACTTAAATCAATGAGCCTTAGATCCCTAATCGTTGGAGTTATGAAAGAAGAAAAGATCTTTTTGGACTTAGACCCGGAAATCTTATAATCGGAAGTTAGGGTCGGGAGTTACTCGATTAGAGCATACATTAGTGTACATACACGTTTTACTTCTAAAATGGGTTCAGTGACTATATCATGTACCGGTATTCAGGCACGGGAGATACCTCGGGAGCTGTAGACTCGGATCGGGAACAAGTCATAACTTGCATTTTGAGGTGACGTTACAAGTCTTTTTATATATGTCTTGTGAATGCGTGTTGGTGTGGTTTGTTTGTTTACTGGCCTTGTTTGCTACATGCGATGATTGGAATTGTATACCTGATTGTTCTCACATGCCTAATTTCTTTATGAAAAACTGCTTTGGTGATAATGTGTGATTATGGGCCGCAGGCCCGGATGAAACAGGGACACTTACAGTGCACACATCCCTGAAAGACATAATGTATCTCAACCGAAATAATGTATGGTTAAGGGCCGCAGGCTCGGATTGGACAGGGACACATACCATTCACACTTCCCTGAAAGGCATAATGTACTTCAACAAAAATGTAAAGTGTAATTAAGAATAAAATACTAAATTCTACTGTGGTGACGGTTGGTAGCCCCGAGGGAGGGTGGGTACCCTCGAGTCACATTATGCTATTTAGCATGCCCAGGGGATGTAGGTGCACCCCTGGAAGACTTGCACCGGTTAGGTGTGTCTGAGTACACCCTCAGGTAGCTAGCGGCCACTTGAGATTTATCAGTGGTTTTTGGCCTCAGAATCTACCCCTTCTGAGGTTCGACATTTGGGTTTCACACCCTGATCTGATCAGATGCGCTACCGAGACTGGACTCACAGTAGAGGGCCCATAATGAGAAAAATAATAATCTATAATAAAAATATTGCATTAATTCTAAACAATAAGAACGATAATACAATAAGAAGCTTATGTGTTGGTATGTGATTCTGATTTGCTTGTATGCTGTACTTGTGCTCGTGAGCTACTCACCCTACGAGCATGACTTCACTTTCATGTATATTTAGACTTTTAATGTTCACTGAGTAGGCGACTCACATAATCGCCACCGTTGTTTTTCAGACTTTAGTTAGCGTGCAGACTCACTTATACCTTCGACTCGGAGATCAGACGCAGTCACT
>JAKUCV010007459.1:33254-46961 GCA_028386065.3 Turnera subulata | reverse complement strand
TCCGGGCCTAAAGCCCACTTCCTCAAGTCCTTATTAATCAATTATAGGTTTGGGCTCGAAGCCCGTTTCTTAAGTCCAATGGTCAATCCGAGCCCAAGTCCATCCCGGCCTAAGGTTCTACCCGTGTCGGTATTTACCGGCCTAAGGTTCTACCCGTCTCGGTTTCCACTAATCACAATTAAATACATAACCCCAATTCTGAATTATTATTACATGCCATAATTGAATACAAATTATACAACCAAGCAATACCGTTAAGTGCCGGAAATAACACCCGAGTCTTTGCCGGAAAATTTCCGAGCCTCGCCGGAAAATTCCCGAGCCTCGCCGGATTCCTGTGAACTCGCTGGAATTCCCCCAAATCTGCCAAAACGAACCCAACAACTACAACATTTATTCCAACAACACAACACCACTGTTCATCATATCAACAACAAAAAAAACAAATTGGACAAGTGATTCCTTACCCGGAATACTTGCTGCCAGAAACCAAATCCTTGAACCCCTCTGCCCGGAAAACACACACGACAACCCGAGCACCTCACTACCGACGAACCCGCCGGAAACACCCCAGCCACAGCACGCCGGCGGCGACCAACACAAGCAGCCCAAAACCCGACCAGACCCGGAAAAACGCACGTACACACCCGCACAACCACCTCCCGCCGGAACTCACACACGCAGCCACGCACAGCCTGCCGTCCACCAACACGAACCAACACACCAAACGAGGCCAAAACCATCAACACAATTAAATCCAAAAGGAAACGGGATCGAAAAGGAGGATTAAGGCGACGGTACTTACCGGTGACGAAGCCCGTCGGCCCTGCACCAAACCCGTCCTTCGTCTCGGCTTCCTCTAACCCGCGGTGGCGGCTGCGACGAGGACGACGGCGGCTCACGAACGAGAGGATGAAGGGGCGCTGGTTTGTAGACGAAAACGAAGGAGGAAGAGAGGAAGAGAGGGGAAGAGAAAGGGGAGCACGAGGGAAGAAGGAAGGGAGGAGAAAAGTGGAGGCGAGGGAAAGAAAAGGGAGAAGGAGAAGGAGATAGGAGGGAGGGGGCGCCGTCGGGGTGGAAGCCAAAGGAAGAAGAGAGACAAGCAAAAGAATGAGAAGAGAAAAGAAAGAAAAGAAGGGTTTGGGTTGGCCGGCCTGGTCCAAAACGATGCCGTTTTGGACCAAGGCGCGGTCAACTCGCCCTTGGTCAGTCAACCTCTTATTTTTTTTCTTTTCCTATTCCAAAACGACGTAGTTTCATTAGGAACCGTGTTAAACCTCGCGTTTCACCCCGATCTCGAATCCGTTTCCCACGGGACCCGAACCATGAACCATACCAACTTAAAATTGATATTTCCAAGGCATAATAATTTATTTCCATAACCAAAAATCCGAAAACTCCACAAGGGTAAAATTGGAATAAATTTCGAAAATTCCGAAAAAAATCAAATTATGAAAATTCGGGGCGTTACATTGACTGCCTAAATAATTTCTGCACGTTATCGGGGCAAAAAGTGAGTAAGAAGAAATCAAAAATTTGCTTCTCAAACAATATCTCAAAGGAAGTGGCAACTAATTTAAGTGCAGAGTTTGGTTTCTTTATGACTACGGACCTTGGGAAGCATCTAGGCATGCCACTAATTCATTCACGGGTCACCAAAGGTACCTATTCTTATATCATTGATCGGGCACAACAAAGGCTAAGTGGATGGAAGACTCAACATCTGTCTCTTGCAGGGAGAATTACCCTCACCAAATCTGTCATTTCTGCACTACCATCTTATGTAATGCAAACTGTCAGATTACCCAGGTCTATCTGTGATAATTTTGATACTTTGTGTCGAAAATTTGTGTGGGGTTCGTGTGACCAAATCAGGAAAATTCATTTATTGAGTTGGGAAAAGCTGTGCGAGCCAGTTAATAATGGTGGAATTGGCCTCCGAAGTATGCGGGTCTGTAATGACGCCTATCTCATGAAACTAATTTGGCGAATCATGACGCAACCTGATGTGTTGTGGGTCAGAATCTTCAGGCAGAAATATCTAAGTTCTTTGGATGTTTGGGCAAAAAAATGGAAATATAAAACTGGGTCCAATCTATGGTATGGATTGCGGGCTGTGTGGCCTAGTTTTAAAGAATGTATAGAATGGGAAGTCGGGGATGGGAAATCAGTACTTTTTTGGAAAGATAAATGGCTTGGGGACAATGGCTGCCTAGTGTCTCATGCTATTGCTCCAATCCCGGGACACTTACTCAAGAAGACAGTTGAGCAAATGACCAACCAGGAAGGGTGGTGGAACTGGGAGCTTATCACTCCATATATCTCTGTTGGTAGTCTCAGGGTACTAGAATTGGCTATCCCGCCATTTGAATCTGTGGAGTCGGACAAGGCGATTTGGGCAGAGGACTCAAAGGGCTGTTTTTCGACTAAATAAGCCTACACTACCTTAATGGCGATGCCGCAGCAGAATACTAATCGAGTTTGGAAAATGATATGGCAATGGAAAGGCCCAAGGCGTGTGAGTTCCTTTTTATGGCTAGTAGCACATGATCGCCTATTAACCAATGCCTTACGTCACACAAGACAACTCACTGACGATCCTTTGTGTAGCATATGTGGCAAGGCAATTGAAACATCCCTACATGTCATTCGAGACTGTGCTCTTGCTAGAGATATTTGGATAGTCTTACTTAGGGGACATATTCCACAGGATTTTTTTGTGATGATTCCCATACAGTGGATTGAGAGTAACCTTGATAATGCAGGCACCAGGAACCTCCTTTCTGCTTGGCCCTCAATTTTTGGCACTGCTTGTTGGCTATTATGGAAGTGGCACAACAAGAGGATATTTGAGCCTGAGGATACACTTATCCCTAATCCAGTGCAGACAATTTTGAGAACATCCACTAGCTATACAAGGGCCTAGTCAGGACCCAAGTCAGGTGCCTTTGGCCCAGTAGGAAACTGTGATGAGCCACACTGGGTACCTCCCCCTATGGGCATGACGAGATGTAATACTGTTGTCTTGTATGATGACAGTTGTGCTTGTATGGGGGTTGGTGGTGTGTTGAGGAATTGGCGAGGTGAGTGGGAAGGGGGATTCATGTCTAATCTTGGTACATGCTCCTCATTCAAAGCCAGTAGATGGTCATGCCTCCAGGCCATTCGGGCTGCAAAGATTTTGAACATCTCCGGGATGGAAGTGGAATCATGCTCTCAGGATGGCATGGCATGGGCCTCAAAAGTGTCTCACCAGGATGATTGTCTTGATCCCATTGCATCTGTTTTTTTAACTGAGTTTAATTCTGATCTTTGCAAGTCTTTTGTTTCTATACAGAAGGAATCTAACTCTGTAGCCATACATTTGGCCAAGTTAACTGCTAGTTCCAACCAGGTTTTTGTATTTTGAACTCCCCTCCTCCTGATATTGTCCCACTCTTGGAAGTGGATAGGAGAAGACGGAGCTGAGTTTCTTTGTAGTTTCTGTTCCTTTTGTTCTTGCACATATCATCAATATATGTAATCGGTTTCAGACAAAAAAAACCGAATTACTTATTTTCTTTTTTTCTAAACTTTTTTACTCTTACATTGTAAGGCTGCATTATGGGGATTTCAACCCAAACTTAGTACTAATTGGAGATCATAATTCCTTGAAGCTGACGTGGCGAAACGAAAAAAGTATCCAGGTGGGGACAGGAGATTTTGCCATCCAGATCAAACGGCCTTTGAGATTCGAAGATGACCAGGATAGGCGGTGGATGGGCCCCAGTCCAACTCCTTTACGGCTTTACCGGCTAACCACTTCTCGTAGGCCGAACAACGCCGCCCTTCGTTGGCCCATTAAGCTAGGCTATCTATCTATACCAGATAAAATCATTCCGTTAAGCTAAGCTAAGCTACGGAGGCACTTCTATTAAATGATTTCCGCTCTTTCTATTTAATATTCTCAAGGATTTGTATCAAATCTCCAGAAAGTTTGTAGCTAGACATATTTTCTCTTTAGTTTGAATGTCTGAGAACTTGAGAAGAAGCTATGTATCTTTTACTTCCATATTTGCGTTTAACACTACCATTAATTGTTCTATGATTTATTTTTGTCATTGCTTGGGACAAACCGAACAAATAGAATGAACGATGAAATATGCTACAATTAATGCCATATGCTACAATCAATGCCAACACCTAGGGCTGAGGTTATTGTTTGCGCTAGCCTGAAGCATAAACCCAAAAACGGATAACACTGATGGGAGCCTGATTGGGGGGGATAAGTATCTACCTTAATAGAGACCAAACAAAATTATTTATGTATCATCTAAAGGATATAAGAACATTGCTGATTCTAGTCGTATATAATTATAATATTCTTTTTAAAAAAGAATCCAATTAAAAATAATCACAATTTTTTTTGGTTGGAAGGGTGGAAGGCATGTTATCGAGGAATTAAGTTACAGAAATAAAACGAATAATTATAATTTAGTATATAATCTTTCTATTATTGCAATCCTAAAATTTAATTAAAATTAACAAAAAAATACAGAAAAATTAAGATTTGGGCCCTCATTAATTTTGTTTAGAACTTGGGCCCTCGTTAAATTAGATTGAGTAGAAGCCCCGAGGAAGTCCATAATATAATTACTTTGTGCGCAGAATTTTTTCCATCCTTGGTCTCATTCTCATCATCTTCCAGGTTAATTGAAAATATAAAAGTTCGCCCCTTGCTGGACTTTACGACTTCCACTGTGGTTTGTTGGGTTTTGTGGCACAAACTTAAAGCAGTCCAAGTCCATATGGACCTGGACTGGAAGCTAAGCTATATATACTTAGATAAAAGTAAAACCATATCGGGAGGGACTTCTAATTAATAAATGATTTCCGTTTTTTTCTATTTAATATTCTGAAGGATTTGTATCAAATCTCAAGAAATTTTGTAGCTAGACATGTTTTCTCTCAAATCTCAAGATGAGTTACATTCATTAAGTCATGATCAAGATTTGATTTCTAACCCTAATTTAAAAGAGAATAAAATTTCCTACGCATCTTCTTCTACTTACCTATAACGAAGAGACATTGAAAATTGAAACTTGGCATTTTGCAAATTTATTTATTACAATTTAGAGAATAATTATAACAACCTGGATGAAAGATTGAAACTTGAAAGGAAGAAGAAACTAAAAAAAGAAGGAAAGTAAAACAAGGAAATTGTTAGGCCGCGAGGAATGGCCGGATATTAAATTTGTTAGAAAATGGACTTTATTTATAATAAAAACACTTACTATCTATATTAAAAAAAATAATTTCTAGATTTGATTGACTAAGTTATATTAGTTAACTGGATGTCTAGATCTTTTAGGCTTTTATATTTAGAAGGATAATATTTTTTAATGAAGATTCAGTGTAGGCAATTAAAATAAACAAAATAAATTTTGTTAGGCTAAAAAATAATAGGAAAATTTGTTTCTTATAGATACCTGTGTAGTCATCTAGGTATCCGTCACTACTCCAGAAGAAGCTATGTATTCTTTATTTATCTATTTTATCAAGTTTGTGTTTGTTTAATTTGTGTTTTAGATTGTTCTCGTCAGTCCTCCCTATGATTTATTTTTGTCAGGCCCACTGCTTGGGACAAACTGAACAAATAGAATGAATGATAAAATATGCTACAATTAATTTTTTGGCAAAATTTCAATTCATTAATCTTAACTTTAGTTCAATACCACTTTGGCAGCTTAACTTTTTATTGTAACAAATTAGTAATTTAACTTTATAAAAGTAAAAAAATTAGTAATTCCATTATAACACCGTTAACACCAGCTTCTAAACTCATGGTGCGTGAAGCGCCCCGACCCGTATTTACCGTATACAGTAAACACGAGCCGGAACTGTGACAACCCAACCAAATAAACCCAAACATACAGTGTGAACAACAATAACTCGGGCCCAACGGCCCAAAACAGTAAACAACATAAATAACATATCCGGCCCAATGGCCCAACAATAGTGAAGACATGCACAGCGGAAGACTTAAAGACTCACTAACATTGTATGCGTAATAGATGCAACCTATGATCCAAGCCCGTCCAAGGGATAACGCCGCAGCCTGTCTGGAATGCACCAAGCCTGTACAACAAACATCTCATCCTACGGGATGAAACCCCGCAGGCGAGGGGTGAGTCCGAAGCGCTCACCGACGAAAGATAAACAGTGATATATAATCAACCATAATACTTTCGAAGTAAACTCAACAATCACAACAATAAGCACAAACAATCACATCACAAGGATACTACCATAACAACTGACACATACTACACGACAGAGGAATCCAACTCAAACAACACATCAGAGGAAACTCACTAAATCATATCTAAGCCATGACCATCTAATACTGACTGTACCGTACACTAGTGCCCGATCAGGACACTTCAACTCTACCACATGTTGGGTAACCGACCCAATCTCAACAGACTATACCACACACACTCTAGCCCTGGCAGACTATACTCAACTAAGGTTCCTCATCGTATGTTGACTTACCGCTACTATGCTTGCTGATCATCTAACCCGGTACCAAAACAATCTCAACATCTCGTGAGCCTAAACTCACCGGGTAGCCGGCAACCAGCACGGACCATACCCAATCAACATCACAAGCCGGTCCCCGGGTAGAATCACAACACAACGCGACAACAGCAGTCACCACAACAACTTGTAAAAACAACATCAACAATACTCAATATCCGATCAAAACGACAGGAGATACTCATCTAACAATTATCAAAAGAAGCCAACAAATAAAGGACAACTGGCAACCGATACCCACGACAATGGACTACTCACAACCAACGACAATAATTAACACCCGTAAACCGGCAACCTATGCCGACCACGGTCAACCGACCAAACTGAGGACTGACAACATCCAAAGGAATGATCATGAGACATCATGCAAATGAACATATCACATCATAGCCCAATAAGCAAAAGCACATTTCAAACAACACTGAGCCAAGACCAAAAGAATATTTATTATTATTTCCAATTTTATCTTCCGGGTCCGTCACTGGACAAGCTAGGGTCGTACCTGGTTATTAACTAATTCTGGATGCCAGGCCCCACCACAATCCGGGATCAACATCCTCATATCTCAAATCCGGGATCAACATCCCAATATCTCAAATCCGGGATCAACATCCCAATATCACAAATCCGGGATCAACATCCCAATATCACAAATCCGGGGTCAACACCCCAACCAACTAACCCACTGGCCATGACACCACAGAACTAGTCTCTAACCATCTAGTCGTACCACTACTTTCCAAGTGACAAATATATCATCTCAAATACAGTCTAATTCCATTACTCTTTCATCAGTTATCCAATTTCCAATTTCCTCAGATTAATCCAAATCTCACTCAATCAACAATCTCATATCACCAATCTTTCACATCAAACAGTTCAACAATATTTCCAACACAACAACATAGGACTAACACGTTTCTACAACAGCATCAACAATTCCATAGCAATCATGTAACAGTCAACAATCATTCCAGCAGATCAAACAAATAATAAAAATACACAAACCACAAAACTACACACACAGCATTACGGGTACATATCAGGGTTTATCCATCCTCACCTTGGCCGATTACTCAACTTCGGAAAACAATGTCTGGTACGACGCCGGCTCCTCGGGAAACTGCCCGACATCAAAACCTATACAACAAAACAATACATACACATAAATGCACATAAGAGTATGTTATGATGCCAATTTTACGAAATATACCCATCCCGGTTACTCATCTTTTATTATTATCAATTATCGAAAATAATTAACCATACGTATATCCGAATATAATTTCGGTACCATACTTTAATTAAAACTCTTTCCAAAATATTTTCATAAATTAATTATACTTCCCAAAATAATAATCATCATAATTTTCCAGACGAAATAATATATATATTAAATTCTCAGAAATTCATTCTTGGTATAAATATATATATTTTTCCAAGTAATATTAGTTTTTCCCAAATCATAACTTAATTATTTATCAAAGTAAATATGTTCATATTTTTCTCAAAATACCAGAATTAAATTGTCCTTAATTTTCTCAAAGTAAATATATAATTTTTTTCCAAAATTATATACCAGATTAATAAATAAATACGTATATAAATATATTATTTCTCTCTTTTTTTTTTAACTGGACTGGGCCATGAACAGTAAGCCCATGCCCAGCCCAGAACAGTCAAGCCCGCAAACTGAATCCAAAAACCCAGCAGGTCCAGCCGCGGCCCAAGCACCAAGGCCCAAGCCACAAGAACAGGCCCAGCAAGCCCACGGTCTCAGCCCTCAGCCCGACCCGTTTGAAACCGGATCACTCACCCACAACCCGGTACTTCACGGGTTCCTGCAAACGATGGCGCGTCGGTGTCGGCCGGGGCGACGAGACGGCGTGCGGGCGTGGGAGCAGCTAGCGGCAGGGCGGCACGAGCTGACGGCAGGAGAAGGAGGCGTGAGGGAGAAGACGTGGCAGAGGAGGGACGGGTCTGGGCGTCTTCGTCGTGTCGTCGTTCCATGGACAACGGCGGTTTCTAGCAGAGGAGGAAGGAAAGGCATCGGGCGGCGTCACAGGAAGAAGACGAAGGCGGCTGGGTGGTGGCGAGTGGCAGGGGAAGAAGGAGAAGAGATGTAGGGGGGTGACGGTGACGGTGGCCGGCCCTCTTCCTTTCCCTTTTTCTTTTTTTTTCTTTTTCTTTCTTTTCTCTCTTTTTTTCCCTCTCCTCTTTTCTCTCTTTTTTTTCTCTCTTCTTTCTTCCTCTCCAGCTTCCTTCACCGGCTTTAAGCTGGTTTTTTTTTACTATTTAACATGTGAGGCTCAAATAATATAAATCAACCGCATTACGGGCGAGTCTGGTCCGGACCAGAAAATAACAGATACCTCCTTAGTTATTTTCCGGTGTGATTTTCCGAGAAATTCCGAAACCCGAAAAAAATACCAACTTAGTTCCGAAAAATCCACGGAAAAATCACGAGCGCGGAAAAACTCTCGGTTTCGAAAAACGACTCCCGATTTACCTTGAATTAATTACCCAAGATTAATTCAACAGTAAATCACGGTAAAACAATTTCTACAGTCCCGGTAAAAATCCAAATTTTACCCGGGCTGTTACAGTGCGCGCATATTTAAACTTGATTTTCGTAAATTTTAATTACTTTTAATTAAATTATCATTATTATATATAATATAGATAATAATGTTAATTTATCTTTAAGTAAAATTGATAATAATACTAGTAAAATATGGTAGATAAATTATTACTTTTTTCAAAAAAATTATCCTTTATAATTTTAAATTTTGTATATTTTTAAATTATTTAGATTTTATATTTTTTATAATAATTTTCTACATTATTCTCTTACTTCTAATTTTTTTTCTTATACAAAAAATTTTATTTTAAAATATTCATATAAGGGAAGGGTGCAGCTTTGTTGTTTTTTATTTAATTAGCACTTGCGACATCACAACATCGTCTAGCTAGGATTTTTAAGAAAAAATTAAAAAGAAATAAAAAAGATGTGGAAAAAGCATGAAAAAGAAAAAGAAAAAAAATCAAATTTAAACACACGCACATAGTAACTGTTATTAATGGTGTTATAACGGAGTTACTCATTTGTTACTTTTAGAAATTGAAGTTACTAATTTGTTACAACAAAAAGTGAAATTGTCAAAGTGGTATTGAGCTAAAGTTAAGGTTAGTGAATTGAAATTTTGCCTAATTTTTTTGATGCAAAAATGCTACAATTAATTAATGCCAATTCCGAAGGGGGTAAGGTTATTGTTTGCGCTGCATAAACCCAAAAACGGATAACGCCGATGGGAGTTTCGTAGCCTGGTTGGGGATAAGTATCTAGGCCAAAGACGCATAAGTATAGGAGAATGGTCTGATTTGGTACGGGGTAAGTGATACACATCTGCATCCGGAAAAGTAAGGCGCCACTGTGTATTTGCTTGAGCTCTATCCAAACGTTCTTAGACATTGCCTCTCTCCCAAGTAAACGGTGATCCTTTAAAGCCTAGGTCCAACAGTTGACAGTCATCAATCCATTCCCCAAACTGACGACACGTAGCAGGAATAGGAGGTTCACCACCCAGCTTTTCATCCGGTCCAAGGAGGGAGTTAAAATCACCGGCAATAAGCCAAGGGCCTGGGAATGTAGTCGGAAAGGACTGTGTCTCCCTCCAAAATTCTTGTCGTAAAGCAACATGTGGGCTTGCATAAACCGCAGTCACATAACAAGTAAGCCCAGAGTGCCATGCAACCATGCAATGAATGAACTGCTTATGCACCCTAAGAGTAGTAACATTGATCCGTGCTTGCTGCCAACACAACCAGACACCACCAGCACGGCCATCCACTTCTGAAACTTCAAAACAATCAAACCCACACTGTAATAAAATAGGCTGAGCTTGAGAAAAAAGAACTTTAGTCTCAACAAGAGCTAAGAGGGCAGGTCTATGGTTTCGAACCAGCTCCCTAGTAGCACGGGCAAATTTGTCACTGCCAGCACCTTGGCAGTTCCAAAAAATAAAATCAGCTTTTAAATAATCCATGAAAAAGATGTAAATAAGAGGGGATTAGACAAACCAAATCACTCATCTCCTGATCACCATCAGCAGCTGGCTCATTGCAAATCTGAACTGTTTCTGGAATCGGGACCTGGGCATCCACCGACTTCGCAGCCCTAACTGGTTGCATTCGTTTATCATGTAATACATCATGCCCCTTACTGGAACAATCAAAATCAATTTCCATCCCCATAGATTGACCCGTGGAAGTGGGAGGATTTGATGGTAGAGCTTGGGATGGCTTAGAAGGTAATAGATTAGCAGGAGCATAAATCGGGACATTAGCTGGAGCATTAGGAAGAGATGACTGTTTAGTAACCGGTCTGACAGATTGGATTTCAGGTTGCAAAGTCTGGACGGTCTGTTTAGTTACCACCTTATCACTCGAAGTAACATTCGACGTGGATGCTTGCACAGGGGGGCGAGCATGGTTAACAGGTGCGAAAGTAGGTTCTGATTGACGAGGCCGTTTAGAAACCTGGCTCAATGACTGCTGCTGCGCTACAAGAGCTTTCCCCTTATTCCTACGAGTAGCAGCAGAATTCTGTTGGGCACCCGAACTTGTAGCCTTGGACGAGAAATTCAGGACCGATGTAGTCGCAGAGGCCAACCCTGCACCATTATCCTCAGAGGAGTCAGCAAGCACCTGAAAACGGGAACCACCTGGGGCCGCTTGCTTCCCGTGACGCTCCTCCTCAGAAGCCATATTTTTCTTGGGACCCTGCTTCCGACTGACTAGCATCCATGACCCATACTTTGGTTCACTGGTCACATCTCCGTACTCCCGTGGGCCATCAGACATAGCAGTAGCTACAGCAGCATTCGGAGCCGAAGCCTGTGCTTCCTGTTGGTTCTGACTTGGTGTCGTTGAGGGCATAGGTTGGGGAGGTACCCGAGAGGGACAGGATACCAAGCTGTGTCCAGCCATACCACACTCAAAACAAAACTGAGGAATATCTTCATACACGATATGATACCACACACCCTCAAAGTTCACCCTTGACTCCAAAGCCTTTGTTAAATCCAGTTCAATGGCTATGCGGGCAAACTGTGCCCTATCTGCCTGCTGTGTCGGTATGTCGATGCGCACTGTGCGTCCTATCTGATCACCCACCATCCTAAGGACACCAACATGGTAATGCTTAGCCGGTACTCCCGGTATACAAACCCAAGCGACAACAGAGGAGACACGGTGAGTATTAGGGTTGAAATTAGGCCGCCATCTTTCAACAGATAGATACAACCCTAAAATCATCCAGAGGCCCCCAGTAAGAACTTTCATATAATCAGTAGAATGGAATTTCACCATATAATAATTATGTTCTAAGAAAGTCAATTTGAACCCACTGCTCAGTTGCCAGAGTCGCGCCAACCGACTGTTCAAAGCTCTATAGCCAATTATTCTACCCCACGGCTTGATAATAAGGGTGTTATCCCAGTTTTTATAAAGCTTAGCACGGAAGCTATCAGAGTATTTGACAATTGGCCCTAATGGGGACAGAAGCACCGTAACATCCCTAACGTCGAGCGCAAAGTCCGTGTCAATTGCCGGCTCATCCCAGGCAGAACCATCGATGACAGTATCCCGGAAAGATTTGGCCCGGTCCCCTTCACCAGATGCAGGAGGATTGCTAGCAGTAGGCAGCGGCAAAGGCCCACCGCCCAGAGGACTGCCGTCAGACATGCAAGGCCACAAAAGAAACCCTAGCTCTGAGTTTTTTGGAGAAAAAACAATACGCAGAATGATGTATCTTTACCAAATTGAAAGGGGGTCTTCTGTGTTAAATGAAAATATAAAGGTTCGCCCCTTGCTGGACTCACGTGGGCTACTACTTCCACTTTAGTTTGTTGGGTTTTGTGGCACAAATGTAAAGTAAACAAAGAAGAGAAAAGATTAAGGGTGTGGATTCTCAAATCTCAAACACAGCTGGAACAAGACAATATTAGAGTCTCATTTGTTCCCTCTCATAGCATCAAGCTAAGCTATATATACTAGAAAAAACCATATCGAGAGGCACTTCTAATAAATGATTTCCACTTTTTCTATTTAATATTCTCAAGGATTTGTATCAAATGTCAAGAAAGTTTGTAGCTAGACATATCTTCTCTTTAGTTATGGGTATATATCTTTTATTTATCTATTTTTCCAATGTTCGTGTTTGTTTAATTTGTGTTTTAGATTGTTCTCTTGTCAGTCCTCACTCCTCACTACCATTGTTCTATGATTTTACTTTTGTCCAGTGGCGAAGCTAGACCACCAAATTTTAAGGGGGGGCCAAAACACAAAATATAATTTATAAAGAAAATGATATTCTATTAACAAAATCAATATCTAACAATATCAAAGAACAATTTAACCATAATATTAAATATAATTTCCGAAATGTTGTCTTGATAATTTTTATCACAAAAAATAAATCAATTGTCCTTGATTTACTCATGTTTAATATTTAAAATCTAAAATCAAATTTTATAATTAGTCTATTGATTTAATCTGATTCAAATAAATAAATAAATAATACAATAATCTCTTAAATACAAGAACATCTATATTTTTTATACTTAATTAACACATAATAATAAATTTTTCAAATAAAATAATAAAATAAAACCTTACATGATAGTTGGAGGAACTAACACATTGCGCAAATCCCTTCTGCAGCGATGGGATTAAAAAAAAAATCAAAGCAAAACAATTGCAGTCTCACGCCTAGATGGGATTTCTTTTTTTTTTTTATAAAAAAGTCACACTAATAGAAAAGAACTATATATAAAACTAATTATAGGGCCCACTGTAACAGCCCGGGTAAAATTTTTGATTTTTACCGGGACTGTAAAAGTCTATTTACCATGATTTACTGTTGAATTAATCTTGGGTAATTAATTCAAGGTAAATCGGGAGTCGTTTTTCGAAACCGAGGGTTTTCCCGCGCTCGTGATTTTCCCGCGGATTTTTCGAACCTAAGTTGGTATTTTTCGGGTTTCGGAATTTCTCGGAAAATCACACCGGAAAATAACTAAGGAGGTATCGGTTATTTTCTGGTCCGGATCGGACTCGCCCGTAATA
>JAKUCV010007459.1:5678-30197 GCA_028386065.3 Turnera subulata | reverse complement strand
ATGGTGACCCGGTTGTGGTCGCGGGTCGACCCGAGTGCGTTATGGGTTGGGTCTGTTGGCTGTTGGGCTTGTTTCGTGGGTTGGGTTTTGGGCGTGGGCCGGCTGTGCAGCTGGGCTCTGCACGGGCCTGGGCTTGGCACTGTGCAGGGTCTGGGCCGGCACTGTTCATGGCCCAGCCCGATTTAATTTAAAAAAATAAATAATAATAATAATATATATGTATTTATTAATTAACCTGATATATATAATTTCGGAAAAAAAAAATTATATGTTTATTTTGAGAAAAATAATTCCAATTTAACTCTGGTATTTTTGTTAAAATATAAATATATTTACTTGGTTAAATAATTAAGTTTTGTTTTGGAAAACTATTATTATTTGGAAAATATATATGTATACCTTGGAAATAATCTCTGGAATTTAATATGTATATTATTTCGACTGGAAAATTATGGTTGTGGTATTTGTATATAAATATGTATTTTGAAAATTAAAGTTAATTATATTTTGTGTTGGAAAATTAAATTGTATATGTATTTAGAAAAGATAAATACTATATATATTTCTGAAAATTATAAATAAGTTACTATTTTTCTGGAAAAATTATGATGATTATTATTTTGGGAAATTATAATTATTTTATGAAAATATTTTGGAAAGAGTTTTAGTTAAAGTATGGTACCGAAGTAATATTCGGATATACGTACGATATATTATTTTCGGTAAATGGAAATAATAACGGTTATGAACCGGGATGGGTACATATCGTAATATTTGCATCATGACATACTCTTATGTGCATTTATGTGTGTATATGTTGTTTTGTGGTATAGGTTTGGATATCGGGCAGTTACCCGAGGAGCCGGTGTCGTACCGGTCATAGTTTCCGAAGTTGAGTAATCGGCCAAGGTGAGGATGGATTTCCTTCAATATGTGCCTTATTACTCGGTTATCGTGTTTGTTGATATTTGCATGTAGCATTGTTGTGGTTTGTTGTCGGGATGTTAATCCCGTGGTCTTGATTGTTGACGGGATGTTTATCCCAGTATTTGGTATTTTGGATGTTTATCCTTGAGTCGTATTTTTTTGGGATGTTTATCCCGTGTTGATTTTCTGTGTTTTTTTTTTTCGGATTAAGAGTAATGGTATAATTAATGAATTGTGACAAGGATGTCGATCCTTGGTATTTTGGATGGGATGTCTATCCCCGGGATTTAGGTTAGGGATGTTGATCCCTGTGACTTGGTTTTAATGACGGTAGTATAATTGTCACGTAGTAAGTAGAGGTACGACCGGATGGTTAGAGACTGTTTTGTGGTGGCCATGATCTGGGTTCGTGTGATAAGCATGTCTATGCTTGGGATGTCTATCCCGGTTTGTTATATTTGGGATGTTTATCCCTAGGTTTTTTTTGATTTGGCACCAGGAACAGGTTGATAACTTGGTACGACCTTAGCTTGTCCGTGACGGGGCCCGGAAAGATAAAAATTGGATAATGGATTTTATTTGAGTCTTTGGGTCGGTTTTTACTTATTTTGGACTTGAGTAATTTTTAGTGTCCATATTGATCGTCTTTCCATTGTCGTGAGCACTTCGGACTCACCCCTCACCTGCGGGCTTTCATCCCGTAGGATGAGTTGTTTGTTGTACAGGCTTGGTGCATTCCAGACAGGCTGCGGCGTTATCCCTTGGACGGGCTTGGATCCATAGGTTGCATCTATTACGCATACAGTGTTAGTGAGTCTTTAAGTCTTCCGCTGTGCATACTTTTGTTATTATTGGGCCATTGGGCCGGATGAGTTTCTATTGTTGATTTTACTTTGGGCTGTTGAGCCCGTGTTCTTGTTGTATACACTGTATGCTGGTCTCATTTTGGGTTGGGTTGTCACAGTTCCGGCTCGTGTTTACTGTGTACGGTAAATACGGGTCGGGGCGCTTCACCCACATTATCATTACTTTTCCAATTCCAATAAGAATTGGATTCAAAACATGGTAACACCAAGGTTATCAAAACCGGACCGGTTCGTCCGGTTAACCCGGTTCAACCGCCTTTTCAGCAAAGGTCCGATCCGGTTCACTGGAAAAAACCCTCTGTTACACAACCGTTTTGAACCGGCCGGTTTTTGCGGTTTTTAACGAATCGGCCGGTTTTTACCGGTTGAACCTCTTTTTTTCATTTAAAAGTTTTAAAAATGGTGAGAGTAAGACTCGAACCCTTGACTTCCTAACAATATTTAAAGTCACTAACCAACTAAACTATTACAAATTAGTGTTTTCTTTACATAAGTTTTAGTATATATTGAGAATGACTTCAATTTTGACCATAAAATTATTATAATGAATATATTTTGACCGTTTTCTTAAAAAATTAATATATTTTAATAAAACGGTTGAACCCCGGTTTGAACCCCGGTTTTCCTTGAACATCCCCTTCGCCGGTTCAATGGCCGGTCCGGTTTTCAAAACCTTGGGTAACACACATGACACAACCACACCACGCCCGCCGTCACAAGAGTTTATTGTATTATTTAATTCCAGAAATTACAAAACTACCCCTGCCCTGAAAAGTAGGGGTGGCCAAGACCCCTCTTGCCCTCCCGGCCCACCGCCATTGCTTTTGTCACTGTTTGGGACAAACCGAAAAAATAGAATGAACGTATAAAATATGCTACAATTTTTTTTTTGTCGAAAAAAAGGCATCAGTGGTGTCATCATCGCCCCGTCGGTCCACGCCCCGGTCAATACCGGTTACATCCTGGCATTAGACCCTCCTCATAGGAGAGACCGCCCAACCGGGGCACCAGCGGACACCCTCACCTGCTACGCGTCATAATACCGGGGAATCACCGGGCTCAACGGCCAGCACCCCACCGTGTGGAAGGCCATATTCGACCGCATCACACTATGGGGCTTGACTGGAAGCGCCGGGACTCGAACCCGAGTCTTAGAGATGGCAGGTTGAAGGCCTTGCCACTAAAATATGCTACAATTGATGCCAATTCCTAGGGCTAAGGTATACTGTTTGCGCTGGCGAGAAGCATGAACCCAAAAAGGGATAACGCCGATGGGAGTTTCCTAGCCTGGTTGGCGATAAGTATCTACCTTTAATAGAGGCCAAACAAAAAATTATTTATGTATCATCTTGTTAAACGATGTAAGAATATTGGTGTCATATATAATTATAATAATAATAATTTTATAAAAAAGAATCCCAGTTAAAAATAATTGCAATTTTTTTGGTTGAAAGGGTGGCGCAAGGCATGTTGCTGAGGAATTAAGTTACAGAAATAAAACGAAGAAATATATAATTTAGTATAGAAACAGAAGCGCAAAAGCTTGGCTAACTAAACTGGAATCATAGGTAAGTTTTTGAAAGTCAGTGGTCAGGGTGGCATGGCCTCGCCTCCTCCTCGCCACTCTTCTCCTTCTCGCCACTCTCCTCCTCCTCTCCACTCTTCTCCTTCTCGCCACTCTCCTCCTTCTGGACACTCTCCTTCTCGCTAGTGGATATGCCATCTGCCCTCCCTACAAACATTGAAATGGCAAGAAAAGGAAGGAACAAAAACAACAAAAAGAAATAAAAAAAGGCTTCTGTTAGCTCCACCGCATTCGAATTGTATGGCGGCCTCTTCTTCTGTTCGCCACTCTTCTCCTCTACCTTGAGGGCTCTCATAAGGGCTAGCGTAAAGGCAAGAGAAAGAACGAACAAATTCTGTAACCTTAGGTTTTGAGACAAACGGAACAAAAGCAGTATACCAAGGCATTGACCCACCATGTTCGCCATAACCCAATCAGACCAACGATATGTAAAATCTGTATCAGGCCCTATCCCTATAGCAGGAGCAGTAGAATCCGTACTAGCAGCAGGAGCAGTAGAATCCGTACTAGCAGCAGGAGCAGTAGAATCCGTACCAGCAGCAGGAGCAGCAGAAGGAGGAGGACGACGTGGAAGAACAAAACCAACGAAATATCCAGCCGCTACTAACCAAACAATTTCCGGCAAGCTGATCCAGCAGCGCCGCCGGCCGTCTAAGTAGGCCTGCGCATACACCCGGCCGCTGCTGCTGAAGTTACGTGCGCCGCCGCCTGGATGATGTCCTAATACTCCGTTGTTTAAGAATAGACTGACGCCAACCCCGAGGTAGCGTCGAGCGGCTCCGAGGAGGATTCCACCACCGGCTGCTCCGTAAGCGGCTCCTCTAGGATTGGCTTCGAGAGATCCTCCCATGAAACCTCCGGCTGCTCCGTGGAAAGAGGAGTGGCTTTGGCGCATGAAGGGGGAGGGTGGAGGAGCCGCCGTGTGGCTAGATTTGACGGTTGATAGTATTCGACGTAAGGCAAACATGGTAGTTCAACGGGAGATGAGAAGATGAAAAAGAAGGGAAACAATTAATCCGGTTTTAGAAACCCCTTTTTTCTTACTTGAACAACACGTACAAAGAGATCATATCTCATATGAGTTCCGAATCTAATGATTACAATCCTACGTATTTTTTCTATGCGGCCATATATATACATTGGTTACAAAATTGTATTGTGACTAAAATTCTTGCGATTGAATATTATATACCTTCGTCAATAAAGGATAATGGTGTGAAATTAACAAATTAAAAAATAGAAGTAGGAAATACATAATAACTACTTTGTGCACATATTTTTTTCTATCCATATATAGTCTTCAATGTTGTTAAATCTTAGACCGGAGGTTGACCCAGTCGGACCACCGTGTTACAGTTTTCCCAAGTAATTAGTGATGAAATCCGGGTTCAAGAAATTTACAAATACTCCCTCTGTCCCTCTTTTATTGACATTTTAGCAATTTAGTTTTGTCCCAAAATAATTATCGTTTTGGGATATTCTATGAGCATTAAATGAAATTTTATCCACTTTTCCCTTTATCCCAACCAGATATTACTAGATATCTTCACTTTGATTGCTGATGTTATCTTTACTTAAATTAAGAGTAATTTAGTCTCAACCTAATACAGATTCTAAAAAGTATAGCTATTAAATGCAATCCTTAATGTGTGTGTAGATACCTTAAACGTCAATAAAGGGACAGAGGGAGTAAATTATTAACTTAAAAAGCCAACCGTATCATGGATAACCGAGTTCAACCGGTCGGACCGTTACCAGTTTAATAACATTGATGGTCTCATCATCTTCCAAGTTAAATGAAAATATAAAGTTTCGGGAACCCATATTTACACTCCCCCACTTAATATTCACACTCCACTTCCTCATTTTTTGGTCACAAAATGACAATATTAACCCTACTAATATTCACACTCCTCGGATCTCATACTCTTCTTCCTCCTATGTTTCATCACTTCTAATTAAGAAAAGACAGAGCCTGACCCAGAGCCCCACCACCAGGCCGGTCTTCCACCTCCGCCGCCGCCGCCGCCAACGCAAGACCCTCCGCATGCTCCTCTCCCGCGCCGCCGACCGCCACCATCACGAGGACCACCACCACCACCAGGATCTCCGAGAGGATCCCATGTAGAAGCGGGTGAGGAGGAAACTCAGGGATTTATTCGTTTCGTAGCCGCCACTCGAAGATGAGGAGAAGAGAGGCGATGACGATGAATCGGGGTTATTACCAATTACCGAAAGTTCCGGCGGCGGTGGCAGGGTGGGTTGGCATCTCGGCAAGGTGGAGCAGGCGGCGGCGGCTGGAGCCCAGCACAGGTCAAGGCCCAGATCCACAACTGGGTCAACCCAAGCCATGACCCGGTTGCCGAACGGGTCATACCCTTTCACGGGGCACCCAAGGCCTAGGTCAGAAGGCAATCGGGTCAACCCATTTCTAACGGGTCGACCCACTCGTCACTCCATGTGAAGCAGGCTGCTCACCTAGGCGCAAGACGTGCGACAGCGACGTGACGAGGCAGCACGGTCGCGAGGAGACACTATCGAGCCGTGCAGTCGAGGCGACCTGTGGAGGAGGGGCGGCGTGGAGAAGGTGGTGCGATGGGAGGCCGGCAGCGGGGCGATCTGTCTCCGCCGAGTCCGTCTCGACGAGGACGGTGGCGCTGCGTTGAGGCGGCGTCTTGCGACGGCATGTGAGGAAAGATGAGGGCGGCGTCGCTCGCGCTGCGCGCGGGAGAGAGGAGGCGATGGTGGTTGGTTCGGTGGAGGTTGGCTCGGTTGGTGATGGGTGTGTTCCTTCTCTCCTTTTTTGGTTGAGGATATTTTTGTCATTTACCTGCCAAACAAATTTGAAAATGGAGTGCAAATATTAATCAAGGAGTGTAAATATGAATTCCCTAAAGTTTCACCCCTTGTTGGACGGATGTGGGCTACGGCTTCTCTTGTGGGTTGTTGGATTTTATGGCACAAAACGTAACAATAAACAAAGAAGAGCTAAATTCTATATCTATATCTATATCTAAAAAAGTATGAACATCCTAAAAAAAGCTGACGTGGCGAAACGAAAAAGTATCCAGGTGGGGACATGACATTTTGCCAACTAGATCGACGGCCTTTGAGATTCGAAGATGACCTAAAAATAGAATGAACGATGAAATATGCTACAATTAAAGCCATATGCTACAATTAATGCCAATTCCTAGGGCTAAGGTTATTGTTTGTGCTAGCCAGAAGCATAAACCCAAAAACGGGTAACGCTGATGGGAGCCTGATTGGGGATAAGTATCTACCTTAATAGAGACCAAACAAAATTATTTATGTATCATCTAAAGGATATAAGAACATTAATTGCTGATTCTAGTCATATATAATTATAATCTTTTTTTTTTAAAAAAATCCAATTAAAAATAATCACATTTTTTTGGTTGGAAGGGTGGCGCAAGGCATGTTATCGAGGAATTAAGTTACAGAAATAAAAGGAATAATTATAATTTAGTACATAACTAAATATTTCTATTATTGCAATCCTAAATTTTAATTAAAATTAACAAAAAATAGAAAAATTAAGATATAGAATTTTAATCGATTCATATGTAAGCTTTTGAGTCAGTGGTCAGGATGGCATGGCCTCTCCTCCTTCTCGCCATTCTCCTCCTTCTGGAAACTTTCCTCCTTCTCGCCATTCTCCTCCTGGAGACTTCCCTCCTTCTGGACAGTGGATATGCCATCTGGCCTCCTTTCATGAACTGAAATGGCAAGAAAAGGAAGGAACAAAAAGAACAAAAACAAACAAAGAATGTCTTTTGTTAGCTTCACCGCATTCGGATTGTATGGCGGCCTCTTCTTCTTTTCGCCACTCTCCTCCTCTATCTTAATGGCTATCGTAAAGGCAAGACAAAGAACGAACAAATGCTGTAGCCTTAGGGTTTGAGACAAACGGAACAAAAACAGCATGCCAAGGCATTGACCCACCATGTTCGTGCTAACCCCAGCAGCAGAGGCAGCAGGAGGAGGACGACATGGAAGGACAAAAACGACACAATATCCTGCCGCTACTAACCAAACAGCTTCCGGCAAGCTGATCCTCACGCGCCGCCGGCCGTCTAAGTAGCCCTGCGCATACCCGCCTCCGCTGTGGAAGTTACGTGCGCCGCCGCCTGGACGATGTCCTGATACGCCGCCGTTGTTTAAGAATCGCCTGGACGAGGTAGCGTCGAGCGGCTCCGAGGAGGATTCCACCACCGGCTGCTCCGCAAGGGGCTCCTCTAGGATTGGCTCCGAGAGATCCTCCGATGAGACCACCTCCGGCTGCACCGTGGAAAGAGGCGTGGCTTTGGCGCATGAAGGGGGAGGGTGGTGGAGCCGCCGTGCGGCTAGATTTGACGGTTGATAGTATTCGACGTAAAGCAGACATGGTAGTGGAACGGGAAACGGGAGTTATGAGGTGCAAGCAGAACTGGGGAGAGAATGCTTCTCATGAACAAGATGACTCCTTTACTTTATATAAAACTGCTAGGGGTTTATTAATATATGAGGATATTAATTTTTTTTAGAACTTGGGCCCTCGTTAAATTTGATTGAGTGGAAGTCGCGAGGAAGTCCATAATAATATAATTACTTTGTGCGCAGAATTTTTTCCCATCCTTGGTCTCATTCTCATCATCTTCCGGGTTAAATGAAAATATAAAAGTTGGCCCCTTGCTGGACTGTACGACTTCCATGGGCTACGACTTCCACTGCGGTTTGTTGGGTTTTGTGGCACAAACTTAAAGCAGTCCAAGTCCATATGGACCTGGACTGGACTAGCATTAAGCTAGGCTATATATACTTAGATTTTTTTTTGTCGCAGCTATATATACTTAGATAAAACCATATCGGGAGGGACTTCTAATAAATGATTTCCGTTTTTGTATCAAATCTCAAGAAAGTTTGTAGCTAGACATGTTTTCTCTCAAATCTCAAGATGAGTTACATTCATTAAGTCATTAAGATTTGATTTCTAACACTAATTTAAAAGAGAATAAGATTTCCTAGGCATCTTTATCTACTTACCTATAACGAAGAGACATTGAACATTGAAACTTGGCATTTTGCAAATTTATTTATTACAATTTAGAGAATAATTATAACAACCTGGATGAAAGATTGAAACTTGAAAGGAAGAAGAAACTAAAAAAAGAAGGAAACTAAAACAAGGAAATTGTTAGGCCGAGGAAAGGCCGGATATTAAATTTGTTAGAAAATGGACTTTATTTCTAATAAAAACACTTACTATCTATATTTTAAAAAAAATAATTTCTAGATTTGATTGACTAAGTTATATTAGTTAACTGGATGTCTAGATCTTTTAGGCTTCTATATTTAGAAGGATAATATTTTTTAATGAAGATCCAGTGTAGGCAATTAAAATAAACAAATTAAAATTTGTTTGGCTAAAAAATAATAGGAAAATTTATTTCTTATAGATACCTGTGTAGTCATCTAGGTACCCGTCACTGCTTCAGAAGAAGCTATGTATTCATTATGGTAAATTCTTCGGTGCTGCCCCTTGATGGGTATGCACCATACATACCCCTACCTGGCGAATTACGGTAGGGTCACGTGACACCTTTTTTCCACCCTAGAAAATCAAAAAACAGTCTTTATAAATATATATATTTTTTAGTTAGATCCTTGAACCTTTTTACATTACAAAAATGTACCTAATTAATCCTCGGAAAATTGTTAACAGCACTTCTCACTCCTCAATGCACGAAATCCACTATGAGATAGCCGGCGGCTTAGCGTCCACCTTGACAGGTGTGGAAGAGCTGGTTGCGCCGTTGATAACTATAACTATGAGAAGAGGAGAGGAGAGGAGATTGAGAAACCTAATTTTGAGATTTGTTAATTGAGGAAGAACAAGAGCGAGGTGAATTGCTTGATGGATAAAAGCCAACATCGAAGAAATGACAAGGAGAAAGACATGGATGTGACCACTTCGGCTTTGGTGGATGGTGTGGCAGAGTGTATAAATGGTTTGTACGACCGTCTTGTGGATGCTGTAGTCTTTTGGGTCTTGGCTGATTGTTGTTTATGCAATTTCTAAATTGTGTAGAACTCGATATTGGGAGAACCAAGTGTTTCCACATTACTGATGAACTTCGAGAACGAGTTTGATCCTTATCTTGCAATGAGCACTTCATTGTATCAAACATCCACCTTTAAGCAGGTAATCGTTTAAGTTTAACATAAAAAGACCACACAGAAATGACAGAGACACGACAACAGAAAGGAAGGAAGTCCTTTGTCTATGCGAGCTGACGTGGTATGGTTGGTTCCCTTTCCTTTTAAGTTCGTTCTGTTTCTGGGTTTAGTTTGATTTCTCTTGCCCTCGTCGCTGCTAAGCCTTTTTTTAAGGTAAGAAAAGTTGTTTCTTTCATGAAGGACTCGTTTATTTATGTTGTTGTGCCATGCAAATTTCTGTGCTTTAAGATGACGGCTGCATTGCTATTAGTATACTCTACTTGGATAGGCTTTTTGAGCTAAGTGATTATTGTGTTATGGGGAGGGATGGGGGTTATACTGAATTAATGAGAACTAATTTCGTTTTTTGGTGAACTGGAAAAGAATAAGAAAAAGGGGTTAATGTTCATGCATTTGGTTTTGATTGTTTGGTTTCTTAGCAGTTGAGGGATAACAACAGTGGTTTGAACTCTGCTTGCAATGGCATCTTCATTCTGTCTCACACCCCAGTCTACTTTTCTCAACACTACTCGTGTAAGACTGCTTTCAAGTTCTTTTCTTTTTCTTTTTTTCTCTCCTGGTTTTTAGGTTTTGGTTTCTTCTCATGATGGCCAATCAACCAAAGTGCAGCTGGTATTCAGTTGTTGTGATTGATTGATTTTTTATGTTATTGGTTTGTCTAGGGCAATAGGATTGGCGACATCACGACTCGGTGTTTTTGGTTTAGAAGGCAAATCAATTTTAAAGGGAAGACTGCATTGTTGTCAAAAAAGTTTGAGGTGAATTGCTTGATGGATAAAAGCCAACATCGAAAAAATGACAAGGAGAAAGACATGGATATGACCACTTCGGCTTTGGTGGATGGTGTGGCAGAGTTTACTAAGGATTAATTTGGTATATTTTGTAATGTAAAAAAGTTCAGGGATCTAATTAAAAAAATAAATATTTATTAAGAATGTTTATTCGATTTTCTAGAGTGGAAAAAATAATGCCACATGGCCTTATCACAATTTGCCACGTGGGGGTATGGATGGTGCATACCCATCAAGGGGCAGCACCGAAGGGTTCACCATTCTTTATTTATCTATTTTTTCAAGTTTGTGTTTGTTTAATTTGTGTTTCAGATTGTTCTCGTCAGTCCTCCATATGATTTATTTTTGTCAGGCCCTGGGACAAACCGAACAAGTAGAATGAACGATAAAATATGCTACAATTAATTAGTGCCAATTTTTTTTTTTGATGCAAACGATTGATTTTATTGCTCACTATAATCTGTACAAATGTTGTAGTACAAGGCCAAAGTATACAGTGCGTAGCAGTAGTATAGCACAACTACCACTAGCAAACCTCTAGCAGATTAAGACAGATCAGACCACAAGCAATGCACACTCTGCAGAAACATAAAGGAGCCAAAAAGCATATATATGACCCCTTAGCAGCCCTACTTGGGAGCCACTAGCAGACGTACAAACACTCACCCGCAAGCAAGATAATTAAAATTCCTTCGCCTACCTTTCCAATTAATGACAGAGGCTGCATTTGAAATCACATAAGATGCACTAAAGGGGAAGTCAGGATGCAGACTCTTAATCCAAACCGTAGCATGAACAAGGCTCAAGTCTGCAATTCGCGCACAATCTGCAGCTTTATTCTAAAAAATTCTCCTGTTTCTTTCAAGCCACACGGTCCATAGAGTGGAGTAGCATAGGATAACCCACAGTGATCTACTGCTTGAGTATGGTGTAAGGAAGGCGAATGCCAATTCCGATGGGGGTAAGGTTATTGTTTGCGCTGCATAAACCCAAAAACATAACGCCGATGGGTGTTTCCTAGCCTGGTTGGGGATAAGTATCTACCTTAACAGAGGCCAAACAAGAAACTTTGGTGATTCTAGTCATAAATAATTATAATTTTTTTTTAAAAAATTCAATTAAAAAATAATTGCAATTTTTTTGGTTGGAAGGGTGGCGCAACCGCGCAGGGCATGCATGTCGTCGAATAATTATAATGTAGTATATAATTAATTAAATATTTCTATTATATATTGCAATCTCAAATTTCAATTAAAATTAAAAAAAATTAGAAAACTTGAAATATATACAATTTTAATGGATTCAAATGTAAGTCAGTGGTCAGGATGGCATGGCCTCTCCTCCTTTTCGCCAATCTCCTTTCCGCCACTCTCCTCCTTCTTCTCGCCAGTGGATATGCCATCTCCCCTTTCAAGAAAAAGAGGGAGCAAAGGAAACAAAGGGAGGAGAAACAAAACCACTACTAAACCTAGGGCTCCAAGCACTATCCTGTCCAACTTCTCTTCGCCACTATCCTTCTTCCCTAACCTTACCCTTAATACATAGCCAATAAGAAAAAGGAACAAAATCTGTAACCTTAGGGTTTGAGACAAAAGGAACAAAATCAGTAAAGCTAGTGTTGGATCCTCCACGTTCGGCCCATCCCTGTCAGGCGAACGATGTGTACCAGCAGCAGCAGCAGCAAAATCCGTACCACCAGCAGCAGGTGTACCAGCAGAATCCGTACCAGCAGCGGCAGGAGTACCAGCAGAATCCGTACCAGCAGCGGCAGGAGGAGCCGGACCTAAAAAATGCAAAGTCCCAATCAATACTAAGCAAGCAGTATCCAAAAACTTGATCCTCGGGCGCCGGTCGTCTGACCGGGCGCCGCTGCTGAAGTTACGTGCAGCACCGCCCGGACGATATCCCACGCCGTTGTTTAAGAATCGCCTGACGCCAACTCCGAGGTAGCGTCGAGCGGCTCCGAGGAGGATTCCACCACCGGCTGCTCCGCAAGCGGCTCCTCTAGGATTGGCTTCGAGAGATCCTCCGATGAAACCACCTCCGGCTGCTCCGTGGAGAGAGGCGTGGCTTTGGCGCATGAAGGAGGAGGTTGGAGGAGCCGCCGTGCTGCTAGATTTGACGGTCGATAGTATTCGACGTAAAGCAGACATGGGAGTGAACTGGGGAGAGAATGCTGAAAAAGATGACTCCTTTTTAACGGCTAGGGTTTAGTGAACTGATATATAGGGATATGATATAATCAAGGGCGGCCCTCATCAATTTTATATACGATGTGTTTGTAATTTGATGAAAGTAAGACAACCAGAATATTTGACTTCACAGTCAAGGTAATTCCTCTGATCTGGATTGGGCTCTTGATGGGCCAAATTAGTTTGGTACGAGAGGTGGACCACTACTTAAATTAAAAGCAGATATTAATAAGGACATAATTTATTACCAAAAGGAAAATCCGGTTCTAGAAACTCCTTTGTTATTACTTGAACAACAAGTATAAAGAGATCCTACGGCGCCAATTTAAAATCTAAATCGACATCATCGTTGCAAAAACTGAGAATTAATGGCAATTGCACTAGATTGCGGTAACTTTTTTCCTATAAGGTGGTTCATACTACTCATAGCATATGGTAAGTATATATTTTATTAAGGTTACTTTCTATCCCATATAAGTAAGGTTATTTCTTTATTTATACCCTTTTGTATAAGATCTAAAGGTCGTGATTGATCCTTACCATCATAATTTAAGAGTGTTCCTAATACTTTCTTTTCCATATAGTCTCCAACTGTCCACATGTGTGGGCCTCCTGGTTCCTCGAGATTCTTCCGCCCCAACACTCTTATGTGGTTTTCATGGTCCACGTCATGGCTGATTCTTTAACCTACGATACCAGTGATATATGTTTCTAAAGTCTTTATGTTAATTTTATATATGTATACATGTATATAAATACTTGGCCACAAAATTGTTTTATTTGACCAGAACTCTTGCGATTAAAGATTATATACCTCGTCAATAAAAATAACGGTGTGAAATTATTAATTAACAAATTAAAATGAGTAGAAGTCGCGAGGAAGTCCATAATAATTACTTTGTGAAAATATAAAAGTTCGCCCCTTGGTGGATGGGCTACGACTTCCACTTTGGTTTGTTGGTTTTTATCGCACGAACATAAAATAATCAAAGAAGAGCAAAAATTAAAGGTGTGAAATTCTCAAATCTCAAATATGGAACAGGACAACATTAATTAGTCTCATGCCCTCTCATTAAGCTAGGCTCCATATCTATTTATATCTGTACCTCTATACATATATACAATATATAAAAGCACGAAGTCACAGAAACACACGAAATTAAAAGACATAAATATCCCTACTTAATCTATATATATCTACATTAATATAGAAAAGTTAGAAATTGATCTCATAAAAAAAAGAAAAGTTAGAATTTAACTAAATTACCCTTAATTAATTAATTAATATTTTATTCCTACTTTATTGAAACGACATATCACACAACAACGAATGGCATGTAGTTTCTTATTATATTCCTACTAAGTATTATTATTAATAATAATAAATTATCTTTCATTAATTAATTAATAGTTTATTCTTATTTTGCTGAAACAACATGTCACATAACAACATGTAGTTTCTTATTCTATACTATACTATATATAAAACAATAACGCTAGAGTTACTAAGAATTTTTTACTAAGAGAGTCATACAAATATATGTGGCAAGATCTCATTGGATAGTTTTATTAACTCTCCGCATCATCTTTATTCTTGATTTATTATTACTAAAATTAAATTTTCTACCATAAAAAGTTCTTTACCAATCCACGATTTAGGACCTCTCTAAATTAATTAATTTACTTCCATAACAGTTTTTTTTCTTCTAATCCCAATTTTTTTGTCTTTTTTTAGAATATCCATCCATTGTTATTCTCTCTCCTTTTTTTCTTGTCTCATTTTTTGAAAAAAAAAAGAAAAAACTTAATTCATTCTTGGTGATTCCAAAAAGGATAAATTTGTGGGTGCTTTTTTTTCCTTGTCTTTTTTCACTTCAAATTCATACTACGAGCAAATAAGCTATGGATTTAGGATTTCAGATTGAACATATTCTTGAAAATTTTGGAGCCTCACAGGAGAGAACAAATCCTTAATGTAATTTTTTCTTTTTTGTAAAATCAATGGAATGAGCTGTGATATATGAGGATTTAGGGCATTAGAATGCAAAAATTAGGGTTCTTATTGAAAATTTAAGTGAAAAATGTTGTGGAAACAAATTCATAAAATAATAAAATAAAATTTAAAAAGGAATATTTTTAGAGAAGAAGGAATATAGGCTTAGGAATTGAATGAAAATACTAATATGGCAATAAATTAATTTACGAGATCCTCAAATCGTGAGGTGGGGAAAGAATTTTTATGGTAAAAAATCTAATTTTAGAAATAATAAATCAAAAGTAAAGATGATGTGAATACTTAATAAATCTATCCAATGAGACAATGACATATAGTAAAACTCTCTTAGTAGAAAACTCTTAGTAACTCTAGCATTATTGAATTGTTATTCTACTGTTAAAACTAATTCTAAACAATTTGTTTTTCTAGATTATGAGAAACCTCTTTGTGTACATTATATATAAATTATTCTCAAGATAATAATTAATATTTAATATTTTGAAGGATTTGTATCAGTGGACCTGGAGTGGACTAACATTAAGCTAAGCTATATATACTTAGATAAAAGTAAAACCATATCGGGAGGGACTTCTAATTAATAAATGATTTCCGTTTTTTTCTATTTAATATTCTGAAGGATTTGTATCAAATCTCAAGAAAGTTTGTAGCTAGACATGTTTTCTCTCAAATCCCAAGATGAGTTACATTCATTAAGTCATGATCAAGATTTGATTTCTAACCCTAATTTAAAAGAGAATAAAATTTCCTACGCATCTTCTTCTACTTACCTATAACGAAGAGACATTGAAAATTGAAACTTGGCATTTTGCAAATTTATTTATTACAATTTAGAGAATAATTATAACAACCTGGATGAAAGATTGAAACTTGAAAGGAAGAAGAAACTAAAAAAAGAAGGAAAGTAAAACAAGGAAATTGTTAGGCCGCGAGGAATGGCCGGATATTAAATTTGTTAGAAAATGGACTTTATCTCTAATCAAACACTTACTATCTATATTAAAAAAAATAATTTCTAGATTTGATTGACTAAGTTATATTAGTTAACTGGATGTCTAGATCTTTTAGGCTTTTATATTTAGAAGGATAATATTTTTTAATGAAGATTCAGTGTAGGCAATTAAAATAAACAAAATAAATTTTGTTAGGCTAAAAAATAATAGGAAAATTTGTTTCTTATAGATACCTGTGTAGTCATCTAGGTATCCGTCACTGCTCCAGAAGAAGCTATGTATTCTTTATTTATCTATTTTATCAAGTTTGTGTTTGTTTAATTTGTGTTTCAGATTCTTCTTGTCATTCCTCCCTATGATTTATTTTTGTTAGGGCCACTGCTTGGGACAAACTGAATATGCTACAATTATTTTTTTGGCAAAATTTCAATTCACTAATCTTAACTTTAGTTTAATACCACTTTGGCAACTTAACTTTTTGTTGTAACAAATTAGTAATTTAACTTTATAAAGTAAAAAAATTAGTAATTCCATTATAACACCGTTAACACCAGCTCCTAAACTCATGGTGCGAGCATATTTAAACTTGATTTTCGTAAATTTTAATTATTTTTAATTAAATTATCATTATTATATATAATATAGATGATAATGTTAATTTATCTTTAAGTAAAATTGATAATAATACTAGTAAAATATGGTAGATAAATTATTACTTTTTTCAAAAAAATTATCCTTTATAATTTTAAATTTTGTATATTTTAAATTTATTTAGATTTTATATTTTTTTTTTGATGCTAACGAGATTTTATATTTTTTTATAATAATTTTCTACATTATTCTCTTACTTCTAATTTTTTTCTTATACAAAAATTTTTATTTTAAAATATTCCTATAAGGGAAGGGTGGAGCTTTGTTGTTTTTTTATTTAATTAGCACTTGCGACATCACAACATCCTCTAGCTAGGATTTTTAAGAAAAAATTAAAAAGAAATAAAAAAGATGTGAAAAAAGCATGAAAAAGAAAAAGAAAAGAAAATCAAATTTAAACACACGCACATAGTAACTGTTATTAATGGTGTTATAACGGAGTTACTCATTTGTTACTTTTAGAAAGTTAAGTTACTAATTTATTACAACAAAAAGTTAAATTGTCAAAGTGGTATTGAGCTAAAGTTAAGGTTAATGAATTGAAATTTTGCCTAATTTTTTTTGATGCAAAAATGCTACAATTAATTAATGCCAATTCCGAGGGGGGTAAGGTTATTGTTTGCACTGCATAAACCCAAAAACGGATAACGCCGATGGGAGTTTCCTAGCCTGGTTGGGGTTGGGGATAAGTATCTACCTTAACACACTAAAGGTCCCCAGTTCCATCCTGGGCAGCAACACTAAAATGAAGCTTTCAAACAGATATTGTGTCGTGCTTATAAGTCGAGAGCCTCTCTCTCTAAACACCTTCTCTCTCTAAATTTTCCTGCAAAATTCAGTTCTTCTAACGGATTTTCTAGGGAAATCTCACTGGAACCTGCTCTCGCTTCATTCTCTATCATGATTTCTTGGTGATCTAATCCTCCCTATGGCCTCTGTGCTTTATGATTCATCTGGTTTGGCTTGTGAAAGATCATCTGTTGTGCTTGATTTGGGGAAGCTTTCTCTACCTAGCCCTAGTCTGATGAATGCTTCACTGCCCAAGGGGAATTCTGTCTCTGCAACCCTTCCAGCGCCGGTGGACTTTGTGCCCTTGGTTTCCAATTCTAAGAACCCTTCACCGTCTACTGCCCCGGAGGTTCTTGCTGATACTTCTTCCTCTGCTCATCTACCTCTTAAGGCCACTGGACCTGCTCTCAAGAGTACATCTGTAATTCCTCCGGTTAAGAACGATGCCTCAGCTACTTGGGCTAATGTAGTTCCTTCTACTCCTTCAATTCCACAACCTCTTAAGTTTGTTGCACCCCTCATTGATGCTGATTCTACGGTTATAACTATTCCACCTGCTTTGATTGATGTTGGTCGAAAGAAATATTCGTTGTGTCTTGTGGGTCAGTTCATGGGTAATGCTCCAACGCTGGGTTTAATTCATGCTATGGCTAATAAACTTTGGGGTCGCTCTGGTGCAATCTCTGCCTCTACATACAGGGATGGCTTATTCTTGTTTCAATTTCCTGATGATTTTGCTTATTCTCGTGCCTTATATCGTGGCCCTTGGCATGTTGGAGGAGTCCCTGCCTTGGAGCTCTTCAATCAAGAAATTAGACTCATCTACTTCAGTTTATCTTGTATGGGTTCAGTTAAAACATGTACCTTTTGAATTACTTACTGAAGATGGCCTCAGCTACCTTGCTAGTGCACTTGGCAACCCATTGCATTCAGACCAGGATTGCTCTCGCCTCTTCAGGGGTGATACAGCTAATGTTCGCATTGAAATTGATTTTTCAAAACCCTTGCAAAATGAGCTAACTATTGATATTCATGGAGAGCGAGTTGTGATAGCGATCTCATACTCCTGGAAGCCTCAGTATTGTGATAATTGTAAGAACTGGGGTCATCATATTCTTGCTTGCCCTATTAAAAAGATAGTCGCTGAATGGGTCCCGAAGGCTAAGAGTTCTGTTGCGGCTCCCCCTGCTGTATCAAATGCTGCCCCAATTATCATAGACACTACGGTTCCCGATCCTGAACTGCCAATTTCTCCTGCTATTGAATCTATCACTGAATGTTCCAAAACTACTTTAGTCTCTTCACCTAAGCCTTTACCTTCCCCCATGTTCCAAGCAGATTTCCCTACTGCCATGCCTTCTGCAGTAGCCATAAATTCAGCAGTTGATTTGTCTACAGTGTCATCCAATTTACATACTGCTCACAGTCCTAAAAAAACCCGAGCAGCCTCTGCTGGTGTAGGTAAACTTGTGCAGCAAATTTCCAAAGAAACTAAAGCTAAACGTGGTCAGGGAAATAAGAACAAGTCAACTCAAGTTCCTATTTCAGTCTCTCCGCAGGGAAATACTGTGCCTTTGGTCCTTCCTTCCTAATGAGAAGAAACTATTTATGTATCATCTTGTTAAACGATATAAGAATATTGGTGATTCTAGTCATATATAATTATAATTTTTTTAAAAAAATTCAATGAAAAAATAATTGCAATTTTTTTGGTTGGAAGGGTGGCGCAACCCCACAGGGCATGCATGTTATCGAGGAAATAAGTTACAGAAATAAAACGAATAATTATAATGTAGTATATAATTAAATATTTCTATTATTGCAATCTTAAATTTTAATTAAAATTAACAAAAAAAATTAGAAAACTTAAAAGATATACAATTTTAATGGATTCAAATGTAAGTCAGTGGTCAGGATGGCATGGCCTCTCCTCCTTTTCGCCATTCTCGCTTCCGCCACTCTACTCCTTCTTCTCGCCAGTGGATATGCCATCTTCCCTTTAAAGAAAAAGAGGGAGCAAAGGAAACAAAGGGAGGAGAAACAAAAACACTACTAAACCTAGGGTTCCAACCACTATCATGTCCAACTCCTCTTCAATTTCGCCACTATCCTTCTTCCCTAACCTTACACTTAATACATAGCCAATAAAAAAAGGAACAAAATCTGTAACCTTAGGGTTTGAGACAAAAGGAACAAAATCAGTGAAGCTAGTGTTCGATCCTCCACTTTCGGCCCATCCCTGTCAGGCGAACGATCCGTACCAGCAGCAGGAGCAGCAGAATCCGTACCACCAGCAGCAGGTGTACCAGCAGCGACAGGAGTACCAGCAGAATCCGTACCACCAGCGGCAGGAGGAGACGCACCTAAAAAATGCAAAGTTCCAATCAATACTAAGCAAGCAGTATCCAAAAACTTGATCCTCGGGCGCCGGTCGTCTGACCCGGCGCCGCTGCTGAAGTAACGTGCGCCGCCGCCTGGACGATGGCCTAATACGCCGTTGTTTAAGAATCGCCTGACGCCAACTCCGAGGTAGCGTCGAGCGGCTCCGAGGAGGATTCCACCACTGGCTGCTCCGCAAGCGGCTCCTCTAGGATTGCCTTCGAGAGATCCTCCCATGAAACCTCCTGCTGCTCCTCCGTGGAAAGAGGAGTGGCTTTGGCGCATAAAGGGGGAGGGTGGAGGAGCCGCCGTGCGGCTAGATTTGACGGTTGATAGTATTCGACAGAAAGCAAACATGTTAGTTCAACGGGAGACGAGAGTTAATGTGTAAGTAGAACTGGGAAAGAATGCTTCTTATGAAAAAGATGACTACTTTAAAACTGCTAGGGTTTAGTGAATTATTAATATATAAAATATATGAGAGGTAGCCCTCATTAATTTTATATACAACTAGATAAACCCCCTCGCTTCGCTTCGGATACATGAATAAAGACGCTTGGAACATCCGAGTTTTTTTTTTTTGATGCTAAACATCCGAGTTACAAAATGGAGAAAAGAAAAAAAAAATCCATGCATTAGTCCTCATTAGTTTGGTCCCTTCACAGTAATGTCTATTAAAGATATTTATTTGGGTCATATCTATTCGGCTCAAACAATTACCCACACAAAGGTAAAGCCAAAAATAACCATGTTAAAACTTAAAAACTCCATTATTTGCATCACATAAAATTCCTCATAAGGACTATATACAAACAATTAAACAGTGCTATGGACAAAACTATTAAACTCGCAGTTCCATTATCTATTTCTCATGAATTACATAACCACATAGACTATAGACAAACTGCCATCAAACATATAGTCATATGTCATATGTTGAAGGCTGTGAGAGGAGGTCATGATTCCTCCTTTTCCTCGCGGGAATGGCAGAGATAGTTTCCGGCACCTGTCATTTTTTTTGCGCACTCCTACAACCAAGCAATTGTCCATTTAGTTTACAATGGTGGATGATAGAATTAATAATACAATGGCTTGATCACAAAATTTTTTATACAATTACCACATTGTTTTGCCCAAACAAGAAGGATATAGATACCTTATTCTTACGCACCTGATAGTATTTATTCTCTCCTTCCAATTCAATCTTGCTATAGCAGCAGAATCCATGGAAATACCGGACTCAAGTACATCATTTACCAATAGGATGATGTTAACCAATGAGAAAATAAGAAACATGATTAGAATTGACGACTAATAAGCAAACAATTATACACCGAACAATGGCTAAAACAAAATCCAAGCGGGCAAGGAGAGAACAAAATATGAATCTTATTTACCACCAAAATTATTATACATGTTTATAAACAACAAACTAATTGAAAGAGAAAATAAGAACAAATTATCTATACCTGAAAGGAGAACTGTTACAATCCACAGAGAGAGAACAAAAAGGCTGCTGCATCAGCTTTTTTGCTTTTTTGCATCAGCTTTTTTGCTTGCTTATAAACCTTTTTTCTTATAGGAGCTTGCTTACAAAACCTGAAAAACAATTGAGGAAAAGGGAAAATCATCACAAATTGGAAGAAGAAAATGTTGATAATTGGAAAAGAGGTAAAAAAGGCATATAGAACAACATGGAAAAAAGGAGCAAGAGCAAGATCAAAACTAACTACCGTCAAAATAGTAGGAAAATAGAAAATTCTTGCTTAGCTAATGCACCGCATCCTCAAACTCCCCATGCACAAAAGTCAGCAAAATAAAGATTCACCAACACATTATTAAGCTTAGAGGGCCAGGCAACAAATATTCTGACCTGACTTTCCTTTGTTCCAACAAAGTTCTCAGGTTTTAAGTAATTACTTCATAATATCAACAACATCGCGATATCAATTAGGTAAGAACGAAAATTATCAGTCGTGCAAATGGCAAAATCTAGATTTGTTTGTGTTCATTTCCCAGTGGATAACCATGCCCATATTTAACCTATAACTGAACTTAAGGCATAGATGTTGCACACTAAAGTTTCATCCAAATCCTATGTCAGCATTTGAATTCTTAGAGAAAATTGGCAAGCCCTCTAGATCTCACCAATACTGTATATTTTCACTTCCTCCCAAACTTCAATTTGTTTCAAAAAATAAATGAGATAAATAAAAGTTATATGGCATGTTCCTGAAAAAAACGGCAAATCTAGTCACTCTTCAAGACCCATATTGAATCACAGATTAGTTGCCAGCATTGGCACGTTTAAGATTTGTTATGTATAATTTCAATTTCAATAAGTTTAGAATATAAGATACTAACGATATTTGCGATGTAATTTATACCATAGAATGAATAAAAACGAAAAAGCAATCCTTTTGGAATCTAGACACAGCAATGGCGGCACCTGATACAACAACTATGGTGTGGATATCCCAAAACTTTTTGCTAGTCCACCCAACCTTCTTGAGGGAGGGATATCGATTAAGAGCAAGATGGTCCGCCAATAGCTGAACACAACGAAGCCTCAAATTAGATTACAACAAAACCCTCTCCCAGTACCCACGAAGCATATAAAGAAAAGTAACATACAATTACATGGAAACCGAGAATAAATACCATAGGTTTGGGCAAAAACTATATTATGTTATCATTTTACACATGCAACACCTCCCATGATTTTAGCCTCATAGTCCGTCAACAAATTAATTAATTCCAACCCCATAACAGTAGTCAAATTTAGTAATTAGAACATCGAATCCAATCATTCCATATAATTGTTGAAAGGAATTCATTGTAGGAAAAACTAATTATATAACTTAAAGATTAGACAACCACCAAAAAAACTAACAAACTATAAGTTGGGAACACTAAAAACACCAAAACTCATCAACAGTTTACCCCCAAAACTATGGTCAGGACCAAAAAAAGCAAACTTAAATTTAAAAAGATTGCACCTTTTAGCTTCAACAGAGTCAGTGATCGACAGCTTCTCCAGGTCCAAAGCCACACGCTTTTAAGGCCTCTCATTGATTTCAAGCCCTACACTACCAAAACAAAGAAAAAAAGCTAACAAAATCCCTAATTAGAGAGGACTGTATCGGAAAATTGGGTTAATTAATCACTAATTAATTACTTACACATGGCGTCAACGGGGGACTGGAAGGACTTGCGCTTAACTCTGAGGATCACCGGCTTGTTATTGCTAGTGGAGGCGGTGGCAGTGGCGGCGGTTCCGGTGGAGGGTATTTGGCCGATTGTGGCCATTGAAAATTTAGGAGAAGAGATTGAGTGGTGAGAAAGAAAACAATAAACCCTAATATCTATAGTAGGCGTGGGGAGAGAAGGGAAAATTTTTAAGATGGAGAGAACAGGAAGAAAAGATAATAGAAGAAGTATAAGACTTATCTAGGAAGCAGCTGTGAAAACTTTTGAAAAATAGATAGAGGAGCGAGCATGTCAGGCATGGAGGCGAGGGGGCGAGGAGAAGCGATGGGAAAAAGAAAGAAGAAAAAAAAAAGCATTCACAAAGTGAAGGGAATTCAAAGAGGGAAGGTAGAGAAAGCAAAGTTCTCTTGCGGTTCTTAACACGTGGCACATTGAAGAGCTCCCGCCCTTCAACTTTATATATATGTAATAGATGTGTTTGTAATTTGATGAAAGTGAGACAAACAGAATATTTGACTTCGCAATCAAGGTGATTCCCAAATTCTGATCTCAATTGGACTCTTTTTATGGACCAGATTAGTTAACTTCTTAATTACTTAATTAAATCTCAAATTTTCCCTCGAAAAAAAATTAAATCTCAAATAAAAATGAGAAAAGGAGAAGTTGCTCTACGCTACAATGAGCGGAAAATATAAGTTCTCCTCGTCAGAGTATTAATTATTGAAACTTAAAAGCACATATTAATAAGGAAATAATTTTTACCAAAAAAAAGGAAATAATTAATCCTGGAGACCTGGACAACACGTATAAAGAGATCATATGAGTTCCGAATCTAATGATTACAACCCTAGGTAATTAATGGCAATTACACTAGATTGCGGCAACTATTTTTTCTATGCGGCCGTATACATATACATTGGTTACAAAATTGTATTATGTGACTAAAATTCTTACGATTGAAGATTATATGCCTTCGTCAATAAATGATTATGCTGTGAAATTAACAAATTAGAAAAATAGCAAATACATAATGACTACATTGTGCACATATTTTTTCCTACCCATATACAGTCTTCAATGTTGTTAAATCTTGGACCGGACCCAGTCGGACCACCGTCTTACATTTTCCCAGGAAATTAGTGGTCAAATCCGGGTTCGAGAAATTTACAAATAAATTATTAACTTAAAAAGCCAACCGTATCATGGATAACCGAGTTCAACCGGGGACTGTTACTGGTTTAATAACATTGATGGTCTCATCAATTTTTAGAGTTCGAAGTAACCACAAATCAGAAGTAATAGAGAAACCACATCAAAAGGAAGGGAAAAAAAGTTGAAGAATCGTACAAAAGTTGAAGAATGAGTGGGATCAGGCATTCCGATTCCTCCTCAGGCCAACGTCAGGTGGGGAGATCTAAAATTGCACCGTCATTTTTCTCTAGATGTTCGCGAGCCATGGTGCAAAAGGCCTTAGAAAATAAGAAGGCGGTTTCTATCTTCGTTGAAAACATCCCAAGAGGGTGGTCTGCATGGGATATATATAAGGAGATGTCAAAAGTTGGAGTGGTTCTGGACGTGTTTATCCCGGGGAAGTTGAATCTGTCAGGCATTCGCTTTGGGTTCGTTAGATATGAATACCAAGGCAGGGTGGACGTGCTGGTTGATAAAATCAACAGATCCAAGGGCATCAACGGGCTGCTGACCGTGAACGTTGCTAAAGACAGGACTAGGTCAAGTCGCGTGAGGAGGCCGGTTAATGTCCCAACGAAGAATGACACCTTCATCGGTGATGCCAACATTAAAGCTGGACGATCCTTTGCGCGGGTGGTAGAGTCTCATCCCTTGGGAGTGGCCGATAAGGAAGGGCTGGCTGGTAATGGAGGCGTATCTTTTGAGTTCATGCCTACGAAGGAGTGTCTAAA
>JAKUCV010007457.1:67999-110340 GCA_028386065.3 Turnera subulata | reverse complement strand
TGGAGGTTAGTGATTGGGTGATGGTGTGTAGTGTTTGTTGTTTATTTCTTTCCTTGCATGGCTTGGTGTTAACTTGCAGGCAGGTTTCTGGGTACGGTTGCAGACGGTGTTTAGGAATTTTGCAGAGCAGAGTTTTGCTGGTGATGGTTGGTGTGTGTGTGTGATGAGGCAGGAAGAGGAAAACAAGGGAATAAAATAAACTGAAAGCTTGTCAGGACTGATCACGGGTTGCAACTGGCCATTCACATGCTCACAGTGAATGGCGGCTGCAGCCTCGTCACTGTGCAGCATGTGAAGCGGGTTCCGTCCGGACCAGAAAATATTAATAATACCCCCTTGACTTAATTTCTGGCCCGTTAATTCGAGGTTAATATTGACTTTTCTCGATATTCCTAGACCCGAAAAATGCCAACTTCGGTCCAAAAATTCCGCAGAAAAATCCCGAGCGTGGGGTAGTGCTCGGTTTCGGATTCCGAAGCGTAAATTACCATTAATTAATTATTCAAGATTAATTTAAATGGTAATTAACTGTAAAAATAAATTTACAGTGACGGTAATAACATATAAATTACCGGGGCTGTTACATTTAAAGCATTTATAAAAATATTTTTAGATAATTTTAGTAACTTTGACCTTAAGCATTGTATTAAATTAGTAAAATACCTATAGCCTAAATATAATCGTGTCATAAACAGGTACCCATCGGGTTGGCGGGTCAACCCGCACCTGATCTGCTAATTTTCGTGTCGTGTCGGGTCAACCCATTTAACTAAACGGGTTAAAAAACTCTGTCCTATACCTGCTAATTTCGTGTCGGGTTCGTGTCGGGTTGTCGTGTCAATACTCGTTTTGCCAGGTCTAGTTTTGGGCCTGGTGCCGGGTGTTTTCCTCTAGTTTTTTTTTTTTTTTACTTTTCTATCTCTCTTTTCTGAATGTTCCAAGTCATGGGTTTTGCTAATATAATTTGTGAGTCCTATCGACATTATCCTTGATAAATTATTTCGACGTTTTCTTTTTTTGTACATGTACGATTTAATGCTTTCCTCAAATGCTCAAAAAAATTCACACCAAAATCCTCACATCCCTCATTATATGCACCATAAGAATGGTATACAATTAAGATATAATGAATAATAAATTCAGAATAAATATCATGATCATGAGTAGAATATTATTTTTATAAATGTATTGTATATAAGGAAAAAAATCATATTTTTGAGCTTTCTATTGACTAATTTGAAATTAAGGTCTTTCCAAATCAAATAAGTTTCCAATTTCATAATATTAAGAGATTCTAATTTAAAGATTTAGAAGGGTCTCCGTATGTGGGTTCAAAATGAAACACCCCGACTTCTATTTACCCAACAAATAGTATTTACTGAATAATAGTGCCGACACGTGGCACAAATAGTGTATATAACAGAAAATCTGGCTCATCGGCCAAATATTAATATCGTATCACCCAATCCCGGAAATATCATCAATAGCACAGCGGAAGCATTCATATACTCAAAGACACCATATGCAAAACTTGATGCAAACTAATGGATCCGAGTCCTGCCTGAGGGTATGCCACAGCCACCGGAATGCATTTCTGATCTAACCTGTAAAACTGTGTAAGGGGTGAGATCAACCACTGTCTCACCGATAAACAGATAAACCGAAGTATACAAGCAACTGTAATAACACCAAGCATCAAAATAGGGAAAACATCAGAGTAATCAAAATAGAACTAATAAGGCATACCACCCATGGTGGGTTTGTAAGTATCCGGGCATGCAAACTTGACAATCAAGTACAGCGGAAAGACCCGAAAAACTTTGGAGGATCCATGTGAAGCAACTAAACCGAACAACAAAAATTTTCGTACCTGAAACAATTGAGGTCTTTCACCCAACTGATGAACTGAATCAGCTAGAGCCGGAAGGATATCCTGCTTCTCTAAGGTATCCACACGAACCGTCAATCACCGGCCGGAATCGTCTCACGATCTCCAACCCCCGAGCACTCCTGAACCGTGGTGCTAGCTACGGATTTCCGGGAGCTATGTGGTGTTACTTTCTTTCTCAAAGAATGTGTGAGTGTTTGTATGTGTTCTTACTGGTCTGAAAAACACTCTCAAGGCTCTCAAAAACCAAAATGCAATCAGCCAAAAACCCAAAGCATAATCTAATTATGCCACTCAATTAGTCCTTATGGTAATGGCCAACATAATGACCCATCATGATTAAGACACCCATTATCTTGTCTACCACTAAGCATTAATGGGATTATACATCACAAGCAATCAGATTTGGCTCAATAATTCTGACGATTATTGAATGAAACCAGCCCAAAACGACCCTAGACCAACCACGGTCCAACCATGGTCTAACCATACCTGGTCGAACCATGGTCCAACCACGGTTCAACCACCTGCTCGAATCAACGATTCTAAGTGTGTGACCCTGTAGGCACTTGTAACGTCCGACAATAATTGTAAACTCATTTACAATTATAAGCAAAGAGCGGCGTCTAGCAACACATCATTGCTACCCGAACGACAAGATCAGTACTGATTCTATATGCCTCGGAACATGTCATCGTCCTTTCGTCCTATTATCAAGATTAAACTGAGACATGGAAAACGTCAATCTCGTATATGTTCAATCTCAGTTTCTTGATCCTCGAGTTAACCACGTAAAACGGATACCTATGATATCACCATATCATAATCCGAGCATGGCCATGCATTTCCGGTTCAACTCTATCAAGAAACCATCCGATAATATACCCGTTATATGGGTTGGACGAATCCCCTCTGGATTATACAAAACCCACTACACATTTATCATATACCCAATGATTACACTAAGTCTACTCATTTACGAAATAGCCAAGAGTAATATCAAAGTATACGACTCATATGTTGGGAACCTTGATGATCACAGGTCTAAGGACAATACATATAAGAACCGTTAATGATAATCATATAACGTTCCATGTAGCATTCTTATATGGGTCGCTCCAGTCCACAAGTTCTCTAACTTGTAACCGTATGTAGAATTCATATCTCATATAATTCTCAACATACGCTAGTCTTAATTTATTATTACAACCCATCCATAATAATAATCGACTAGGGACATTTTAAGAATACAAAGTATTCTAGGGCTATAAATATGTGCATGCGATTATCTCATAATCATATTTACTGGAATAACCTTAATGTGTATACATGACTACAAGCAATCATCCATTGATTGGCTTTTGGGCATATTACACTAACAATCTCCCACTTGCACTAAAGCCAATCATACATGTATCTAATACCAATGAATGCAGCATGACCATCATGCTTCCGCTGTGTGAGAGACTTAGTCAACAGGTCTATTGCATTATTCTCAGCAGGAACTTTGCACAGCCACAGTTGTAAAGTCGGTAACTGTTCCCTGCTTGAAACTCTTCCAGCATACAGTACCACCTCCAAGACAAAAACACATAACCTGACTGCGATCTAAAATCATCCCTGTCAGTTTGGAAGCTAGCATCTGTGTAACTCTTTACAACAAGCTCATCAACGCTTCCGTAAACCAGGAATGCATCCTTAGTCCTTCTCAAGTACTTAAGGATGTTCTTAACCGCTGTCCAGTGACTCTCACTGGGATCAGATTGATATCTGCTTGTGACACTCAAAGCATATGCAACATCCGGTCGAGTACATAACATGGCATACATGATAGATCCTATTGCCGAAGCATAAGGGATCTTACTCATCCGCTCTCTCTCTTTCGATGTACTAGGACATTGATTCTTAGAGAGAGATACACCATGTGACATGAGCAAGAATCCTTTCTTGGAATCTTGCATGCTAAACCTCTTTAGCACCTTATCAATATACGTACTCTGACTTAGCCCGAGAAGCCTTTTTGGATCTATCTCTATAGATCTTTATGCCTAATACGTAGGCAGCTTCTCCTAAGTCCTTCATTGAGAAATTCTTTCCTAACCAAGTCTTTACTGACTGTAGTGTTGGAATATCATTCCCAATGAGTAGAATGTTGTCAACATACAACAACAAGAAAACGACAGTGCTCCCACTAACCTTCTTGTAAACACATGGCTCATCTTCATTTTTAATGAAACCAAACTCTTTGATTACTTAATTAAAACGAAGATTCCAACTCCTAGAAGCTTGCTTTAATCCATAAATGGACCTTTGCAACTTGCATACCATATTAGCATTTTCTGGATCAACAAAATCTTCAGGTTGTGTCATGTACACATCCTCTAAAAGATTTCCATTAAGGAAAGCGGTTTTGACATCCATTTGCCATATCTCATAATCATGGTATGATGCTATAGCCAATAGAATCCGAATGGATTTAACCATGGCAACTGGTGAGAAAGTTTCATCATAGTCAATACCATGAACTTGTTTTGAAACCTTTCGCGACCAATCGCCCTTTAAAGGTAATCACATTACCATCCATGTCGGTCTTTTTCTTAAAGACCCATTTGCACCCTATGGGTTTTACCCCTTTAGGTGGATCAACCAAGGTCCATACCTTGTTTTCATACATGGATTCCATTTCCGAATTCATGGCTTCTAGCCACTTCTTAGAGTCCGGACCCGTAACGGCCTGCTGATAGGAAGTGGGCTCATCCTCATCTATGAGCATCACATCTCCAGTATGAGACATAAGAAATCCATATCTCTCAGGCCCATACTGAATCCTATCCAACCTACGCGGTCCATGTGTTATAGGTACAGGATTCTCATCCACAACATCTTGTGGTTCCTGTCTTTATTCCATCTCGGCCTCTAGATCTCGAACTTCTTCGAGTTCTATTTTCCTCCCACTGATTCCTCTAGAAATAAATTCTCTTTCTAGAAAAATAGCAGTCCGAGCAACAAACACTTTGTGGTCGGTGGGATTATAGAAGTAATACCCTTTAGTTTCCTTAGGGTATCCTACAAAAAAGGCACTTCTCGGATTTAGGGCCGAGTTTATCTGATACTTCACGTCTCACGTAAGCCTCACAACCCCAAATTCTCATAAAAGACAAATTGGGACGCTTCCCGGTCCATATCTCATATGGTGTCTTTTCAACCGATTTAGATGGAACACGGTTAAGTGTAAATGCAGCACTCAATAATGCATGTCCTCAAAATGAAGAAGGAAGGTCAGCTTGACTCATCATAGAACGAACCATGTCTAACAAGGTTCTGTTCCTCCTTTCGGACACACCATTCCATTGAGGTGTTCCTGGTGGAGTAAGTTGTGATACTATACCACAATCCTTTAGATGATCAAGAAAATCTTGGCTTAAGTATTCACCACCTCGATCAGATCGAAATATCTTAATACTCTTGCCGAGTTGATTCTGTACTTCATTCTTGAATTCTTTGAACTTTTCAAAGGATTCTGACTTGTGTCTCATTAGATACACATAGTCATATCTACTGTAATCATCAGTAAATGTAATGAAGTATTGAAAACCACCTCTAGCCTGTGTAGACATAGGTCCGCATACATCAGAACATATAAGACCTAATAAGTCCGAAGCTCTTTCTCCTTTACCAGTAAAGGGAGCCTTCGTCATTTTGCCTAATAAACATGACTCACATGTCTCAAATGATTCAAGATCAAATGAGTCTAAAAGTCCATCTTTATGGAGTTTAGATATACGAGTCTCGTTTATATGGCCCAATCGACAATGCCAAAGATAGGTTTCATTAGAATCATTCATTCTAACCTTCTTCGTATTAACGTTATAGATAGGAATTTCTTGGTTTAGAACATATAAACCATTGCTCAAATATGCACCACCATAATAAATATCATTGAAATAAATAGAACAACAATTTTTCTTTATTACAAATGAAAAACCTTTCTTATCAAGACAAGAAACAGAAATCAAATTCCTGCTTATGGTCGGTACATAATAACAATCGTCTAGTTCTAAAACCAAACCACTCGGTAAGGTAAGATAGTAAGTTCCTACGGCTAATGCAGCAACTCTTGCTCCATTTCCCACACGTAGGTCTATCTCACCCTTTGCCAATCTCCTACTCTTTCTCAGCTCCTGCACATTTACACAAATGTGAGAACCACATCCGGTATCTAATACCCATGATGCAGAGATAGAGATATTAGCTTCTATAACGAAGATACCTGAAGTGGAAGTCTTACTTCCCTTTTACTTCTTTACCTCTTCAAGGTAAACAGGGCAGTTACGTTTCCAATGATCGGACTTCTTACAATGGAAGCATTGACCTTCCTTTGCAACACCACCTTTGGGTTTCAGCACTTGTGAAGAAGATGCACCAAACTTTTTGGCAAATTTCTTCACCTTGCCCTTACCCTTTCCCTTGCTCTTCCAACCATCATAATGCTGTTGGATTTGTTTGCCTTCATCTGTTGCTCAGCTGTTCCTAACATGTTGAGCAACTCAGACAAGAATTTTTCAAGATGATTCATATTGAAGTTTATGACAAATTGGCTGTAACTATCCGGCAACGATTTCAGGACTAGATCAACAGCCAACTCCTTCTGCAAAGGAAAACCAAGACCCTCAAGGCTCTCAATGTATCCAATCATTTTGAGCATATGAGGTCTTACGGGTGATGACTCAGCCATCCTGCATTGGAACAATGCCTTGAGGTCTCAAACCTCTCAGGTGTTTGATCACATCGAACGCCCCCAATTTCTCATGTTGCTTCTGAAGCTCAGAGTCCATGGTTATAAGCATAAGGCATGATGCATCCAATGCATCATCAAGATGCTTCTTGTAAGCATCCCTTTCTGCCCTAGAAGCACTAGGCGCCGGTTCATTTGGAACGGGCCCTTCAAGGACATACAACTTCTTTTCTTGTTTGAGGACTATCCTCAAGTTGCGATACCATTTTAGGAAGTTATTCCCATTCAACTTTTCCTTCTCAATGACAGATCGCAGTGATATTGTGCTAGTGTTTTGTGCCATGGAAATTCTACAACAATGATCAACTCACACAAATAAGAGTCATGCATACAAAATCATTTAACAAGGAATTCTATTAAATGATGCTCCTACTATGAATCAAAATAATTATGAGTAGGCCAAGATCCATATCTCACTACAATATAAGTCAGCTTTGGCTGATCACCTACATCATAGCTATTTAGGTAGACAACTCTTGTCAATTATATCTCATGTAACTCTTGGATAGTTGAGCGAACAACACTTGTTCTTGTCTATCTCATAGACATTACTCAACTCCTTGCCTCAAAGTCCTTAATCCTATTAAGATGACCTAGTTAAGTCCAAACCCACAATAAGCAGTTCAGATATTACAATTATCCAGTCGCACCTTGCTAGGATAAACATAGGCACCTTGCTTTGGCAAAACCTACCTAATGTTCATCTAAGCAATGATGAGTGCTTATCATGAAAGGCAACTAAGAATTTAATATTTACATCAACATATGTTCATACATCACATGCATATAATCAACAAATCATATATTGATGTTATGTAAATTTGGAAACCAAAAATACATGTAAACATCGATGCCCATAAGTGAACATCGATGTCTTTGAGAATCTGATTCTCCCCAACACCTTGGTAATGCACAAGGACATCGATGTCCATTTCTGAACATTGATGTCCATTGCTCGGGTACTCTAGGACATCGATGTCCTGTCATGAACATCGATGTCCTTTGGCCTCTGGAACACAAGGACATCGATGTCCTATCATCAACATCGATGTCCTTGAGGCTCTGGAAGTCCAAACTATTTGGCAGAGCTCAAGACCATCAATGTTCAGCTCTTGGACATCGATGTTGGAAAGTTCCAAAGGTTCATTGGCCTACTGAACTCAAGAACATCGATGTTCAACTCTTGGACATTGATGTTGGAAAGTTTCGAAGGTCCAAAAACTTGGCAGTAGTTTTAAACATCGATGTCTAACCTTTAAACATTGATGTTTGAGACTCTGGAACACAAGGACATCGATGTTATAAAGTGAACATCGATGTTATTTGGTCTCTGGAATCTCAAATCAATCTCACAGGGCTCTTGGACATCGATGTTTAATCCTGAACATCGATGTTCATGTGAATCTGCCAAGGCCAACCTTTCATAGAACAGGCTCGGCCAAGGCAAATCCTCATGTGGACATCGATGTCCATCTTGTGAACATCGATGTCCTGGCCCTGCAGCACTAGAACGACCATCGTTTCTTCCGAAAACCGACGATCGATTTTCGTTTTGTCGAACCCCTTCGACTCATTGCCAATTACTCCTTGATTGATATCACATACCAATCAAGTTCTTGTTGTCAAAACACTTTTGACACAATCCAACATCAACATATATATAATGAACTCAACATATAATGATCATGCTACATCACATATAACACATCATATATATTTGCATGAACATATCAACATATGCACATAAATTCGGTTTAGAGCTTCAAAAGAGGCTCCGCTACCACTGTAAGTATCCGGGCATGCAAACTTGACAATCAAGTGTAACGGAAAGACCCGGAAAACTTTGGAGGATCTATGTGAAGCAACTAAACCGAACAAAAATTTTTTTCGTACCTGAAACAGTTGAGGTCTTTCACCCAACTGATGAACTGAATCAGCTAGAGCCGGAAGGATATCCTGCTCCTCTAAGGTATCCACACGAACCGTCAATCACCAGCAGGAATCGTCTCACGATCTCCAACCCCCGAGCACTCCTGAACCGTGGTGCTAGCTACGGATTTCCGGGAGCTATGTGGTGTTACTTTCTTTCTCAAAGAATGTGTGAGTGTTTGTATGTGTTCTTACTGGTCTGAAAAACACTCTCAAGGCTCTCAAAAACCAGAATGCAATCAGCCAAAAACTCAAAGCATAATCTAATTATGCCACTCAATTAGTGCTTATGGTAATGGCCAACATAATGGCCCATCATGATTAAGATACCCATTATCTTGTCTACCACTAAGCACTAATGGGATTACACATCACAAGCAATCAGGTTTGGCTCAATAATTCTGACAATTATTGAATCAAACCAGCCCAAAACGACCCTGGTCCAACCACAATCCAACCACACCTGGTCGAACCATGGTCCAACCACGGTCCAACCACCTGCTCGAATCAACGATTCTAAGTGTGTGACCCTGTAGGCACTTGTAACGTCCGGCAATAATTGTAAACTCATTTACAATTATAAGCAAAGAGCGGCATCTAGCAACACATCATTGCTACCCGAACGACAAGATCAGTACTGATTCTATATGCCTCGGAACATGTCATCGTCCTTTCGTCCCATTATCAAGATTAAACCAAGACATGGAAAATGTCAATCTCGTATATATTTAATCTCGGTTTCTTGATCCTCGAGTTAACCGCGTAAAACGGATACCTATGATATCACCATATCACAATCCGAGCATGGCCATGCATTTCCGGTTCAACTCTATCAAGAAACCATCCGATAATATACCCGTTATATGGGTTGGACGAATCCCCTCTGGATTATACAAAACCCACTACACATTTATCATATACCCAATGATTACACTAAGTCTACTCATTTACGAAATAGCCAAGAGTAATATCAAAGTATACGACTCATATGTTGGGAACCTTGATGATCACAGGTCTAAGGACAATACATATAAGAACCGCTAATGACAATTATATAACGTTCCATGTAGTGTTCTTATGTGGGTCGGTCCAGTCCACAAGTTCTCTAACTTGTACCCGTATATAGAATTCATATCTCATATAATTCTCAACATACGCTAGTCTTAATTTATTATTACAACCCATCCATAATAATAATCGGCTAGGGACATTTTAAGAATACAAAGTATTCTAGGGCTATAAATATGTGCAAGCGATTATCTCATAATCATATTTATTGGAATAACCTTAATGTGTATACATGACTACAAGCAATCATCCATTGATTGGCTTTTGGGCATATTATACTAACAGGGTTCAGAGTACTCTCAACCACGTCCACATAAAGCAGGCAACGAAACAGAGAATCAATAACTGTAACATCTCAAGAAACATCAATAACCACGATGTGACTCCACACATGTACACGTCTGATCAGAACGTACTAACTGACCTTTATCTCCTATCTTCCAAAGACAGACTCAACTAATTTTATTTTTAATTTTTTTCAATTAGGGCCCTATCACGAGATAGATGTCGGTCGTGCCGCGGTAGCCAAGCTAGCTAGCCCGTGGATCCCGCACTGGTACCTCCATATAATCAAAATAATCTTAGGACAGTTACGGGCTCAAACAAATCACAGGGTTGTTACGGACCCAGACAACCGCCCCTGGCCGTACTAGCATCCAACCGTGACAACTAGTATTTTCATTGTTTATTTTTCTCTCTGACTTTCAACAATCCGAACAACATCACGTGTTCAGCTTTGGTCGTACCAGGTTATCAATACATTCCGGGTGCCAGATCATAACAGAACTACGGGATAGACATCCCCCAAATAGAATCACGGGGTAGACATCCCCAAACAGAACCACGGAATAGAAATCCCCAAAATCAACCAAGGATAGACATCCTTATCATAAGTAACATCATCATGGACACCATGAATTGTTTTTAACCATCCAGTCATACCTCTACTTTTCATGTGACGTCTAAGTGTAGAATAATACTATTCCAGGATATCTTCTCAAACACAGTTCCCAAGCAGGCTTTTGGCCTCACTTCTCATCCGGGAAACAAACTCGTCATCATTACCGAATTCAAACACATTATTCAAACCATCAATAATAATCATAGAAGCTATAACAATTCAGCAGTTCAATCAAGCAATTCAAGTATCAGGAAAATCAAAACAGTATTGTAGGCAACATACTAAAGGCTATCCATCCTCACTATCGAATCACAAGTCTCAACAACTCCACACAATTAGACAAACTACAATAGACACCAAGCACACAGAGTCCAAGTATCATAACAGGAATCACAACGGAATCTAGTATAACATAATCACAGCAAATATCAATACGAACACAATATCAAACAGTTCAGATGGCAGCTCGAGTATCACAAGCAACATACCGAAGTTTATAAGTTTATATCCTCACCTGGTATGCCTCTGAAACCGGTACATAATCCATATGGCTTTATCTATCCTTATATCATATCAACGTATATAATCACATATAATGCACATTGAACATATGTTTGGTTCCAGTGTTTACCGAGCAATATTTATCAACTTATGTTTTGAAGACTTATTTTTGAAATTTTAACGATACTACGCCTATAATTCCATTTTTGTAACAGCCCGGATAATTTCTACGATTTTACCGGTACCGTAAATTTATTTTTACAGTCATTCACCATTAAAATTAATCTTGAATAATTAATTAATGGTAATTTATGTTTCGGATTTCGAAACCGAGCCCTGTCCCATGCTCGGGATTTTTTTGCGGATTTTCCGGACCAAAGTTGGAATTTTTCGGGTCCAGGAATGTCGAGAAAAGTCAGGTTTAACCTCGAATTAATGGGCCAAAAATTAAGTCAAGGGGGTATTATTAATATCTTCTGGACCGGAAGGGACACGACTGCATAAAGCAGCCGCCTTGCTCCTGTGTGCACGTGAAGACCTGTCTTCACTGTGATGCCCGTGAACTTCCTCTTTTTCTTCCTTTCTTGCACCCTCTCATCATCTTCACTCTGCCTACAATCATTCCCTGCAAATTCCCGTAACCTTCCCCTGCAATTTAACAGATTAAAGAAAAGAAAAGAAAAAAAAACAAAAAAAACACAACAACACACACCCAGGAAACGCCGCCGTTTCCTTCCCTTCTCCTCCTTCTTTCTTTTTCCTTTCCTCCACCCGAGCCACCACCTTCACCGTACACCACCACTGCCGCCACCACCTCAAGCCGTCGCCTCTCCTCCTTTCTCCTCCCCATCTTCCGTCTCCTTACCTCCGGCCATCAAAGAGCCGTCGAGCCCCTCCTTGCTGTTCCTCTCCTTCGCACGCCACGACCCGACGGCGACCCGAGCAGACAAGCACCTCGCCTCAAGCGCCGCCTTGCCTCCTCTGTCGTGCGTCGCCGCCACCCGTACTCGCCTCCCCGTCGCCCGTTGCCAACCGCCGCCACTGCAACACAAAGGTGAGCAACAGCCGTGGCTGACCCGTGTGCAGGACAAGCTGGGTCGGGTGACCCGTTTCCTTCGTGGGTTCTGTGTAGCACGGGCCTGGGCTGACCACGCGTGGGCTTTGGGCTACTGGGCGCGGGCCTGACCTTGGGCTGCTACGCCTGGGCCTGCTGGGTTCCTGCTTGGTCAGCTGGGCTTGGGTTTGGGGTTTGGACTTGGCCCAGTCCGAAAAAAAAAGAAAGAAAGAAATCTGGTTTAATAAAAATAATTATTTACTGGATACATAAATAATTTTGGGAAACTAAAATAATTAGTGGTTTGGAAAAGTATAAATGTGGTAAATAATAGTAGAGTAAATAATTTGAGGAGAAAATCTTGGAAAAAAAAATAGTAGTAATTGATAATGTTGGGAAGTACATGCTTATGGAAATAAATGGAAAGGGTATTATCAAAGTAGGTATAGTCTAAGTATACGTATAAGTATAGTATTATTTTAGACACTGGAAAAAAAAGGTGAATGCTGATGATGATAAAAATAACCCGGGGAAGTAACCGAGACGAGTCCGTATTTAATTTCCGGTATACGTAGTAGCATGACATTGCATATCACTTATGTGTGCATACTATTTGTTTGATATAGGAGTCGAAAACGAGCTGATACCTGAGGAGCCGGACTTGGAGTCAGTTGGACAGTTCCAAACTTGATATCGGCTAAGGTGAGGATGGATAACCTTGGATATGTGCCTGTAGTACTGTGTTTGTTTGTTGTTTGATTGAACTGCTGAATTGATTATCGACTGTTATTTGATTGTTGTGGAATTCGTTGATGCTATTGTTGGTTATGATTAGACTCGTGGATACTGTGATGATTAGTGCTGAACTGCTAAGCTGTGATTAATTGATGTTGTGAGTCTGCTGTTAGGTTGGTCTGATAAATAACCTGGAATAATGGAAATGGATCATTGAGAATAGAGTAAAGGAATTGGAATCGATTTTGAGCTAATGATATGTAACGCCCCGAATTTTCGGTATTTTATTTCGGTGGATTTTCGGAATTTTTTTTTAGAATTTTAATTCCCATTTTAGCCTCGAGGTAATTCCGGGATTTTTGGTCAAGAAGATTGTTATTAATTTTCTTCTTCTTTTCTTTGGAAATATTTGTTTAATGGTGAAATTAATCCGTAATTGGATTTCTTTTGGAGTTTATTTGTATTTTGTGGTGAAACACAAGGCATGGTGTAGTTTAGTCTAAAACTACGTAGTTTTGGGCTGAGCTATAACATAAAACACACACTTATGTGTGTTTTGACTGTCTGGTTGACCAAGGGAGGGCTTGAAGATGAAGTGACGTCGTTTGGAAGCAAAACGACGCCGTTTTGCTTTTGACGAAAACCCTAACCCTAGAGTGGGGGTATAAAAGACATCTCTTCCTCCCTCTCTTCTCTCTTTTCTTTTCCTCCTCTTCTATTTTCCGAGCTGCCGACCGGGTCTCCCTCTCACTTCCCACGATCTCTCCCTTCCTCTCCCTCTTTGTTTTCACTCAAAACCGCCGCACCTCATGTCTCCTTCTTCTTCTCCTTCCTCCTTTCGAGCTGTTGCCGTCGAGAGGCCGCCGCCTCCATCTCTTCTCTTCGTGTTTCCGCCTTGGGTCCTCTCGTAACTGTCCACCGGTGAGGGACGAGCAGAAGGGTGGTGCTGGCTGTTTCGGTTGTGGCCGTGACCAAGTCGGTGAGGCTGGCTGTGCTTAGCGCCGCTGCCGGGTTCATCTTTGTTTCACGCACGAACGCCGCCGCCACCGGGTTCTGAGCAGTCGCTCTCACGCCGCCATCGTCGCCTGTGGTCGGTAAGTGCCGACTCTTCCCCCTTCCTTTCTTTTGGCTTCGATTTGGCTGTGTTCTGGTTCTAACCCAAATGGGTTTGTGGTGGTGGCGAGTCGGTCGTGCTTGGTGGTCGAATGTCGTTTGAGGACAGCGGATGTGGGATCGTTTATGTCGCTGGTGGTTTTGTGCTTCAAAACAGTGAGGCTGTGGTATCGAGTTGCTCGGTTTGACAGATCCGAGTCGTGCTTGTGAGATTTCGGGCAGAGGTTCTATGGGCTCTGGTGCTTGGTGTAGTTCCGAACCGAAGGTTCCTGGGCTCGGATTATTGTGTGTTTTCAACAGCAGGCTGGTGTGGTCTGCATGCTCTTGCTTGACGGACTAGGGTTGTTGGAGGGGGGACTTGGTTCCTGCCGTGCTAGGAGTTTAATTCCGGTAAGTGTTCCGGCACCCTTCTTGACTACAGATTGTTTATGGTGTTCTTGAGAAGGGAATGCATTATTGATTTGAGTATGATTGTTGCTTTGAAGTTCGGTAGGGGTGTTTGCACGCTGTTTCAGAATTTTGGTGAATGCTCCGATGAGCTCGGGTCACTGTTCCGGCGAGGGTAGACCGGAATCCGACGAGCTGGAAGGAAGAGTATTCACCGGCATTTCACAGTATTTCTCCCGAAGATGTTTTGTATTTTAAATTCTATACATGGCATGTATTAATTAAACAAGAATGATTGTTGTACCGGGACTTGCCGGGATTAGTGGAAATCGTGTGTGGGAGTGAATGGCACATGGCCGGAATGTCTCCGACGTGCGAAATTTCCTTAGGTCGGGGGATTTTGGGCTCGGGTATGACCATAGAGCGGAAATTAAGAAACCGAGCCCAAGCCTGTTAATTGATATATTAATTAGAGAAATGATAATTGGACTTATTAGAGATGGGCTTTAAGGCCAAAGGACATATATTGATTTAAATGTGGACTTTAAACTAGATAAGGATTTTGGACTTAGATGGGCTTTAGGCTTGTGAACCATAGACCCGTGACATAATGGAGATGTGGACCGTAAGTGGGATCGGATCTTTGGGTTGACTCTGACCTTGGTAGTATCGGACCTAGACTCACATTTGACGGACATATTTGGGCTATAATGCTTAGATCGATACAGGGATTTAACCACATAATTAGTTTGCATCTGTCATGTTCTATGCTGGTCATGTAAGTGATCATGTTGTGTTAATATATAGGGCATGTCGAGGCAAGGCAGTGTACCGGATTTTCTTCCAAGGCAAATTTTATAGCCAGGTGAGGACTTATAAACCTTTGTATGCATTACTGCCTACAATACTCGGTTAATTAACATGTTATGCAATGTGGTAATATTTGTTTGGCACGGAATGCTGTATGTGTGTATACCTGTTGTGCTGATGTTGCTATTTGCAATGTGTATTATATTGATGATACCTATGATGTGGTGTGCCTGATTATGTGACCTGTTGTCCGATGTGAATCGTGTGCCTGTGTGAAAAGACATGCCAGTTGGGCATGATTTGTTTGTTGTGACTAAATAATATGAGATATGACTCTGTGGTTCGTGTGGTGACTTGAGGGCTGGAGGCCCGGATTTGAAAATAAGATATTAAATCCACACAACCTGTTTGATAATAACATATGGCAAAACTCTTTATGCATAAATGAGAATAACGAATTATAATAAAGTCTACTGTGGGGCTGTTGACCGGTTGGTTCGAGCGGGAAGTGTTACCCCTCGGGATTTCATGCGGTTAAGCATGGTATATGCGGTTTAGCATATGGGTCTGTTATGACCGGTTCTACCTCCCTCTTTCTCTCTGTCTATCTCTCTCTCTATGGATATGTTTGGGCTTCGTGCCTGGTTATATTGGGCTTATGCCCTGGTTGTCTCATGAGACGGGACCGAGCTCGACGCACACAGTAGAGGGCCCTAATAAAATATTTAACCCTAATAACAAAGATAATAAAATAAGTAATGATAAGAGATGGTTAAAGTCTGATGATGACTGGTGTTGTGTGTTGTGAATTGTTTGTGCTCTGTGTTTGCTATTGCCTAATGCCGGTGTACTTGTAGTTGATTTGTATTTGTATATTATTGGTTTATTTGTTTGCGGTGAGACAGTGGTTAGTCTCACCCCCTCGCAGTTTTACACAGGTTAGCTGATCGATGATCAGAAGAGCATATCAGCAGGTGGCGGTGCTTTCCTCTCCTCGAGTCGGATCCATAGAGTTCACTGCATACATGTTATCATATGTATAGTCTTCCGCTGCATACTCGTTGTTGTGTATTTTGTTGTATAATTGTTCATTGATTATGTTGTTGATATTGTATCCCGGGAAGAAGGGCATTTTGGTCACTTCACATGCTATACACAATTTAATTAGATAATTTGGGATACGGGTGTCCCGGGAATGATAAGGGCAATTTGGTCATTTTATATTTAAAGTCATTTTATACTAATAAATTGGGACACGGGCGTTTCATGATATAATTGTCACTTGGAAAGTAGAGGTACGACTAGATGGTTAGAGACTAGTTCTGTGGTGTCATGGCCGGTGGGTTGGTTTGATTGGGGTGTTGACCCCGGATTTGTGATATTGGGATGTTGATCCCGGATTTGTGATATTGGGATGTTGATCCCGGATTTGTGATATTGGGATGTTGATCCCGGATTTGTGATATGGGGATGTTGATCCCGGATTGTGGTTGGGCCTGGCATCCAGAATTAGTTAATAACCAGGTACGACCCTAGCTTGTCCAGTGACGGGCTCGGAAGATAAAATTGGTAAAAGAAGATAATTAAGCATTCTTTTGGTCTTGGTATAGTTGCATGGTAGTTTCCTTGTGCTGTGATTGATTGTACTTTCAGTTGAAATTGTTATGCTTACTTCGAAAGTATTACAGTTGAATATATATCTCTGTTTATCCTTCGTTGGTGAGCACTTCGGACTCACCCCTCGCCTGCGGGGTTTCATCCCGTAGGTTTGGTTGATCGTAGTTCAGGTACGATGTTCGTTGGGTGCTGCTTTCTTCTCCACCTGACTCCGAATCCATACACCGCTGCATCTGCATTCTAGTCTTCCGCTGCTTGTCTTTCTATTGTGTTATTGCTGTTGCTGTATTATATTTGTTGTTGATTAGAATGGAGTGTAATGGTTTGAATAATGGTCCCCGAGATCGGGTGACGAGTATTGTATTTGAGGATTGTGTGTATTGTATTTTATGTTGTACGTACTGTCTGCTACTGTAGTAAGAATAGTTCTGGCACGTGTTTACCCTGTACGGTAAATACGGGTCGGGGCGCTTCATTTTGGTAGCGGAGCAGGCAGTACGTCATTAGGGACATAACTGTGGTTGTATGACTGTTTGTTTGTGCATAAGATTTGTCACGACATGATATGACATGCATTCATATACATTCTCATATAGGTACGAATGGATCCGGTTGGAGGGAATCAGCAAGCTGGAGGTCACTTAGATGACGATTAGGTATCGGTGGATCAACCGCAGCAAGCTGCGGGAGGTCCAGAACAACTTCCGAAAGTTCCTTTGGGAGACCCTGCGTAGATGTTAAACGTGGTAACTCAGATTCTGCGAAGGCAAGATGCCAGAGATGCTCGTATCGCAGCTATGGAAGCTCGAGAACAGGAGAACAAGGGACCAGTTGAGGATCCAATGTACATGAAGCTAGAGAAGCTTGGGGCCGAGATCTTCACCGGTGTCACTACACCGCAGGATGCTGATCGATGGCTCAGACAGAGAAACAGGGTTATGTTGAAGCTGACATGCCGGGATGACAGGTGGGCCAGATATGCCGCCGCCATGTTCCGAGGAGATGCTGTTGATTGGTGGGAGTCTACCACCAGGGACATGCCGACACCTATCACTATGCCGTGGACCCAGTTCATGGAGATGTTTCGAAGGAAGTTTGTTTCCGAGGCATACCAGGACCAGCTGAGACGGGAGTTTCTGGGACTACAACAGGGACCGGATCAGCCGGTCAATGATTATGAGGTCAAGTTCAACCGCTTGTCCATCTATACCAGTGAGTTTGTAGCTACTCCGGAGGCCAGATGCAAACGTTTCTGGGATGGTCTTCGATCTGGCATCCAGACAGTCATGGGGTGCAAGGTCTACGAGACTTACCAGGATATGCTGACAGATGCCCTAAGAGCCGAGATTATCTGGCTAGGCAATGAGAGAGAGCAGCAGGAGATCCGTAAGAGACATGCTGCACAGAGTTCTGGGGGACAGAACAAGAGGTTCCAGACACCAGCAAACCGGTTAGGATATGGACAGAGCCGGTTCATACCAGGGAGTCAAGGACGTGGATGGAACAACAACCGAGGCAGATCTTGGACTCAGTCTAGAGGGACATCTTCTTGGAGTGCTCGCCCGAGACCTCCTCTGTTTCAGGTGAGGTGCTATGAGTGTAACGAAGTTGGGCACTACCGATATGATTGTCCCAAGTTGGGAAGATCTGGAGGTTCGACACCTGTTCAGACGGTGCAAGCTTCAGTTTCCAGTGTTCCTAGTGGTTCTGGAGCTGGTCGAGGCCGAGGACGTGGAGCTATTCCTACTAGGACCCAGTCAGCCATGAACCAGAGTACAGCAGTGCCGAGAGCATTTGTGATCACCGCTGAGGAGGATCCAGAGAATGCTGATGTCATAGCAGGTACCTTTACAGTTTTTGGTAGTACTGCTTATAAATTGATAGACCCTGGTGCTACGCATTCATTTATTGCGCAAAGTTTTGCAATACTACATAACTGTACGGGAGAGAGTTTGGCTTGTCCGATGAGAGTTAGGTTACCTGCGGGTATAGTAGTCAGATTAACCCATGTGTGCAGAGACGTTTCGCTTTCATATGATAGCAAGGTTTTTCTTGCACGGTTGATTGTGATGAATATGGGAGGTTTTGACATCATCTTGGGAATGGATTGGTTGTCCAAGTATAGTGCTATGGTGAACTGTCGAACCAAGGAAGTGCTGTTGACTTCCGAAGGTGGACATAAGATCTTATTGACAGGTATTGGGAGAGCTGCTGCTACATGTAGTATCTCTGCTCATCAGGATGTGGGGATGAAGCCGTTGGACCCAGATGCTTTGTTGACCCATGTCAAAGGTGAAGAAGTTCAGACTCTAGTTTTGGGGGACATCATAGTTGTGAGGGAGTTTCCAGATGTGTTCCCAGAGGACCTGCCAGGATTGCCACCTGACAGGGAAGTCGAGTATACCATCGATTTGATGCCAGGAGTGACACCTATCTCCATGGCACCATATCGGATGGCATCGACAGAACTCCAGGAGTTGAAGAAGCAGTTGGATGAGCTGCTCGAGAAGGGTTTCATCAGACCCAGTACATCACCTTGGGGATCACCAATCCTCTTTGTGAAGAAGAAGGATGGCAGTTTGCGGATGTGTGTGGACTACCGACAGCTGAACAAGGTGACAGTAAAGAACAAGTACCCGCTTCCCAGGATTAATGACCTCTTTGATCAGCTACAGGGAGCTACAGTGTTTTCTAAGATTGATCTTCGATCTGGCTACCATCAGGTCAAGATTGCAGAGAAGGACATACCGAAGACGACCTTCCGTACTCGGTATGGGCATTTTGAGTTCACAGTGGTTCCTTTCGGTTTGACCAATGCACCCGCAGTTTTCATGTGCTTGATGCACTTGGTCTTGAGCGAGTTCTTGGATAAGTTTGTGGTAGTCTTCATCGACGACATCTTGATCTACTCCAAGAGTAGGGAAGAACATGAGGAGCACCTGAGGGTATTACTACAGAGGCTGTAAGAGAAGGAGTTGTATGCTGAGTTCAGCAAGTGTGAGTTCTGGCTTGAGGAAGTTGCATTCCTTGGACATGTTGTATCCGGGGATGGGATTAAGGTTGACCCTGCTAAGGTGAAAGCTGTTTTGGAGTGGGAGCCGCCCAAAACGGTACCCGAAGTCAGGAGTTTTCTTGGCCTTGCAGGATATTACCGGAGATTCATCGAGGGTTTTTCCTTGATAGTCAGTCCCATGACCAAGCTAGTGAGGAAAGATCAAGCCTTTGTATGGAGTGATGCCTGCCAGAAGAGTTTTGATGAACTGAAGAAGAAGTTGACAACAACACCAGTCTTGAAAGTACCTAAGCTAGGAGTGGAGTACGTGCTGTTTTGTGATGCTTCAGGTCTTGGTTTGGGAGCAGTTCTGATGCAAGAAGGCCGAGTGATTGCCTATGCTTCGAGACAGTTGAGACCGCATGAGAAGAACTACCCGACGCATGATCTGGAGATGGCCGCAGTGATTCTTGCTTTGAAGATTTGGCGACATTACTTGTTTGGTGAGAGATGCCGGATCTTCACAGATCATAAGAGTCTCAAGTACATCATGACTCAGAAGGAGCTTAACCTACGACAACGACATTGGGTTGAGTTGCTGAATGATTATGATTGTACTATTGAGTATCACCCTGGAAAAGCTATTGTTTTAGCAGATGCTTTGAGTCGGAGACAGCCAGAAGATGCTTCCATGACCTACTCGATGACCTCACTCATCGAGTTAAGGAAGGTGGGAGTTGATTTGTCAGTTGATGAGACAGGAGCTTTGCTGACTCATATTGAAGTCAAGTTTAACTTGAGAGGTTGGATTGTGGAATTGCAAGATGGAGATCCCGACTTGATCAAGCTGAAGGAAGTAGTCCGTAATGGGAAGGAAGACAAGTTTCGCATAGCTGAGGATAGTGCATTGATGTTGGGGAAACGTTTATGTGTACCCAGTATTGGTGACCTACGCAGTCAGATTCTGGAAGAGGGACACATGACGCCGTATGCTATGCATCCCGGAAGTACCAAGATGTACCAGAATTTGAGGAGTCATTTCTGGTGGCCACGTATGAAGAAGGATGTAGCCGAGTATGTGGCTAAGTGTATCACTTGTCAGCAAGTGAAAGCCGAGCATCAGGCTCCAGCAGGGAAGATGAGATCCTTGTCAGTGCCAGAGTGGAAATGGGAGATGATCACTATGGATTTTGTGGTTGGATTACCGTGACCCAGAGACAGCATGATGCCATCTGGGTTATCGTTGATCGACTTACAAAATCAGCTCATTTTCTCCCCATCTGACAGACAGATACTTTGGATAAGTTGGCGAAACAGTATGTTACAGAGATTGTGAGACTACATGGGATTCCTAAGTCCATAGTCTCAGATAGAGACCCGAGATTCACTTCACGGTTTTGGAAGAGTCTGCAAGCAGCTTTGGGGACAAAGCTGAGTTTCAGTACTGCATTTCATCCTCAGACTAATGGACAGTCAGAGAGGACTATTCAGACGCTGGAGGACATGTTAAGGGCTTGTGCTCTTAATTTCAGTGGGAGTTGGGATCAGTATTTGTCCTTAGCGGAGTTCGCCTACAACAACAGTTTTCATTCCAGTATTGGCATGCCACCGTTTGAGGCTCTTTACGGAAGGAAATGCCGAAGTCCAGTATGTTGGGATGAAGAAGGTCTCCGTTTGATTGTGGGTCCAGATTTGGTTAAGCAGACAGTGGACAAGATTCAGGAAGTTAAGTAGAGTATGAGAGCAGCACAGGACCGACAGAAGAGTTATGCTGATAAGCATCGCCGAGAGATGGAGTACCAAGTGGGAGAACGAGTTTTCCTCCGAGTTGCACCGTGGAAAGGTGTGATCAGATTCGGGAAGAGAGGGAAGCTGAGTCCCAGGTACATTGGACCATATGAGATTGTGGAAAGGGTTGGACCCTTGGCGTACAGACTATCCTTACCAGAGGAGTTGTCACGGATTCATGATGTGTTTCATGTGTCCATGTTGAGGAAGTACAGATCTGATCCGAGTCATGTGGTTACTACAGCAGATGTTGAGGTCGCAGAGGATCTTACGTATACGGAAATGCCAGAGCAGATCCTTGCCCGAGAGGTCAGACAGTTGAGGAACCGAGTCATTCCCATGGTAAAGGTCAAGTGGAGCAAGCACTCCGCGAACGAGTCTACATGGGAAGTTGAGGAGCACATGCGTTCTCAGTATCCGCACCTGTTCGCACCACCGGAGTGAATTTCGGGGACGAAATTCTTTTAAGGTGGGTAGGCTGTAACAGCCCGGGTAATTTCTACGTTTTTACCGGTACCGTAAATTTATTTTTACAGTCATTCACCATCAAAATTAATCTTGAATAATTAATTAACGGTAATTTACGTTTCGGATTTCAAAACCGAGCCCTGTCCCACGCTCGGGATTTTTCTGCGGATTTTCCGGACCAAAGTTGGAATTTTTCGAGTCCAGGAATGTCGAGAAAAGTCAGGTTTAACCTCGAATTACTGGGCCAGAAATTAAGTCAAGGGGGTATTATTAATATCTTCTGGACCGGACAGGACACGACTGCATAAAGCAGCCGCCTTGCTCCTGTGTGCACGTGAAGACCTGTCTTCACTGTGATGCCCGTGAACTTCCTCTTTTTCTTCCTTTCTTGCACCCTCTCATCATCTTCACTCTGCCTACAATCATTCCCTGCAAATTCCCGTAACCTTCCCCTGCAATTTAACCGATTAAAGAATAGAAAAGAAAAAAAAAACAAAAAAAACACAACAACACACACCCAGGAAACGCCGCCGTTTCCTTCCCTTCTCCTCCTTCTTTCTTTTTCCTTTCCTCCACCCGAGCCACCTCCTTCACCGTACACCACCACTGCCGCCACCACCTCAAGCCGTCGCCTCTCCTCCTTTCTCCTCCCTATCTTCCGTCTCCTTACCTCCGGCCATCAAAGAGCCGCCGAGTTCCTCCCTGCTGTTCCTCTCCTTCGCGCGCCACGACCCGACGGCGACCCGAGCAGACAAGCACCTCGCCGCCTCGCCTCAAGCGCCGCCTTGCCTGATCTGTCGTGCGTCGCCGCCGCCCATACTCGCCTCCCCGTTGCCCGTTGCCAACCGCTGCCACTGCAACACAAAGGTGAGCAACAGCCGTGGCCGACCCGTGTGCAGGACAAGCTGGGTCGGGTGACCCGTTTCCTTTATGGGTTCTGTGTAGCACGGGCCTGGGCTGACCACGCGTGGGCTGTGGGCTGCTGGGCGCGGGCCTGACCTTGGGCTGCTGCGCCTGGGCCTGCTGGGTTCCTGCTTGGTCAGCTGGGCTTGGGTTTGGGGTTTGGACTTGGCCCAGTCCGAAAAAAAAAGAAAGAAAGAAATATGGTTTAATAAAAATAATTATTTATTGGATACATAAAGAATTTTGGGAAACTAAAATAATTAGTGGTTTGGAAAAGTATAAATGTGGTAAATAATAGTAGAGTAAATAATTTGAGGAGATAATCTTGGAAAAAAATAGTAGTAATTGATAATGTTGGGAAGTACATGCTTATGGAAATAAATGGAAAGGGTATTATCAAAGTAGGTATAGTCTAGGTATACGTATAAGTATAGTATTATTTTAGACACTGGAAAAAAAAGGTGAATGCTGATGATGATAAAAATAACCCGGGGAAGTAACCGAGACGAGTCCGTATTTAATTTCCGGTATACGTAGTAGTAGCATGACATTGCATATCACTTACGTGTGCATACTATTTGTTTGATATAGGAGTCGAAAACGAGCTGATACCTGAGGAGCCAGACTTGGAGTGAGTTGGACAGTTCCAAACTTGATATCGGCTAAGGTGAGGATGGATAACCTTGGATATGTGCCTGTAGTACTGTGTTTGTTTGTTGTTTGATTGAACTGCTGAATTGATTATCGACTGTTATTTGATTGTTGTGGAATTCGTTGATGCTATTGTTGGTTATGATTAGACTCGTGGATACTGTGATGATTAGTGTGAACTGCTAAGCTGTGATTAATTGATGTTGTGAGTCTGCTGTTAGGTTGGTCTGATAAATAACCTGGAATAATGGAAATGGATCATTGAGAATAGAGTAAAGGAATTGGAATCGATTTTGAACTGATGATATAATTGTCACTTGGAAAGTAGAGGTACGACTAGATGGTTAGAGACTAGTTCTGTGGTGTCATGGCCGGTGGGTTGGTTTGATTGGGGTGTTGACCCCGGATTTGTGATATTGGGATGTTGATCCCGGATTTGTGATATTGGGATGTTGATCCCGGATTTGTGATATGGGGATGTTGATCCCGGATTGTGGTTGGGCCTGGCATCCAGAATTAGTTAATAACCAGGTACGACCCTAGCTTGTCCAGTAACGGGCCCGGAAGATAAAATTGGTAAAAGAAGATAATTAAGCATTCTTTTGGTCTTGGTATAGTTGCATGGTAGTTTCCTTGTGCTGTGATTGATTGTACTTTCAGTTGAAATTGTTATGCTTACTTCGAAAGTATTACAGTTGAATATATATCTCTGTTTATCCTTCGTCGGTGAGCATTTCGGACTCACCCCTCGCCTGCGGGGTTTCATCCCGTAGGTTTGGTTGATCGTAGTTCAGGTACGATGTTCGTTGGCTGCTGCTTTCTTCTCCACCTGACTCCGGATCCATACACCGCTGCATCTGCATTCTAGTCTTCCGCTGCTTGTCTTTCTATTGTGTTATTGCTGTTGCTGTATTATATTTGTTGTTGATTAGATTAGAGTGTAATGGTTTGAATAATAGTCCCCGAGATCGGGTGACGAGTATTGTATTTGAGGATTGCGTGTATTGTATTTTATGTTGTACGTACTGTCTGCTACTGTAGTATGAACAGTTCTGGCACGTGTTTACCCTGTACGGTAAATACAGGTCGGGGCGCTTCAATTTTTCTTTTGTTTATATGGTATTGCCATATGCAACATATAACATATATATATATATATATATATATATATATATATATATATATATATATATATATTTATTATGGATGAATACTTGGATTTTCTTAGATAGAAAATCAAAATTTTAAACCGGATTTTCTTATGCTGATTAAACTGGGTTAATTTGGCTGGAGATTGTACCAGTCCCAGACTTCTGTTTTGGAAGAACAAGATTGTTACTGAATTTAAATATAACAATTACTATAATGAAATATTTCTTGCAAGACCCATTCTTAATCATTGTAATTATTAATTAAAGAAAAGTGAGTAAATATATAAAAAACAAAAACCGAGATTAAACTATCCAAGGTAAGCTGGTTAACTTTGAGTTGCTAGAAACTTCTCTGGGAGAGTATCATGACCCAGTTTTTTCCCGTTTAGTTCTCTTGTCTGAAACCTGAACTGAAACCTTAAAAAATTCGAAAAAAGAGAGAGAAGAAAATGAAGAAAAATAAACGTAAAAAAAGTAGAAAAAAAAAAGAGAGAGAAGAGAAGAGAAGAGAAAGAGGAACAAAACAACCGAAACAAACCACCAACCAACCAACCCCAACTAACCAACCAGAGGAGTTCTGGAGAAAAAAAAGGTTTTAAAGTGGTTACACTTACACACACAGTACACACGCAGAGAGAAACAAATGGACAGCACAGCCCAGGCCAGGCCAGGCCTTGGCCGTCCATTAAAAACCTGCGTCGATTTTTTTTTTTCTCTCCTCCTAATCATAAAAACTAACCATGAATACTATTACTACTCCCACAACAACAACAACATCAACTCTTGTTAGTCATAGGTTTCTGTTCCTTTTCTTTTCTACTGCTATTATTATTACCCTTCCTCCTCCTCCTCCCTAACTTCTTCTTCTTCTTCTTCCAACAACTATTACTCCTCCTCCTTCCCTCAATCAAACCCTAACCCTCCTCAGGTAACCCATCTTTCTCTTTTTCTTTCTTTTTCGTTTTCTATTTCTTCTTGGATCTGGTTTAGCTTCCAAAACAAGGAATACCCACTTGCCGGTGTCTTTTCTCTGGCCCGTTTCTTGGGTACCAAATCGTGGCTGCGTAATTTGATGAGTATGTTTCTTTGAAATTGAATTGTTTCTTTGGGTAATGTGTGGCAAGAATTGCTTTTAAGTCTGTGGCAGAACTTGATAATTCTGGGTTTTTTGCTTGGAATCGGAATAGTGTGTGTAGTTGGGTGCAGCTGAGTAATGATTGCTCTCTTTTTTTTTTTTTTTTCTGTTATGGTTTGTTTTTGTGACTTGGGTTTGGTCTTGAATGTACTAGTGTTGGTGGGTTTTTGGATTTGAGGCAACGGGGCGTTGATTATCATAATGGAACACCAGCGATCGGTCTCGGGTAATGGTGAGGAGAATGTGGGGATTCCAGACGATATGCGCTGCAAGAGGTCGGATGGGAAGCAATGGAGATGCACTGCCTTGTCTATGCCAGATAAGACAGTGTGCGAGAAGCACTACATTCAGGCCAAGAAGAGGGCAGCTAATTCTCAATTAAGAGCTAAGAAGGCCAAAAGGAAATCCTTGAGTGAGAATGATGACTTGGATATGCCGCTTGTGAACATGAAAATTGAGGATCATAGCCCTTCTGTATCCGTGAAGAAGTTTAAAGACAAGGAATTAAGGAAAAGGGCTCGCTATTCACCTGAGACACCAATTGCGAGCTTGGCCATACGGAATTCTTTCAAATCAAATGGTGATATGGAGAGGGATGATGTTGAGTTTGAAGAGGATTGGGGCTCATATAAAACACCGGCCTTTTCTACCATGGATTCATCTAGAAGTAGATCACAGAGGAGCTTGGATCCCAGTGCTACGACTGTGAGTTCAATTTTCTTTTGTACATTTGGCAGCCTGCTTCATTGTTAAATTGTTTTTTTTCCTGCGGCAGCAGTTGTTTTTGTTATAATCTTTATTTATCAAGTTGATTGTATTTGATTTCAGGAATACTCTGATGCAAGCTCTGATTCGTCAGAAGATACTGGAGGACAGACATGCCATCAATGCCGGAGAAACGAGAAAAATAGAGTAATTTGGTGTCTAAAATGTGAGAGGAGAGGTTTTTGTGATAATTGCATCACTGCATGGTGAGTTAAATTTGTTGAGCTCTAATAAGTTCTCATACCTTCTAGATTATGGGCTGAATTTATATGCTTTACTCCTAGGTACTCAAACATCCCGCTGGAAGAAATTGAGAAGGCTTGTCCTGCATGTCGTGGAATCTGCAATTGCAAGTTTTGCTTACGAGGGGATAACATGGTGAAGGTATTCATTCCCAGGTTTACCCGTCAGTTACCGAATTAAAATTTCTTGTCTGTTTGGGCTATTGTAATGCTCTTTTTCTTGTGAGTTTCAGGTAAGAATCCGGGAGATACCTGTCATAGACAAGTTGCAGTATCTTTACTGCCTGTTGTCTTCAGTGCTTCCTGTTGTTAAGCAGATCCATCAGGATCAATGCTCCGAAGTTGATCTGGAGAAAAGGCTTCGTGGTAATATGCTTTTGACATTCTTCTAGTGTAAAATTTAAGATTGTTTTGCTATCTAGTTGTTCTGTTGCATGACTAAACTAGACATTTGCCTTTCAGGTGCTGATATAGATCTTGTCCGAGCCAAACTGAATGCAGATGAACAAATGTGCTGGTATGTAATGTCCTTGTGTTGCTTAATCTACTTGTGTCATGTTCTCTGTTCATATTTCTTCATACAATTTCTATCTGTAATTTCTGTTTGTGAATTAAATTCCCCCGTAGTTGTCAGCGGCGGAGTTCATAAGATTGATTTTTTGATCTACATGCTAATTATTGTTGGTTGTAATGAATTTCAAACATGTCATTGCAGCAATATGTGTAGGATACCCATTATTGACTATCATCGCCATTGTACAAATTGTTCATATGATATTTGCCTACATTGCTGTCAAGATCTACGGGAAGCATCAATATGTGGTGTTAATGGTGAAGTGGAAGTAAACCATAGTGATGTGATAAATCAAGAAAAAGCAGCTGTGCCAGAGCAAGTAAAAAAATCGAGAGCAAGACTAAATTTATCTGATAAATGCCCTGGCTGGAAGGCGAACGATGATGGGAGCATTCCATGCCCCCCAAAAGATTTTGGTGGCTGTAATTATTCGTCCTTGAGTCTAAGTCGCATTTTTAAGATGAATTGGGTTGCAAAACTGGTGAAGAATGTGGAGGAAATGGTCAGTGGTTGTAAGGTATATGATACCATCGCTTCAGGAAAATCTGGATCAAGTGGTTTGGTTTGTCAGTATGCTCACAGAGAGGACAGTGATGACAATTTCTTATACTGCCCTTCATCTGAAGGTATTAAAGATGAAGGGGTTAATAACTTTAGAAGGCATTGGGCCAAGGGTGAACCGGTTATTGTGAAGCAGGTATTTGACAGCTCATCTAGTTCGTACTGGGATCCGATGGTTATATGGAGAGGGATTCGAGAAACATCGGATGAGAAAATGAAAGATGAGAACAGAATGGTGAAGGCCATTGATTGCTTGAATGGGTCTGAAGTAAGGATGCTGAGCTGTTGCTTTTCTTTTTTTTTTTGCTCTTAGTGCCTCTTTTCATTAATGAACCAGATGGTATTTTCTGTTGACTTTCTGATCTCTTCCATATCTGGTCCGATATAATACAGGTTGATATTGAACTTGGTGAGTTTATCAATGGATACTCAGAGGGTCGTTTCCACGAAGATGGCCCATTAGAGATGTTGAAGCTGAAGGATTGGCCTTCCCCTAGTGCTTCTGAAGAGTTCTTGTTGTATCAAAGACCAGAGTTTATCAGCAAACTGCCTTTGCTTGAATACATCCACTCAAGACTGGGTCTTCTAAATGTTGCTGCCAAATTGCCGCATTACTCTCTACAGAATGATGTGGGACCTAAGATTTATATATCGTACGGCACTTGCGAGGAACTTGGTAAAGGTGGTTCAGTGACAAATCTCCACTTTAAAACCCGTGATATGGTAAGTTCTATATGTTGAAATACCACCTCGGTAGAGTTTATTATATGGACTTCTATTATTTCCTTGTTCCAATCTTCACTTATAGTACTTCATATGTTGCTTCAACCTTTGATTGCGATTGTAGATGTTAGATCTATACCATAAGCTTCAATGTCTTTTCTCTTGAAGTCTGTTGTCCTAACTGCATGTTTCTATCATAATTTTTTATGTCTTGTGAGGAAAGTCTATCTATCTCAAACTAGAGACTGCCTTTAGTGTTTAAAATTTGGTTTGCTGCCTGCATAAAAGTACTGCACTGTTCACGTCATATGTGCTGTAAATGTTGGTTGTTCATCTCTTCCTCCTTGAATCCAAATTTTTTAAAATAAAATATGGATGATCATGGATGGAGCTATATTCAGGTATATCTATTGGTGCATACCTGTGAAGTGAAGCTGAAGAGTTGGCATGTGAACAAGCAATCTGACCGAGAAACAATACTAGATGAGGAAAGTTTACCCGATTTATCTCTTGGTGGAGATGATACTCAAAATGAAGGACAGACAACGGGAGATAAGGATGAGAGAATGGAGGATACCACTAGTGTTGAAGAAGAAGAGGCAAAGGAGGATCAGTTAGTCAAGGCGGCCAGTAGTATTAAAGAGGATGAGAGAACGGAGGATCAGCAGACAAAGAAAGATGAACTGGATGCACATCCAGGAGTTCATTGGGATGTCTTCCGTCGGCAAGATGTGCCAAAGTTAAGTGAGTACCTGAGGATGTACAGCAAAGACTTTAGGAAGCCTGAAAATTCGGGAGATAAACATGTGAGTTGGCCTATTAATCCATGGGCATCTATCTTCGGTATGAGTTTGTACTGTTCCTGAAAAATGAACTTAATTGATATTGTTGTTGGTTCTCAGGCAGAATATTCGCTTTATGATGGAACAATTTTCCTGAATGAACTTCAGCGGAGGCAACTGAGAGAGGAATTTGGTGAGGAGCATCCACCTTCTTTGCATTTTTTATATATTCTGTGCAGATTCAGGGGTCAGTTTATTGATCTCTCAATTTAATAAACATGAGGTCTACCATGCTCTCTTGCTGGAGTACCCAGTATAGCTTCCAAAATTACTTCTATATCAAACATCTTGATAAATGAGAGAATTTTTGTACAACTCCCAGAGTGCCCCGAAGCTCAGTTGTTGCTCAAGCCTTGAAATTGTTATTGTCTTCTCCCTTTTTGGATATTCAAGTGCATGTGCAATCCCATTTTGTTATCATCCTGTACTGTGATCTGATATTGTTCAATTGTTTATTCTTCGGTGTGTTTGTATGTTGATATTGATAATAGTTTCTAGGTAGGACTTGAACACAAGACCTTAACCCCGCTGCCTCTAGGCGTTTAGAAAGTTCTGCCAAGTTACAATCTCATTGACTTCTAATCATGTGAGCCTTGGAAATATCCAAAAGCAATCATTTCCTTTCTTATGTTTATTTTCCTTCTCTCTAGGTGTTGAACCATGGTCATTTGAACAACATTTGGGGGAAGCTGTATTTGTCCCTGCTGGATGTCCTTTCCAAGTGAGAAACCTTCAGGTAAGTACATTAGGTCAGTTGCATCCTGATTATATACACATGTCTTTAATCTGTTTCTTAACAAAAGTCATGATAATAATATTGTTATGCTTCCACGTAAATTTGCAGTCCAATGTTCAGTTGGGCCTTGATTTCTTATCTCCTGAAAGCTTAGGAGAGGCTGTTAGAATGGCAAAAGAAATTCGCTGTCTTCCAAATGACCATGACGCTAAACTTCAAGTTTTGGAGGTCAGGCAAAGGAAACTTTCCTTCAAAGCACTTGATGCTTCATTTTTCTTTTCAATTGCTTTAGTCAACTGTTTCATCGCCTTTTCTCTTTTTTGTTTGTGCCATATTCTATTCATTTCATGTCTGTAAATGTACTTCTTTGTCTTCTGTATGGTTTTGAATATTGATACAGGTGGGAAAGATATCGTTATATGCTGCTAGTTCAGCTATTAAAGAAGTCCAGAAACTGGTGCTTGATCCAAAGTAAGCAGATCAGGCCTGAATTTCTTGTCTTTGTTGTGTCTGTCATGGTTTCCAATTTCAAAATTCTTGTCCTTTCTTGTGAACATTTTATTTGTATTTTGTTCCTGTGACTTGACTACTTATCCTATTAAGGTTCAGGTAAGGAATAGCGTGGGAGGAGACAAAATATGGTGTCAGGGTTCACCATAGAATTCCTCCCGTTCACCCTTCCCAACTCTTCTTTCATTCTTGTTATGTGTAGTTGGACATACAGGATGTAGATTCTTTCTCTCATTTCGATCTGTTCTTGTGCAACTATTTCTGGGAATATTAAAAGATTTCAATTTTGTGCTGCAGACTTGGAGCAGAGATTGGATTTGAGGATCCTAATTTAACTGCTTCAGTTTCTGAGAACTTGGAGAAGGTTACAAAGCAGAGACAGATAAGTTGTCCTTGAAGTTAGTGTATATCCATTGTAATCTAGATATAGGAAAACTAAATGGTAAAGGAAAAACATACTTCCAAGGGGGAAAATAACTGTATAATTGTACTTATAGATATTGTAACCTTTAGCATTAATAACTGGTGCCTCGTTTGTGCAATTAAGGGGCTTGTAATATGATTTAGTTAAATGAGAGCAACTAGTGTTAGATCCTTTCGGTTGTCATGGCAAATTTTGATTTGCTTTTAACTATGGAAGATGCGATTCATTCTGGCAACTATAGTTTGGCGCCTGCGTGGAGGTCATATGAACAATTTCTCATTTATTACAAAACAATCTGTATGGAATATAGCTGTTGTTGAAGCAGGTAGCACAGGGTACAATTGGCTGTTAGCATTTCGTAAAAGCTAGCTGCCTTGCCTTAAGATAAAACAAGGTTTGATTGCACAAAGAGGGAGACGTGTTCTGTTTTTTTCCCCTTGTATCAGGAGATGAGACTGAATGAATCAGCTATTCTTTTGAAGTCTGTTTTAACATTTGGCCATGCAGATTCTGGTGCCTGTGCATTGAGGGTATAGAGCCTGCCGCCACGGGCGCAGCAAACTGCTACATTATGCCGTTGAAATGAAGGCCTCTCCACTCTGAATTCTAGCTCATGGTACTTAACATTACTTGAAGAGTCCTCTCTTAAACTTGATTGTATCAGAGTGCCCTTGATGTCGGGCCGGCGACCTGATCCAGTGACCGTCCGAACCACTGCTTCTCCCACCTCCTTCGGTCCTCCAAATGCCTCAATCCTGTAAAGCAAACGTAAAAGCATTATGCAGGTTCAACGTTGGCTAGTAGCTTACTATTTAGCACACGGCTTACTGAATTTGTAATCCCAGATATCAAGGAAACATCGTTGCCCTGTGACCTTCTATTTTACTCCTAGCTTTCAAAACGAGATCACTTGTCAAGAAAGATGACTCACGAAAAATCTGGAGGAACCGGTGACACAATAACACTAACATTGAGTTCGCCACTTGAACCAGGCGGACCAAATGCAACAACTGGCTCGTTCACATTCTTGCGGGGACGGTTGCTGGATTTCGCATCATTCAGAGGAGGCGGATCAATTGCTCTCTGAAATTCTGCTTTCTCAGCTGCACGATACAGTAGTCTTTGATCCCCGACCCAACTTGCCGGGTATATAAATTCTGGTCCCAGAATGCATAGAAACACAATCTTTTAGAGGTGATATAACATAATAGGCAGACCCCAACCTTGTACATCAATCAAACTCCTATAACCAAAAATAAATGTTGGGCAACTATACTTGGTGAGCCAAACTCCTAAGTATTTCTTTTTCAAGAAAGATAATGGTTTCCATGCAAGAAGATAGATTGGCCAGAGATTCATGCAATAGCAAAGACTTACTAACCGAAGCCTTCATTTGTCTCAATGCAACGTCTATACCCTGTAATTGGATAAAGCACATCCAACTTAAGACTTCGACCAGTATCTGGTGACAAACCTAGAAGAAAGCTTGTGATTCCACCAAAATCTGCACCAACAGCCACCAGAGATGCCGAACCGACGCCGACAAGCAGTCTCCGCCTGAATGTTGATGCTAATGGTGCAAATTGTTCCGCTGGAGGCCTTGCCACGCCTTGGGAACTCTCCTTCCTGTCACCTGAGGAGTGTGTCATGTAAGTCTTGAGTATAGAAGCATTCCTGCATGCATGAAAGCGATGTTGCAGCATTGCCATACTCTATTTGGCCTATGGTGTGTGACACAATAAAGCATTCAGGTAGCCACTGGTATTATCTTTACATGTGCAGTCTACTTTGGTCATGTGGATACTTTAGACACATGTCATTTAAATCTTCAAGGATGTCTGTGATTAGAACAAGACAACCAATAGCCAACTTGGTAGATGGAGTGTGGAATAAAGTTTAGATTTGGGAGGAGGAAATTGGGAAGCGCAGTGCACTCTCATTGATCGTGTTATCTAATTTGTGTGGTTGGTATACAAGAAATGGGTATAGCCACAAAAAAAGTTTATTCGAGTTCCAACGTATAAAATGGAGCTTTGCATTAGAGAGGGCAACGGAATAAGAATGGGCTAAACTGGGTGGGCTGTGATTGACCCAGTCTGGCCCCAAATGGATCCCAAGTTACCTGGCCAATATCTGGATTTGTACGCAGTCATGCATCCAAAAGTGCCTGACCTTTTTGACTGTTTTGATTTCGCCCTCCACAAGACAAGAGTCAGCTAGTTGTATGAATTCATTTTGTGCTGTGTAATTAACTTCTGTTGGTTTTTAATGTTATGCTTTCGTCTGCAAACTGGATTTACTACTTGTCTGTTTTAGTTAGGCAGAGAAAATGGCCGTAGTACAAATACTGCTGTGTTAATATACAGTGATCAACTGTTTAAAAGATATCCAAGAGAAATGAAAAGCCATGAAAAGCTTTATATATGGTATCGAACTACAAAGAAGTTTGCTTCCTCTACTCAAGATTGACTTGCTAATCTTGGGCCAAAAATCCCCCTTGCCCTTTTAGCAAGATAATTCGGGCTTTCCGCGGCTAGCTAAGTATCATTTATATCTAGATTCAGGAAGTGATGAAACTAAATACTAATGATCAAGACCAAGGGAAGAAGTCAGGCATTCATGAATCTAGAAAAGGTTTGGTGCATCTTCTCTGATTCAGAGTTCAGACATCCCACAAAGGTTTCTCCACTGCTGCTTGTTGTTCAAAGTGATTCAGTCCCTGCATTCTTGCATGACTAATTCCTCTGAACTCCATTTCTTGGTGTTCATGAAGATTCCTAGGCCTGGATCCTCCTACACCCAAGAAATCAACAGTCATCACATCCCCACCAAACCCTGGCAATCCACTTGGATTAGCTCCAGTTGTTTGACCACTTGCACCGGTACTAGGATTCCGTACTTGTAGAGGATTGTTTCTGTTGTTATTGCCACCCGCATGCTCCATGTTCTTTAACAATGCAGTGTGTTGATCCAACATACCCGAGAACATCCCTACGTTGTTCAAGACCGAGTTGTCAACCCCACCATTTGCATTGAAGAACTGGTTAACGAATCCTCCATCATTAGTAGTCAATTGGGATTGGTCATTCTGGGTCTGCATTGCACCAAATGTGGAAGGCGCCATGCTTGTAAGAAAGCTCTTCTGCATCACCGGGGAGTTCACAGCTGGAGTAGGACTGCTATTGCTTACAGTTGCACCCATCTGAGCTGCTTTCTGCAACAATGCTGTGGCAGACATTGTTGCAGAACTTGCCAAGTAATGCGCATTCCCTTCAAAGGGTGTGGATGAATTCCCATTTAGCTGAAGGGATGAGGAAGAATTTGACATGGTTCTTGCTGTGCTGCCAAAGAGGCTGGGGCTGCTACTTGAAAACATGCTTCCTGATGAGGGCTTTTGTGGCATGGTCGACATAAGCTCATGAGGCAAGGGCAATGAGTTTTTGTTGAAATGATCTGGTACTACGCCAGAATGGTTTTGATTGTTGTTGATGGGCAAGGAAGGCAGGAGGGCTTCACTCACTTGGCCTTGCAAGTTTGATTCCATGCTTGGGATTAATCCTTGGTTTGCTTTATTGTTTTCTTCAGCTAGGGCATCGCAGAAAGCCCTGTGTGTAATGAAGCTATCCCTCCTGCATGATAACACAACCATCATATACCTAACAAGTCAAGCCTCTAAAGTGGAACAAAAGAAAAAGTATGTATGAGTGTGTGGAAAAGGATTAAAAAAGAATCACTGTTTGATAATGGACCACCATGACTTTTTAATTATGAGGTGTACTAGAAATAGTTTTGTTTATGCTATGACCATTAAGTATACTACTAAATACATTTATTACGAATTTTAAAGTAAAAGGATGACTAGGACTTTGGTCAAAATAATAATTTCATAAGTGCATACTGTCAAACAAAGACTTCCAACCAAAGCAAGCAGTCTTATCAAGGTACATCATCCCCGATCAATGAACAAGCATTAAACTTTAATTATGCAAAAAAAGTTGTGATTAGCCAATCAATCAGCCACCCTAGCAGCATAAACCAATTAACCAATGTTATAATCATCCGTCATGTACAACTAACGTCTGCAGAACAGGACTCTTAACTAATCTTCTTGCAACCTAGTAAGTTATTACAAAAAAAAAAAAAATTGTTAGAGGAATATGAACCTGGAGAAGATGGTGCCACAGTCACATTTGTATTCTTTGGTACCACATGTCTTTACATGAGCCTTCCAATCAGATTGCACCGCATATTTCTTCGAGCACTTGTCACATTTCCACTTCTTTTCACCATGTTTTCTGCTGAAATGCTTCTTGATGCCTGTAAGATCACCAAGTGCACGGGCCGGATTGTGGTGGACACATGAAGGTTCAGGGCAGACATAGACCCTCTTCCGGATTTCTGTGGTTGTCCTCTGCCTCAGCTTCCATGGCAAATTATGGCCTCGCCGGTGCAACTGCAGATTTTGGTCTCTCTGGAAGCCTTTGTTGCAAATCTCACACACAAATCTGTTTGTGGCCAAGAGGCTGTTTGGTGATAGAGCGATGACTTCTGCACTAGGGTCTGCATGAACATTAATTTCATGTACTAATCAATATTTATTGGACAGAATCTTTTTGGTTAGTCAATGGTCTAAAGCAGGAGAGATCATAAAAACATGAACATATGATATATACCATGGTGGATGACCAAGATATAAATATTCACCACTGATTCACAGCCATATATTAATGATATAGCAGCACATTTATCTGTTCAAATCTTAAAATCAACTAGAAGGAGTTTCATTGAACAAAGGGTAGTAGACTAGAATCGAGTGAAAGGGAGAGGGAGGAATTGAGGCTACAAATATTCCATGAAGAAAGTTTGTTTTTCACATTCACATGCTAGAAACAGTTGAAAAACAAAAATAAAAAGCAATTAAATTAGAGGAAGCAGAGGCAAACCAACAGTTCAATGCAATGATTGAGATCCCTAGTCAATAATTGAAGCTCCCCTTGGCCACTCACGAGGCCAATAATTCACTATATTTTTTTTGTAGCCTAAAATAGGCCTAAAGAAAACTCTTGCCCCAAAGGAGACAAAGGAGGAGAAAAGGAGGTGAGAAAAGGAATCAGAAAAACAAAAGTTGTTTGTATGGATCTCTTGAACTGATGGAATCTTTATCACCACATGATTTTCCTTTTTGTTATCAACAAAAAAGATAAAGAAACCATGAACTTTCAAAAGGGAGCTTAAATGTTAGCATAAAAAAAGCAAGGGAGCTTTAATGAAGCATATAAATGAAAATAGCTGTATTAATATGAGCGAGTTCGTATCTGAAAGCTTAACATAAAAAAAAAAAAAGGGAATGAAAAAACACACTGAAGAACATTACTCTTCATTTGTTAAATATCATGATAATTAAATTAACTTTGCTAAAGACACAAAATATATATACTTCCTCATTCTATGAACCTGCAAGTAACATACAGCTTATCTTAATGAACTTGAAACCAATAGTATATATATAGTCACCCGGCAGTGATCACACAGACATAAGATAATCAAACAAAAGCTAACTTTGCACATACTAAGTTGAACAGACTCAGATGTTTTCATGAAGGGAAAGAAGCAGACTATAGTTGAGCAAGAACTAGTTGAAGAAGAATATATTGACCTGGATTTCCTGGTAGATTTCTCTTCTTCTTAAGAGAAGCTGGAAGATGCTGTTGTTGGGTGGTGGAGCCATTGCTGTTGGTAGTAGTACTAGAAGCTTTGGAAGAGTTTTTCCAGTTCTTTGCTTGCTCTTGTTGTTGTTGATGATGAGCTTCCTCTCCACCACCACTATTCCCTGAGGAGAAGCTCACATCATCTCCTGTGATATTTGACATTGAAGAAAAGAAGAAAATAAAGGATATATATGATCTTTTGTCCTTAATATTCTTTCTCCCTACCAAACTCTCTTGTTTTCTTGCTCTTATTGCCTGTTTGCTGTTTTCCTGCTTCTTAAGTGAGAAAACGTATGCTACAAAAATGAAAACATATGGGGATTTGTTTGTTCCTAGCTAGAGGAGGAGAGGACAAAAAAGAAACCAAGAAAGAAAGAAAGTCTCCTTTATTTCTGGTGGGAAGAGGAGACCTCTCTGGCTGTAACAAAGGAGAACATAAATAAGGAAGGGACCAAAGTCTTGCTTTGGATTTGCATATATGGTAATTTTAAACAAAGAGATGTCGTTTGGTAGAACTTTAGGATATACTGTTTGATATCTATGCCCCTCGTCCTTGTTGGGTTTTATGGAAATGCCCTTACGTAAGTTTTAATTTAATTTTGTCCTTGTCCATAGCAGTAGTACTGTAGCCTGTAGGGAAGGAATATTCGAACTTACAGTAGACTTTGTACAGGAATTTATTTTTTTTATTCATTGACAGTGGCGGATCCAAAAAAATTTTCAAAAAAACTAAACTATAAATAATCATCTCAATCTAAATTGGAAGACACCCACCATACTCAGGTGTGCGATTCGGGTCGAACCGGAATAGTCGGGGCAAAGCTCCGGATACCGAATGAGAAACAAAAAAATAAATAGAAATAATAATTACATTATAAAATATTAAAATTAATTAAATATTATAATTTCTTCTTTTTTGATGAAATACTATAATTTCTTCTTATGTATTATCATATCTTGAATGGTGGATAATTTGTTTATTTTTAATGCAATGAAATACATCTTGACATATGTAATATAATTAATAATTTATAGCCCATCAAATTACGATTTTGATCAATAGGGTGATATTCATAAAATTTTGGTGTATATTAACTAAAAAATTTTTAAAGTATCAATAACAACAATTTTAAAAAGATTAAAATTTCCTATGCATCTTCATCTACTTACCTATAACAAGAGACACTGAAAAAAGTTAAATCAAAACAAAACTAAAGGAAATCTAGAGAGGATAATTATAACAACAAGGGAATTGTTGGGCTAAGAAAAGGCCGGTGATTAGATTTTTTTAGAAAATAGACTTTATTTATAATAAAAATACTTACTATGTATAGAAAAAGTAATTTCTAGATTTGATTGACTGAGTTATATAAGTTAACAGGATGTAGTTATAATTAGCAGGATAATATTTTTTTAAAGTAAATCCAGTGTAGACAAATTAAATATTGTTCAGGATAAAGTATATATATATTTTTCTGGCAAACCAAAAAAGATAAACTAAGAAAATATATATGTATGTTATAACTACATACAAACTTTATTTTTTTTTTATGGGTACGTAGCATATGACCCTTTGCGGTGCTTTAAAATATTTCTATAATATTTTTCTGCTGTACGTAGACTATATATACTGCTAGGCTACTATATAAGGTTCAAAAAGAAATAAAAACTAGGCTCTATATATAGTTGAATTTGTGCTTATCTTTTTGGAAGTGATTTACATCCAAGAATATGGCGGCTACCAATGTTAATTATGGGGCGCTGGAAACAAAATTGTGAAAAGACTCTCTCCCCATCACTAATTTTTATTCAGATTCAAATTACCTTGATTTTTCCGATAACTCAATTTCTTTACCTTTACGTTGGTCCATGACTCCATGTGAGTAATGGTAGCTATTCCATAAATTCTATTACATACAATAGATACTAAAAATAAGTTGTTCACTATATTCATCCACAATGGGGGGGGAGCATGGACGACAAGTAAAGAACCTTCCTTGGCTGATTGAATCCCTCTGTGATTAGTCCCACTCCAAGCGTATTATTTTTTTTTCACTCTATTCTCAGTAGTTAACTTCATATATATCGTTTTTAAGATGAGATTAATAATTAACATCTCTAGAATAAGAGAAACAGGTAACTAATGGTACAAAAGTTCTTGTTGTTCACGTCCAGTAAATATAAAAATGGACATTTCAAGTTGAGTTTAAGGATAAATTAATTAGTCCTTGAATGAAAGCTTCAGTTAAAATGGTGATGGAATGATGATGTCCATGTCCAATCAATTGCAATTGCCAATATATATATTCGACAGAGATAATATAATAGAAAAGGTAGAAGATGAATTTGGCCGGCAAAGCAATTGTCATTTGTCAAAATCCTGTTTTTAGGGGGGTAGCTAGTATATTTATAGATTCCATTAGCCAAGGCCTGACAGCATATGCATATGCACATGAATAAATCACAATTCCGGAATTAGTTATTTCATATAAAAATTGGTTATTGGATACCTTTCCTTTTCGGATAGGATATGCTTTATTTGCAGCCTTTATATATCTCCTTCTAGTATTTCCAGTTCACATGTATACAATTTGGGTCATAAGAATAGCGGTAGGCAGGTTACCGTAGTTGTTTTTTTGAACTCGGTTACTATAATATCATAGTAATTAATATATTTGTGCTTAAAAACTTGTTACCTTACTAAATATATAGAAAACCGGATTTAATGATCATGAGAGGAACCCATTGGTGATTTAGAATAATTAGACTACTATCCATAATTGATCCTCACTGAAACTACTTCAATGCTGTTGATTATAGTTCATAGGGCCATAAATTCCACTGTAAAATACCTCCCACAAGGAACATGCATTCTGTCGGTATAATTGTCATGTACATTTGGAAATATCCTTATCATATCTACGTTGTGGTTGTACCTTTTTTTTTTTTGTCAATACTGTGGTTGTACTTGCCTCTCCGGAAATGACCACATAACATATGATTATATCGACCTCTAATTATAAACAGATGTGCATGTAGGATACGATTTTTTCATTAAAAAAAAAGCATACGAATTTTAATCTCCATGGCCGTTACGGTGTCACATGGAAATAGACTGGTGTTTTGATAGACCAAGCCAATGTGACAATACAATCTATCAATTATAGAAGCACACAAAATTTAATTGTTTGATTATGTAACAGCCCAGGTAAAAATTTCATTTTTACCGGGACTGTTTAAGTTAATGTACAGTAATTTACCAATAATTTTTAATCTTGGGTAATTAAGTTATGGTAAATTGAGCTTTGGGATTCTGAAACCGAGCATAGTCCTACGCTCGGGATTTTTCTGCGGATTTTACGGACCAAGTTGGGATTTTTCCGGGTCCGGGAATCTTCGGAAAAAGCCGGGGTTATTCTCGAATTATCGGACCAGAAATAAGACAAGCGGGTATACCGGATATTTTCTGGTCCAGGTGGGCCATACTTCACATGCAGCATAGTAACTGCATAATTGAAGTTCAATTATTCAGCCGCCAATTCCTATTCAGCCTGTGAACTACCTATTCCACATGTGATAAACCAGTGATTTGCTACCTATAAACTACTTTTCTTCTGCTGCATCGCCATCATCACCTGCTCCTTACCATCTTCCTACAAAAATCATTTTCTGCAAAAACCATCTCCTTCATTTCAAAATTAGAAGAAGAAAAAAAAAAACACTAAATACAACCCACACACACCCAAAACAGTGCCGTTTAAGCAACCCCTTTTCCCCATCATCTTCTTTTTCTCTTTTCTTTCTTCACGGCAGCACCCCACCGCCGCCACCTGCAATCGTCCGAGACCACACCACCGGCCTCTTCTCCTTCTTCTCCCCACTCGTTGCAGACCACCGTCGCCGCCCCACTCTGCTGCGAGCCGCCGCGACGTAGCCATTTCCTGCAGCTCTTCTCCTCTTCGCCACGACCCGACGGCGACCCGAGGGGGGGCCGGACACCACCTGCAACTGCCGGCTGCAGCGACACCACGGCACGCCATCACCGTCGCGCTACCCTCCCTGCACCGCTGCCGTCCCGCGCTGCCTCTCCGTCGTCCGCCGCTCTGTCCGACGCGCCGCCACCGTGAAGACAAGGTGAGCACGACCCGTTTAAGTGCTGGGAGGGTCGGGTCTGACCCGAGTAGTTAGGTGGGACGCGGGCTGTGGAAGCTATGACGGGCTGGGCTTGTTGGAGCTGGGCTAAGTACAGACCGGGCCGACGCGTGGGCTTGACCTGGGCTCCATTTTATGGCCTGGGTTGGGCACTATGCTTGGTCTGGGCTGATACTGTTGGGCCCAGTCCAGAATTAAAAAAAAGAAAAAGAGAAAGAGAATAAAATCTGGAAAATGGGAATAAATAGAAGAAAAATATAATTGTGAAATTAATGGGGGAAACGTAAATTGTGGGAAGTATGTGGTTTATGGAAAATAATTCTAGGAACTTATATATGGATAATAAATTGTAGAAATAATATTTTGGAAAGTACATACCTAGGGAATAAATTTTGGAAAGGGTATTACCAAGGTAGTAAAATACCGGAATAGTACCCGGGTATAGGAATAAGTATAGAAGGGTATCTTGGCACTTGAGATAAATGGTGAATGATGATAATAATGGAAAATTAATCCGGGAGAGTAACCGAGCCGAGGTTATATTTAATTTACGGTATACAGTATTAGCAAGACATTTGCATACCATCTTATGTGTGCATATTATTTGATTGATATAGGAGTTGATAACGAGCAATTTGCTGAGGAACCGGACTTGGAACTTGCTGAGGAATTTCATAGTTGATATCGGCTAAGGTGAGGATGGATAACCCTTGTTATGTTGCCTGTGATACTTTGTGTGCTTTGTTGTTCGGTTGAACTGTTGAATGGTTGATTGTTTGCTGATTGACTGTTGTGGATATTGTTGTTGCTTTTGGACTGTGATATTGATTCTGTGGATATTATGCTGAGATTGATGTTGAACTATTGACTGTGGAAATTGTGAAAAGGAAATTGGAATATGAAATTGGAATTGAGATTGGAATTGATTTGAGATGTTGATATTATTGTCATGTGGAAAGTAGTGGTACGACCCGATGGTATGAAAATTAATTTTGGGATGCTATGGTCGGGTTTTGGTTTGGTTGGCCCGTCATGCCTGTGGTTAGGGTATACCGAATACCCAGAGGCTCGGATATGCCGAATATCCGCGGTGGCTCGGATATGCCGAATATCCGCAGAGGCTCAGATATGCCGAATATCTGGTTGGCATGACGTCGCCTGAGGTTGGGGTATACCGAATACCCAGTGGCTCGGATATGCCGAATATCCGCGGTGGCT
>JAKUCV010007457.1:54151-67958 GCA_028386065.3 Turnera subulata | reverse complement strand
TGAGTAATATTGTCTCGCTCCAATGGTTTGTTTTGCAAAGCTTCAAAACAAAATTTAGACTTTGTGGATTAATTAAATAAAATAAAATATAATCTTTTCACTTGTATAACATGCTTAGTTTTTTTTGCCAATAATAATTATTATTTGGTTGAGATCTTGAAAGTGATAGTTACACAATATTGCGTCGCTAAAATTAAATGTTCATAATTAAAAAAAATTAATTTTTATGAATATTATTCTCACATTGTAGCCTTGGGAAGGTTGATTTTAAAGTTAATTTGTTTTCTTTTATATGTCTAAATGATTAGAAACCATTATACCAATCACTTTAGTACTAAGAGTAGACTTATTTAATTTATTTCACCGAAAGAACTTTCCGGGCGATGAACATCATAAAAACGCCTGCATAATCGAATAGGTGATGAACACTCTAATTATTATTTGATTACTTATGTTGAGAAAGATGTACTTGCTAACATTGAGAATGAACATATTATTCTGTATTTTTTTAATATGGCAATGCTTAGGGAACAATTGTAATATTTATTTTATTTTAACATGAAAATTTTTTAAAGTTCTCTTTTATATATATTAGATTGAAATTTGAAATGATTATTTATTATCTTTTTGCCTACACTAGAAAATATTCCTGGATCCGCCACTGTGAGGCTGTTACGGTGTCACATGGGAAAGTGGTTTGCGCAAGAGCTATAGCACTAATTAACACTTGGCAATCATGGGAGAGATGATTAGATAATGATCCACCATTTTGAGGCAATGCCGCTCTCTTTACAGTAAGTACATCTCCATCCATACATCCAAAGTCTCACCAAAATATTTCAATATTTGGGAGAAGTATAGTGAGCGTTTGGAAATTTAGATTGGATTATGTAATTTTCTGTATGGGATTCGGGATTCCGAAATTGTCAAAACCTCTATCCATACTGAATTCCAAATCCTAATATTCCGAATTTCAAATTCCTCAATTTTAATTTGAATTACATTTTCTTTAATCCACCTACAAAATTACATAATCTAAAAATTACATAATTTAAAAATTTTTGAACTATTTATTTTCTAATTTTATCTCGAAATGATTTAACGAGTATAAACTAATACTAAAGTGTAAAAATAAAAAATAAAAGTATGTAGTTGCAAATTTAGAAAGTTATATCCTCAAAGGCAACATTTTTCCTTAGGGTTAATCCGGATTCCGCCCAATTTGAACACTTAGCTATTGTGGTTGAATATTTCAATAAGAATTTTCTACTTCTACAAGGATCACACTTGACCTTAATTTGTATGAGTCACTTGCCAATTGGACCAACCCAAATTGCTTAATTTGATTGATTAAACTTTGATTTTAAGCTAACAAACACAAACCGATCACTAATAATTAATGCAATATTTTTTTTTACGGAAGAAATTAAAGGGTCCATAAAAATTGAAGACAGTGGTTCCTGATGATCAATCCACATAGTGTAAGGTGGTGGTAATAATGTTGTCACATGCATTCTACTGCCTGGGTTGCATGGGTGATGGGACTTTTGCATGGCCAAAAAATGGAAAATTCTGAAGCCATGTGAGGAAGGTCTTGTTTATATGTGTTGGCATTTGCAGAATAAGTAATGCATTATAGAATCATGCAATATTAGCTAGTACTTTGTTGGTCTATCTCTGGCATCCATAAAAATTCTATCCAGGACAAAGGAGTAGCTAGCTACAGCGTCCTTATTTCCCCTCCAGGAACTATCTTTGCATCTTCCGCCTCTCTCGCTCTCTATTCTACCACCTTCCTGGTGATTTCGCCTTCCTTTCAGTTTATTTCTGCTTTCGTTTTCATGGTTTCTTTCCTTTGTAGGAGAGATATCTCATAAAAAAAAAAAAAAAGATAAATATACAATGCCAATAGTGTAGTGATATTTTCTTTGAATTAGGTTCCAAGGGTTCATAAATTCGATCCCAATTGCCAGCACCAAAGTAGTGCAGTGGCATGGAGTCTTTGGTTTCACCAAGGCCACAATGGCTCGATTCATGGTGTGGGTGGATAAGGGATTGTGGGTAGCCTTAGGCTTGTATAAAAAAAAAAAAAAATTCGATCCCAATTAATGGGACTGAGATAAGTTTAGGGTAGAGTATCGGATACTACTACTAAGTTCCAATATACCAAAAAAGATATCTACATAATGTGTCTTGTCGGTTGGCCATTTCCTTAATGCCTGTTCATGTAAATTCATGATCTTTCATGAGGAAATAGAACAGTAATTAACTTGATGGAAAAGCAATTTCATATGGAAGTCCTTAACCGTGGTTGATTTCTCTATGTAGTACTCTAACCATGGTTCATTTCTGATATACCAGCATTGGGAGGTCTCTTCAAATTGGCCTAAACACTATTTTTTTTTTTTGATTTCTTGTTAATGCAAAACACACGATTAGTATTTAGTATTACTCCCTCCATTCAAAAAATAGCTTTTAGTTAGAGATCAAATTTGTTCTAAAATAAATCCTCATTGGGGAATCCAGATAAGTCAATGCAAACATCTGGGATCCAATGGGAAACCAAAAAAAAAAGAAAAATTAACTAGAAAAACATATTTGTTATAAATATAGTGTTTTAATGAAGTGAAAATCAAGAAAAATGAGGTAGCAGAGGAAGAGAAGTGAAGAAGACACAGTGAGGAAGAAATGAAGATAAAGAAAGGAGGAGTCGGTTTTATTCATACTGAGTATCATGATATTACATGTATATATACGCAGGAGAGTCAATGGTAGGTTGATCATTTTGGTGGGCATGACATCCACATGCTGTTTTATAACATTCCCCCTTGGATGTCATTTTGTATTGGGTAAAATACGTTTAGGAGAAACTGCCTCATTAAAAACCTTACCAAGAAAAACCCAGTGGGATAAAAACTTGGTGAAGGAAAAAAGAGTGCAGTGCGTATTCTACTCTCCCTCATTTTGGCCTCTCTTGATTTCTTGATGTCGTTGCATGCCAATCATCCTTGTCAACTTCTGGTGACGTATGCTTTGTCCGATCACTTTTGATACATTACTACTTTAATTGGACAATGTAGGCAACATTATCTTCATAATTTGTTGTTGGAGCATCTATCTTGCCGTCTTGCTTTTGTAGTCCCGATGATATAGCAATATCATGTGTAAAGTTGTAGCAGATGTCCGTCTGTGTTTTTGTGGATCAAATAAATAACCTGCATCAGCAAAGACCAACTATATTCTCTTCGGGTTTATAGGGTTAACACAATACCACATCAGTTATACCCCGAAGATAAGAGCAAAGTCATATCTTGTCAATAGGCTTATGACAAAAGCTTCAGGCTAGCAATATAAATTTCACTTAGATAGGGTACTTCTAGACCAATCTAATTCTTTATGAGATTTTTCAGGAGTTCTAATAATATTTAAATCACAAAAAAATATATATATAACATAAGTAATAAATTCATTGGTACTCAAAATGATTTGAATTATGTAAAGGTTTAGCATAATTTTGTATATTCCCGGGAATTAATTGCTTCAAGCAACTTGAATGCTTCAGGGATTCTCATGCATATGTCATGACTTATGGATCCTTAGAAAATAGGCTGTAATAGCATCCACTAGATGCATTTCTGTATAATGCCAGACTTATCAAAATTATTGCATCCACCACAGGGGAGTTTATCTCCTCATAATTAAATACTAGGTCTTAGAGCAAAAAACCTTGTGTGACATGCGACAAGCCGTGCTTTGTGCGATAAATCATGCTTTTATATTTCCCCTTTTTTCGCACAAACACCTTTTATAATCGACCGGTGTTATACCACTGTTGTGCGGACTACAGGTCCGAAAAATTCCTTGCTTCACAAGCGGGTCTAACACAGCCTTTAATTATGTCTTTCTATATTTTGGCCAATCATTCTGCACCTACATTTATCAATAGATATAGGTTCATGATCCTCATTTTCTTTCATAATAATTAGCGCTATATAAAAAAAAAGATATTCCGTCGACGGTTATTTCACGTCGGTTCCATCACATTCCTGACACTGTAATTGAGATCTCATCACATTCATTTATTTCAGGTACCTGTATTAGTTCTAAAACTTTATCAATTGTGTCAGAAAAACCTCTTCTGGAGGACATTTAATGTGAACCTCTACTGGATGCCATCTTTTCTAACTGGGGCCATCTTATCTCTTTTGCTCCATTCTCTCTATCGAGAATTTTGTTTTCTTTTGGAACCGAGTATATTCTATGCTTCTTGCGTACTTTAGATTCATTTGCACACTATACTTGTTCTTCTGGAACATTAATTTGAACAGGAGCATTTGCAGCTGGTATATAAGATTTGGTCACTTTATGTGTCTGGCAATTGCATATCAATTTTCTGCAAATGAATCATCTTTTGAACTTCATGTTCACACTAATTTGTTTGAGGATCAACAATCATACATTGATAATATCTTGATCCAGCAGCTTATTTCCTCCCCCTTATGTTGGGTAAACTCTTTCACTTAATTAATAACTAACATATCCAACATACTCAACATATATTCCCAGTCTTCTTTAAAGACCAAATATGCTGTGGTGGAGCATTATATACATATACTGTACAATAAATGGTCCGAAGATGGGAGTTACTAGGTTCGTGACCATGAACCAATTAAATGGGGAGATTTTATGATAATTTGTTGGCTTGATGCACATAAGTACTGTTGCATGTAAAATACCATTTTCTCAAACTGTAATATTTCATCAACAATGGTCCTGCAATTAATTGGAGATATTCACTCAGATCTGTTTGGGTTTATTGCCAATGATATACATTATCCATTGAAGAAATATACCAGTATTATCTAGACATATACTCTTATAACATAATTAGGGATGTGTACCCGTAAGTGGCTTAATCATTAAAATAAGTGCGCACAATGCCAACTTGCACGCAATAGACCATCTAGTCGATGCATCGTAAAAATTACCTAGATGGTCAACGCGGTGGATTTATTAGTCCGCGTACATGTCCCTGAATTATTCCCAAAATTACTGGTGATTCTAAGCCAACCTCATCTTAAGAAGGCCGAGCAATTAATTTTCGCAGCAAACAAACTCATAGAAATTCATTGATTGTAAAAACTTCTGGTTTTTTCAATGAATAACCAAATAAATTTCGTGCATCATTGTTGATCCGGGATGGCCCAACCGGTCATGCCAAACAAGATATCCAATAATCAATTTCTAGTTGATCACAGCTTCGGGCTGTGCAAACTGTGTATTTAAACACTTAAAATTGCTAGCTCCAGGCTAGTGCATTCCAGCTTCTGGCTGGATATGTTAAGTTTTAATTACTCAACTGCTAGCTTCAGGCTAGCAATATATGTGCCAATTTTAGGCTTATTTCTGCCACTCATGTCGATAAAGATCAGAATTATTGAGCAATAATTAAAGTAGTGGCAAATTTTTCCAAAAGCAAAACCCTGAAGATTGAAAAACTTTGGAGTTTACTGACAAATAATGCAAAGTTTTAATTACCGAAAAATCTTCTGGACCTTTTCGGAGACAGAAAAAAAGGGTCCACATTTGAAAAACTGACACCTAGCTGTCTAATCTCAGACTATAAGAAGGGGAGGCGGTTGAGACAGGAAGATGCAGAAAACTCAGAAAAAATCAACAAGACAAGATAAATGCCTTCCCCAGCTACTATTTTCTTTGTTAAGGGTGCCTCTCTAGAAAGAAGGAATAGGTTAGCTTATAGCATGGTGAATGAGCAACAAGAGGAATTACGGAATGATCTGGCGAGAATTCCTCGTTTAGTATTTGTTGATGAACTTTATTCATCTAGGTTCTTTGTAACTCTTATGGAAGAAACATTCTTCCTAGAGGACCAAAGCAATTTAAGGGCTTCTTTTTATGGCTCGGCTAACTCTATTATGTTTTTCATATCTAATAGACTGCAGGAATTTCAGCTAGAGCCTTCATGTCAAGTTTTAAATCAAAGCAATTATTATCAGGTTTCCATGATGGCTCGGAGCGTCCCAAGGGTGATTGGGTTACCACCTACATAGCCTAAGGTACGACTTCTACTATGGAATTGCAGGGGTATAGCAAGAAGATCTCAAGACTTTGTGCGTACCTTAAGGGATCTGAAGAATCAGTACAAGCCCAATATCTTACTGATTACTGAGACTTTGTGGCAAGCAGGAGAAAATCATGGTGTAATCCCACTCCGTTTTCCTCCAACAAATCGGTTTGAGATACCTGGAGAAAACAATATGGGTGGCATGTTCTCCTAGAACGACAGTGTTAGGGTCAACATCAACAACGAGGCTCAGAGTTTTAGAGTCAATGTTGTACCCAACAGATAAATAATTATTTTAACTTTTGTATGAGCACAATTCCTCTAGTGAATGTTCTCCTGTTATGGATTCATTTTGCAATAATAATATGCATGTTTTTCCTTAGCTTTTCCATTATAACCTCATTCACAGTCACAGGCACAATTAATTATACTGTCTTATTCGCTTCAGGGAATAGAGCAGAGTCAATTCGACGGGATCCACGATAATATCTTTTATTACTGTAAGTGGGAGTTTCTGTACTCTTCAAGAGTATTTGCTCTTCCAGAGCGTAAATATATGATCTTCTAGATCATAGAAAAACGTGCGTTCTTCAGGAACATATTCAAACTTATGCTCTTCTGGAGCGTATAAATCTTTTTCCCATTTTGAGATTGTACATGTTATGTAAAATAGTTGACATCCACACATATAACTCTTTCCCTTGGATGTCAATTTGCATTGTCTGCAGGACAAATGCCTGAGCCATTATTCTACAAACGATTATAATAACAGTAAAGTAAACATAATAAAATAAAATATAACAAATAATAATTAAATAAAATATAAAATAAAAGCATCCAATAAAAATGACTTGCGCCTTCAGGGTAAGTAAGAACAATATTCATCTTTTGGTGGTCGTATAATATCCATCTTCTGGTGGTCATACAACATCCACCTTCTGGCGGTCATATCTTTCTTCAATTTTCCTCAAAGATCTGCGGGATCTTTTGGCAGTAATACATCCAGTCTTTGCTTTATTTTCTCTTTTATTGCGTCTTCCAGACGATTTGCATTCAAATGTATTCAATGCCCATAATAAATTTCTTCCGAAAATTTTAAGGGTCTCCAATATTTGTAACATAATTCCAAAATTATATAAATAAAAGACTTAAAAAAGAAACATGGGCCTTTTATTAATTAGCCCAATTAAAATTAAATAAGCGAAAATTAAATGCAATGGGCCTTGTACGAGCCCAATCAAAACGTAGATTAAAGCAAGAAAATAAATATAATGGGCCTTTTGATAGCCCAATAAATAACCGAAAATTAAATGCGATGGCCCTTGTACGAGTCCAAAACGTAAATGAAATTAACGCAAGAAATTAAATATAATGGGCCTTTTCATAGCCCAATAGGTAACCGAAAATTAAATGCGATGGGCCTTGTACGAGCCCAAAACGTAAATGAAATTAAATATAATGGGCCTTTTCATAGCCCAATAAGTAACCGAAAATTAAATGCGATGGGCCTTGTACGAGCAGAAAACGTAAATGAAATTAAAGCAAGAAATTAAATGCAATGGGCCTTTTAATAGCCCAATCGTAATTTAAATAAAAAAAATATAAAATATGCTTACTCGATAAATCTTTCAGCAGTAATATATAATATATCATACTTATACCCGGTTATTATTCCGGTATATAATACCGTTTTCATAATTATTTTCATGATAATTATTATTTTCTCAAATTATATTTTCCTTGAATATTTTCCAGAATTATATTTTTCTTTCTTTTTTTTCTTCTTTTATTTTTCTGGGCTAGGCCTTGAGTAGTGCAGCCCAGGTCCGTGCACAGTGCCAAGCCCAGGCCCCCAAGTAGGAGCCCAGGTGCAGGCCCGCGCTCAAAGCCCAAGCGACCAGCCAGCCCATCAGCACCCAACCCAAGTTTCTAACCCATGCCACGCGGGTCAACCCGACCCATGCCACGGACCCGTTCACATTTCCGGGACGGGGTCGTCTTCAACCCGAGGCCATGTCCCGATTTGGCTGGCTCATCTTCTTCACAAAAATGGGCCGACCCGCGAGGTGAGCTGCATTGGCGGCGCGACGCGGGAAGGGCACGGCAGCTGGAAGCGACGGTGATGCGGCAGTGCGAGTAGGAGAGCCAGGTGGCCGTGAGTTCGTCGGCTGCATGCGACGGCAGTGCGAGGAGGACTCGACCCGATGATTGTTGCAGCGGCGACGAAGTCCTGGCGGCGGCGATAAGCAGCTTCTGGCGGAAGGGAGAAGGTGGCGACGCAGGGCGGCGAGGCATCAGCTGCTCGCGACGTGGGCAGGAGGCGGAAGATGCCGATGACAAGTCTTCCCGGGTCGCAGGCGTGGCCGTCGGGTTCCTTCATTCCAGCAGCGTGTTGGCGGTGGATACCGACAGGAGAAGACGGCATCGAAGTCGTGACGGCACGGGGGAGGCCATGGTGGCGGCGGTGATACGAGTGGCGGCTCGGAACGGTTACGTGTGAACAATAACTCGAGGCAGTGAGGGTGACGACTCGTTACTTCTTCCTTTGGTTTCCAGAAAAAAATGCTCAAGGTAGGGACGATCGTGCTGATAACGTGTTATAAATATAGTGTTTTAATGAAATGAAAATCAAGAAAAATGAGGTAGCAGAGGAAGAGAAGTGAGGAAGAAATGAAGATAAAGAAAGGAGGAGCCGGTTTTATTCATACTGAGTATCATGATATTAAAAACCATACTGAGTATCATGATATTACATGTGTATATAGGCAGGAGAGTCAATGGTAGGTTGATCATTTTGGTGGGCATCACATCCACATGCTGTTTTATAACATTATTTGATTCACACTAACTCAGTTATAAGTACAAAAACGTAACTAGGTGGAGAAACGAAAAATTAACTAGAAAAACGTATCATCTGTTATAAATAAATTATGGTGAATGACATTGTTACCATCCAGTAAAACTCATTTTTACCATACCCGAATTTGCCCCCGGTAAATACTTTACCCATACACCAAACTTCTACTTGGAATTGTCTCTTTGGCTAATTATCCTCCATAATTCCATTTGTCATAATCCTAATATCATCTTCCTTTACCTAATATCCCTTTGATTTTATCCTTTTAAATTAATCATACTTGTTTGTTTTTATCCTCCCATTTCCAACTATAAATACCCCTTCATTCCTTCACTTTCATATACTTACATCCTACCATAAGATTACTCTCTTCATTTCCATACACATACACCTCTCCTCTCCATCTCCCTTCATCTATATTTTATTAATCTTCATTATTACTATTACTATCAAAGTTGTATTATTACTATTAATAGTGTATTACTTCCATCAAGGTTAGATTATTACCTTGATCAAGCTTGTATCATTCCATCAAGAAGTGAATTTCTCCCCCAATTTTATAACACGTTATCAGCACGAGTCTCTACTCTATTAAGGTATTTATTTCTAAAACTTTTCTTATTACTACTTTCATCCTTTCTATATATGTTATATATTCTTTATTATTATGCTATATATTACTGCTGAAAGATTTATCGAATAAGCATATTTTATGTTTTTATTTAAATTATGATTGGGCTATTAAAAGGCCCATTGCATTTAATTTTTCGCTTTAATTTTATTTATATTTCGCTTGGGCTCATACAAGGCCCATCACATTTAATTTGCATTTATTTATTTTTAATTGGGCTAATTAATAATAGGCCCATGATTATTTATTTTATTTAAGTCTTTCATTTCCTTAATTTTGGAATTATGTTAATGTTACAAATATTGGAAGCCCTTAAAATTTCCGGAAGAAATTTGTTATGGGCATTGAATGCATTTAAATGCAAATCGTCTCGAAGACGCAATAAAAGAGAATATAAAGCAAAGACTGGATGTCTTACTGCTAAAAGATCCCGCAGATCTTTGAGGAAAATTGAAGAAAAATATGCCCACCAGAAGATGGATATTATACGACCACCAGAAGATGGATATTGTTCTTGCTTACCCTGAAGGCGCAAGTCATTTTTATTGAATGCTTTTATTTTATGTTCTATTTAATTATTATTTGTTATATTTTATTTTATTATGTTTACTTTACTGTTATTATAATCGTTTGTAGAATAATGGCTCAGGCATTTGTCCTGGAGACAATGCAAATTGACATCCAAGGGAGAGAGTTATATGTGTGGATGTCAACTATTTTACATAACATGTACAATCTCAAAAATGAGAAAAAGATTTATACGCTCCAGAAGAGCATAAGTTTGAATATGTTCCTGAAGAACGCATGCTTTACTATGATCTAGAAGATCATATATTTACGCTCTGGAAGAGCTAATACTCTTGAAGAGTACAGAAACCCCCATTTACAGTAATAAAAGAGATTATTATGGATCCCGTTGAATTGACTCTATTCTATTCCCTGAAGCGAATAAGACAGTATAATTAATTGTGCTTATGGCCCTGGATGAGGTTTTAATGGCAAAGGGAAAATATGCATATTATTATTGCATAATGGATCCATAACTGGAGAACATTCACAAAGAGGAATTGTTCTCATACATAAGTTAAAATAATTATTTATCTGTTGGGTACAACAATGACTCTAAAACTCTGAGCCTCGTTATTGATGTTGACCCTAACACTGTCGTTCCAGGAGAACCACATACCACCCATGTTGTTTTCTCCAGGTATCTCAAACCGATTCGTTGCAGGAAAACGGAGTGGGATTACACCATGATTTTCTCCTGCTTGCCACAAAGTCTCAGTAATCAGTACCATGTTGGGCTTGTACTGATTCTTCAGATCCCTTAAGGTACGCACAAAATCTTGGGACCTTCTTGCTACACCCCTGCAATTCCATAGTAGAAGTCGTACCTTAGGCCATGTAGGTGGTAACCCAGTCACCCTTGGGACGCTCCGAGCCATCATGGAAACCTGATAATAACTGCTTTGATTTAAAATTTGACATGAAGGCTCTAGCTAAAATTCCTGCAGTCTATTAGATATGAAAAACATAATAGAGTTAGCCGAGCCATAAAAGGAAGTCCTTATATTGCTTTGGTCCTCTAGGAAGAATGTTTATTCCATAGGAGTTACAAAGAACCTTGATGAATAAAGTTCATCAACAAACACTAAATGAGGAATTCTCGCAAGATCATTCGGTAATTCCTCTTGCTGCTCATTCACCATGCTATAAGCTAACCTATTCCTTCTTCCTAGAGAGGCACCCTCAACAAAGAAAACAGTAGCTGGGGAAGGCATTTTTCTTGTCTTGTTGAGTTTTTTGAGTTTTCTACATCTTCCTGTCTCAACCGCCTCCCCTTCTTATAGTCTGAGATTAGATAGCTAGGTGTCAGTTTTTCAAATGTGGACCCTTTTTCTGTCGCCGAAAAGATCTAGAAGATTTTTTGGTAATTAAAAACTTTGCATTATTTGTCAGTAAACTCCAAAGATTTTCAATCTTCGAGGTTTTGCTTTTGGAAAATTTGCCACTACTTTAATTATTGCTCAATAGTTTTGATCTTTTTCGACATGAGTGGCAGAATAAGACTAAAACTGACACACGTATTGCAGCTTAAAGCTAGCAATTGAGTAACTGAAACTTACCATATCCAGCCAGAAGCCGGAATGCACTAGCCTGAAGCTAGCAATTTTTAAATGTTTAAATACACAGTTTGCACAGCTCGAAGCTGAGATCAACTAGAAGTTGATTATTGGATATCTTATTTGGCATGACCGGTTGGGCCGTCCCGGATCAATAATGATGCACGATATTTATTCTTGGTTATTTATTGAAAAACCAGAAGTTTTTACAATCAATGAATTTCCATGTGTTAGTTTGCTGCGAAAATTAATTGTTTGGCCTTCCTAAGATGAGGTTGGCCTAGAATTACCAGCAATTTTGGGAATAATTCAGGGACATGTACGTGGACTGATAAATTTGCCGTGTTGACCATCTAGGTAATTTTTTATGATGCATCAACTAGATGGTCTATTGTGTGATGGAAGTTGGCATTGTGCGCACTTATTTTAATGATTAAGCCACTTGCGGGTACATATCCCTACTTATGTTATTAGACTATATGTCTAGATAATGCTGGTATATTTTTTCAATGGAAAATGTATATCATTGGCAATAAACCCAAAAAGATCTGGGCAAACATTTCCAATTGATTGCAGGACCATTGTTAATGAAATATTGCTGTTTGAGAAATTGGTATTTTTACATGCAGCAGCACTTGCGTGCATCAAGCAACAAGTTATCATAAGGTCTCCCCATTTAATTGGTTCATGGTCACGAACCTAGTAACTCCCATCTTCGGACCGTTGGTTGTACAGTATATAATGCTCCACCACAGTATAGTAAAATTGGTCCTTAAAGAAGACTGCGAATATATGTTGTGTATGTTGGGTATGAATCTCCATAAATCATTGACTAGTGATTGGAGATTTGTTTATTGTTAATTTGATAAAAGAGTTTACCCAACATCAGGGGGAGAAAATAAGCAACTGGATCAAGATATTATGTTATTGAATGCTTAGTTTTGATCCTCAAATGAATTCGTATGAACCTGAAGTTCAGAAGATGATTCCTTTGCAAAATATTTTGTCAATTGCCAGACACATAAAGTGACCAAATCTTATATACCAGCTGCAAATGCTCATGTTCAAATTAATGTTCCAGAAGAACAAGTATAATATGCAAATGAATCTAAAGTATGCCAGAAGCATAGAATATACTCGGTTCCAAAAGAAAACAAAATTTTCGATAGAGAAAAAGGAGCAAAGAGATAATGTGGCCCCAATAAAAAAATAAGACCTCTAGTAGAGGTTCATATTAAAAGTCCTCAAGAAGAGGAAAATCCTCCAGAAGAGGTTTTTCTGACAAAATTGATAAAGTTCTAGAAGTAACTCAGGTACCTGAAATAAATGAGTATGATGAGATCTCAACTACAGTGTCAGAAATAAGATAGAACCGACGTGAAATAACCGTCGACGGAATACTATTTTTATTTATTTTATATAGCGCTAAATATTTTGAAATAAAATGAGGATCATGAACCTACATCTATTGATGAATGTAGGCGCAGTATGATTGGCCAAATTGAGAAACATGATTTAGGCTATGTTAGAATCGCTTGTGAAGCGAGATATTTTCCGGACCTGTAGTCCGTTGTGAAGCAAGATACTATCCGGACCTATAGTCCGTACACCAAATGGTGTGGAACCAGTCGATTGAAAATGGGTATTTGTGCGAAAAGAGAATTATAATAGAGAGACACAAAGCACGGCTTATCGCACAAGGTTTTACCCAAACGACTTAGTATTAATTGTGAGGAGATAGATATACTCCCCTGCGGTGGATGCAATTATTTTTGGTAAGTCTGGCATAATGTGAAAAGAATTAGAGATGCATCAAATGGATGCTGTTACAGCCTACATCTGTGGATCCATAAGTCATGACATATACACGAGAATCCTTGAAGGATTCACGTTGCCTGAAGCAACTAATCCCCGGGATATATATATTCAATTAAACTAAATTGATCTTTACATGGTTTGAGCCAATTTGGATATGTGATGTATAATTATTCTTGCATATATGCTCTATGTGTTTTATTTAATCAGTATATGTGTGAATTTATTATTATTGTTGCTTATGTTTATGATTTAGATCTATATGTGAAGTTTTCATTATTTTTGTGATCTGAATA
>JAKUCV010007457.1:0-52115 GCA_028386065.3 Turnera subulata | reverse complement strand
GTTCCAAGACCAACCATCCCGGTTATCACGGGTGGAATGACGTATATGCAACCTCACCTGATACTCCTCGGAAGCTGGTATCCGGTTAAGCCTTGATATTCCTATAATATAACAACAATAATCACTTATTATGCACAAACAAGATGGTTATGCATGATGCCGGTTAATAGTTATTAGACAGCTTATCAATTCTTTTTATTATTTCCATAATTATCTTATTCATTTATATGGAGGTTATTAATAATCTATTTCCATCTGTTATACCAATCGTATACAACATAAATCAAAACTAAAACCAAACGTCCAAGCCGACATCCCGGCCCTTAGGCCGCTTGTGACAATAAGGCATATATACGTACACTTATACGTAGTGTATATTTAAGACAATATATATATTTGTAAATAAAACAAGTTACGACCCGTTAAATACCCATAGTCCACATGATGTAATTAATACTTCTTAAACATAATCATTCATGAAAATTCTATTTGTAATTAATTAAAGTCATGACCTATATATACATATATATAACTAGAAGAAATAACCGTTGTAAACGATATATATACTTTTAGTAAAGTATTCTTATATAATCGTAAGTACTTATATACATAAAAATATAATCATTAATTAAATAAAAATGTAGTCTAACAATACCTATGCCGGTGAAAATAGCTACAATACGTTATATGATATATGTGTATATACTCGTATAAGATTTAAAATCAATAATATTATTTTAGCCTAGGATTACGGAAATAAATATATATATATATATATGTATACATGTCTAGGCCTTTTATAAATTCAATTTAAACATAATTAAGGAAATTCGGGAATTAAACTCGGTAGGCCTTCACGAACGTTTAGCCCATCGGAGGATTTCAACTAAATTTGAAAATTAAATAAGAGACATAATTAAAATAAATAAACATAATTAAAATAAATAACATGGGTCTTTTATTAATTAGCCCAATTAAAATTAAATAACTGAAAGCTAAATACATTGGGCCTTTTACGAGCCCAGATAAACGTAAATAAAATTAAAGCCGGAAATTAAATGCTATGGGCCTTTTAATAGCCCAATTAAAATTAAATAAAAGCAGAAAATAAATAAATGAACATAAATTAAATATTAAAGCACAAATTAGATAAAAGCATAGTAAAAGGCATAAAATAAAAACCATAAGCTGATTAAGTTGGGTTAATCAAATTAAGTTAATAAATTTTAATTAACGTTATTTTAATGTCCGGGTCCGTTTTATATCGTTCGGGTTGTTAATGATGCATATGGGTCCAAGGCTCGGGCTTTACCCAACAGGTCCGTTCCGAGCTCGCCGGAAAATTCCCGAGGCTGCCGGAACCTCGCCGGATTCCGGCCAAAGGTACTGTTCACAGGCATCATTCCCGATTATTGTTCACCTGCGAGAAGACCGAACCAGTTCAACCACCAAGACAACACTCCCGCCGTCAGCAGACACACCATCCCCACGGCAATGTTCCGGTGACCGGTGTTCCACCACACGGCCACATCCACCGTCCAAAACACCAACACCCACAACCACAGCAGCCCCGTCAGTGTCATCACACCTACACGAATCGACCGACCACACAGCCACACCAACCACAAACCACAAACAAAAACACACAAGACCAGGACCCGATTAGTCCAAATTGTCACGAATCGGGTTCAAAAAGAAGGAAGAAAAAAAAGAAGAAAAGGAGAGGAACTGGGATCTTCTTCAAACCTTACCCACACAGCCACGAGATCGGCGACGGCGACTCGTTTGCTGCGACAGGGAAGAGAAGACGGCGATGCACGGCAGCGAAGGAAAGGTGCCAAGGAGCAGGGGCAGAGAGAAGGAAGAGACGGCTTCCCTGGCACGGTGGCTACCTTCTGCCACGGCGGTGGCGTCGTTGCTTCCGTTGCAGCGATTGAAGCGGGGAAGGCACCACGAAGACCCGGCGGCGCGAGAAGAACAGAGGGAGTGGCAGATCGGCGGCGAATTGGAAAGGAGGGGAAGAGAGGAACAGGGGTCAGTGGTGCTTGGAGCGGCGGCGGCGACTAGCAGAGGAGAGGGAGGGGAGATCGTCTCCGGGCACGGTGGAGGCTGGTGCTCTGTCCCGGCGGTGATGTCGAACTCGTCGTGGCGGCGGCAGCGTCACTCGACTGCTGCTGGTGGCTCACGAGGCAGAGACAGGGGTGGCTCGGTGTGTGTGGGGAAAGGGAAGGGGAAGTGGGGTTCGGCCGGCTTGAGGAGGAGGAAGAAAGGAAATAATTGATGGGGTTGGTGTGTGGAATCGGTTGTGGAGAAAAGAAGATAAAAAGAAAGAAGAAGGGAAAAGACAAGAAAAAAAAGAAAGAAAAGATAGTAGTGGAGAAGTAGGGCCGGTCAGTGGAAAAACGGAAGAGGGGAAAGAAAAAAGAAAGAAAAGAAAGGGGAGTGGGGCCCACGGCTGAAGAAAAACCGAGAGAGAGAAAGAAAAATATCCGGGAAAAAAGAAAGGAAGAGTGTGTGTTGTCGGGCAATAGTCGTGCCTACCGACACTCGGAACGCAGTCGTTTTTAGACGACGGCTTGGTTGATGCTTCCCGCAACCTTGTGTGTTAAATCTTTGTTTCAAACCAATTTATAATTTAGAAATCTCATTAGTAGCAATTAAATTCTTTTACGACTTTCAAAATAATTTCCTAAAACACGTTTAGACATCAAAGATACAGTTCTTTTAGTTTTCGATTAATAAATATTTTGGCAAAACGTTAGTGGTATTAATGGTATTGATAATACTAATAGCAATAACATCAACAACAATAACAATATTTATAATAATATTAATAACCAAAATTTTCGTAAGGAAAACGATATGGAAATTTACTCCAAAAGGTTGAATTCTCGATTAACTGCAATAAAATTTTATTCACCACCGTAAAAGTTAAAATAAAACAGTAAAATTATTAGAAATTTTACTCGGGTCGTTACAATCCAAGTAACAATCTGGCAGATATATTTACAAAATCAGTTCCTACTACAACTTTTGAAGAATTGATGAAGATGATTGGTTTATGGAGGATTCCAGGTATCAAGGGATGCCAAAATCAGGAGGAGTAGAATACGCACTGCACTCTTTTTTCCTTCACCAAGTTTTTGTCCCACTGGGTTTTTCTTGGTAAGGTTTTTAACGAGGCAGTACTTCCTAAGCGTATTCTATCTAAGGTGCAACGACATTCAAGGGGGAGTGTTATAAATAAATTATGGTGAATGTCATTGTTACCATCCAGTAAAACTCATTTTTACAATACCCGAATTTACCCCCGGTAAATACTTTACCCATACACCAAACTTCTACTTGGAATTATCTCTTTGGCTAATTATCCTCCATAATTTCATTTGTCATAATCCTAATATCATCTTTCTTTACCTAACATCCCTTTAATTTTATCCTTTTAAATTAATCATACTTATTTGTTTTTATCCTCCCATTTCCAACTATAAATACCCCTTCATTCCTTCACTTTCATATACTTACATCCTACCATGAGATTACTCTCTTCATTTCCATATACATATACCTCTCCTCTCCATCTCCCTTCATCTACATTTTATTAATATTCATTATTACTATTACTATCAAAGTTGTATTATTACTATTAATGGTGTATTACTTCCATCAAGGTTAGATTATTACCTTGATCAAGCTTGTATCATTCCATCAAGAAGTGAATTTCTCCCCCTAATTTTATAACATCATCCATCATAACTAGGTGTGCCTAATGATTGGCTAACGGTTTATTTTTTAAAGGTAATAATAGTATATTTATGCAGAACTAAGTAATCGAGAACAAAAGAAAAATACCAAGCGGGAAACAACAAGAAGACAGAAGCTGGAATAATCAAACAATGGCTAAATTCTGAGAAATTTGGTCAGGAAACAATATAATGACCATGTCATCTTTATAGTTTCTTTGCTCTCCCTATATGACAAAGAACACAGCCTGGTTATTATCGCATTAATTGCAACTGAATCTTGTGTGAAAATGAACCCAACAAAAAAACAACAGGGAAAAGAATTTTCATCACTTTTGGTCCTATATTATATATTCAATTTGATTGACAAACTTCCTGACAACAACAAGGTGCCATTTTCCATAGCAGAAGTGGCCATCGCAATATATTCTTTCTCACAAAATGGCAAAACTGGGTATCTATATTTTCTTTGTAATATTCATTTCCCTTCTTGTTAGTCACGATGATCCTAAATTTGTTTCAGTTGTTAAGAAAACTCAAATGTCCTCTTTATGGTTATAGTTCTTTGATTATCACCTCCATGAAAAAATGATTATACGTTTCTTTAATCCTCATTAGTCCAGTAATTTAGAGTGTCCATGAACTAGAAGGAATATGATGAAAATTATCATAAACAGCCAAGAAAAAAAAAGAGAGGTAAATACACACACTAAAACTGATTTTGGAATCACTCAATAAACAAATTTGTTGAGTATGTGATTTTAATTGTGGGATGAAATTTTGTAAAAGTACTGCAATGTTGGGCTTTTTAATTTGGGTGTTATTAAAATATGCCCCTTGCATCTCTAACTATTGGATATGATTGCAACCTTTTCAATAAAATAAAATGTCTCGCTAATCCTTCAACTTAACTTAATAATTAATTCTGACGTAGACCATTTGTTTATTAAATAGCGTAACCTAGTAGCAATTGGAAGCTATGATTGGCTGTTTCCAACAAAGATTGAAAGAGAAAGGGTACGCATTTGCTTAGCCATTTGTTCTTCCCCTATTAAATTACTTATGAGAAACTTTTGTCTATGTATTCTAAAATGTTAATCCTACGTCCCATCTGACAGGCATATATAGTATTTTAATTAAGGTGTATGTTTTAGTGACAGTAATCTTTTATAAAGAAAAATTATTTACTTTTATCACTAAATAATTGAATTAGAAATAGGTGATCAACCAGGATATACTATATTAACTTTTTTTTTGGACGATAATATATTATATTAACTTTACTCAGGTGAGAAAAGGAAAAATACATTGAGGAATCATTAGATAATAGGAAAAAGCTATGGTAAGGTAAGAGGACAAGCAAGTCTACCAATAGAATAATTACTCAGTAGAAAAAGAAAAGGACCTTATGGATGTGTAGACAATATCTATCTTGCTCACAAGTTTAGTTTTACATGTTCCACACCAATTTCAATAAGTGAGGCCCATTATTTTCTTCCTCTAATGATATCTAACATTGAACCAACGATGCCAATCCAAAAGAGTGAAGATAGCTAGACAAGAAAAGTGTTTTCAACAAGTTAGATCATCATATTAGAAGGAGCTAGCTAGGAAGAATTTTTTTTTCCCTGAAAAAAAGAGAGGGAAATTTGTGATTTAATGTTTAGTGGTCTAGCTCGTAAAACTTCATGTGCAAAAGAGTCGGTGGGCTTTGGCTCTACCCATAAAACTTTTTGGCCTCTCCTGCCATCTCAATCCAATAGTGAAAAAAAGGCTACTTTTAAGCCAAACCCTGATCTTATTGTCCCTCAAAATGAAAAAAAAAAAAAAGTTGAGGGAATAATGACTTTAAAGGTAATCCGCTTTATGGGATCATCATATATTCATTCTCAATAATTGCTATGATTTCAAACATTAAGTAGTTACATCCAACTTGCATATGTATTCAGTCTTTGTTTTGCTTGTCAATATAATCACTCACGCCTTTTTATGTAAGATCATTTTTTCGAAAATAATCATCAATTATTGGAATAAAAGATATGTCCTTTTGTGATTTGGTACATTGCTGCCTCGTTTAACCTTCAATGAAGATTATGGCTGCTTATAGCCCTTATAAAAAAAAAACATTGTGTGCCACAACAACAATAGAATTGGTTAATCCACAAAAACCAATCGTTTTTATTTACAAGAGTGTTAATGTAAACACTACTAGTCTTTCTCGGTTCCGGCACCGGTTAGACACCCTATCCTATTATTAGAAGGTACTTCATGGACATTCTCAATTTAGGTCCTGGTTGATGCTTAATCCTACCCTTTAAGATATATGTATCCACCTTTAGATTCAGGGAAATGTTAATTAATTCACACTGCATAAAGTGTTAATCGCAGCATCTAATCAGCTATATCTACAAGATCTAACTATTTGGCGACAAATCGTGACGTTGATGTAGCATTAACGTGCCATATGATTAGATATCTTCTAAATCTAATTATTCAATTGAATAATCCTGAATCATCAAAGTTTTCAAAGTTAATTGCTTGATTCAGCCGACACACTTGCAATCACTTGATTAGGAAGCAGAAGTGAATTAATCAGAAGGTAATAGCATCTTTCACCATCAATGAAATTTCGTGGAAATTGGCGTCCCTATGCAAAAGTGTTCAATTTTGTTCAGGAATTTGATGTGCACCTTAAAAGAATCCTTAAAAGATAGTATTCAAAATTCCCTTAATATTCAAAATAATGATTCGTGAGTTCTAATTATCCAAAACAAGTAATGAAGTTGCAGCGAGATAATCCAACCTCACATAGTGGGTCCAGTAATCCATATTTATTTACCTTAATTCAAGAAAAGCAGGGGACATATGGTAGCCCACTAGCCCTTAATAGTCAAGGCAAAATAATTGCTTTATGCTTAATATTTTGTCTACTAAGCTCTACGTGTATCCGGTATGAACTCAAATCAAAGAAGGGTCTAATTGATCATAAGAATAATGGAGAAAGGAAAAAAAAAATAATCTAGATATTTCTTTTCATAAAAAATCATTACAAATGATTATAATTTAAATGCAACAAGTATAAATTTTTTGGGTAGAAAATAACTGGTTTTGGGACTTTCCTACAAGGCTACAACTTGTCTTGTGACTGGTTTGATTCTTGTACATTATTTACTTGTGTGAATCAGTTGGAATTGATTAGTCACCAAAAAGAGGTTTGTGATTGATAGTTAAATAGTATCATCAGGTGATAAATCCAAAAATTTCTGGGCCCATAATATGGAGTGGAAATGGCCACACAGGTCTGGGGCCTGAGATTCTTGAGCATATTATATGCTGCACCAGACAATCCAAATCAAGCAGTCCTGAGATAACTTGCAAGACTTGTCAATGCTTTTTCTTCAGCTGCAAGTTCCATTCACGGGGTCACAGGTAGTAGCAGGTTTTCCTCTTGTAAATAATACACAGAGAAGAAAGATTTTGGGTCCCTGATTGGATAAACTGCATGCATTTTCATGGAATGGAAGAGTGAAAGCAAAATCTAAGGCCAGTAACTAATCTTCTTCCATGGATAAGAATGACGAAGTTAGATATAAGTTCCTGGTACACTGAATATGAATATAACTCATGTTAAACTAATTGTATAGCCAGTCCCTACCCCAAGGCATCATAGTATGACTTAAACTGTTGCTTTCAATTTCTTTGCATGATTCATTTTTTCTACAAAGACAAAAAAACTACAAAAGAAAATATTAAACCTTTGGCAATTTCTCCAAAACGGCTTCGGGACTAGGACTTGATTTTTGAAATCAAAATATGAAAACAGGGAGCACTATACCAGCTGATTCTACCAGCCAATTCAGGATGAAGACCAGCAGCTTCAAAGATTTCTGTCAGCTGTTTCATACTTACTTTTTTAGTTTTGTCAATATTTCTGCTAATAATACCTTTTTAGATTGAGCCTCGGCATCCCTCTCTTCCTCCGCATCAACAATACCAGTTCCAGCAATTTCATCACTGCTAGAACTTGTGATTTTCGCTTTGTGGTCTGCCTTGACGGGGATTGAAGCCAAGGTTTCTTGAGAACGAATTCTTCTTTTTTGCTTCTTCACATCCAAAAATCCACATCCAAAAGCTTCCAATGCTCTACTGGTCATGGGCCGCTTTCTTGTGCTTTGCCTCCTTTCTGTCATGCCGGATGGCTCTGGTGCATGATTAGCATCAACAGAGGTGTTCGATGCCTCTGGATCAGGATCATCTGAATGAGGTGCAAAGCATGCATGGTGATCATTTATATCCTCCCTATTCTTCACATTCAAAAATCCACATTCAAAAGCTTCTAATGCTCTACTGGTCATGGGCCGCTTTCTTGTGCTTTGCCTCCTTTCTGTCATGCCCGATGGCTCTGGTGCATGATTAGCATCAACAGAGGTGTTCGATGCCTCTGGATCAGGATCATCTGAATGAGGTGCAAAGCATGTATGGTGATCATTTATATCCTGCCTATTCTCAGCATCCTCCAGCTCAACACTTACATCCATCCTATTCTCAGCTTCCTCCTGCTCAACACTTATATCCAGCCTATTCTCAGCTTCCTCCTGCCCAACACTTATATCCATCCGATTCTCAGCTTCCTCCTGCTCAACAATTATATCCAGCCTATTCTCAGCTTCCTCCTCGTCAACACTTATATCCAGCCTATTCTCAGCTTCCGCCCGCTCATTTTCACCATTTTCAGACGTTAATGAAATTAGAGGTGGGTTCTTGTCCGTGAAGAAGAGGGGTTGATGTTTTGCATTTTTGCTGGCAGATGCTTCCATTACCTGACAGTTTGCACTGAGTATGCCTCCTCTTAGTCTCTTTTCTTTATTGTCTTCAGCTGGAGATTCAGTTGATGGCTGATTTTCTTGAGAATGATCAACTCGAGAACGCCAGTCAGCCCGCTGTGACCTCAGAGCACAACAAATCGTTATTTGTTTTGGACCCTGGACAATGGAGCACTTCTTAACAGCACGACTTATCCCTGCACTGGGACGAGCGGTTATTCTCTGTTGCTTCCCTAGGGTAACTAACTCAATTGAATTGTTAAATTTGACTCTTCGGCTGGATTTATTCTTGACGGTTCTTTTGGATCGACACACATTTGACATCTTGCACCTGTCCTGGAGGCTTTCTACCAGTTTGTTTGTGGAATCGGATATCTTTGTGCCACAGTAGTCAGATATACCCTTTCTGTGTTTGCATTTATCGAGATTCCTTTCACCATTTGGCGGCCCATTGGATGACTCCGACACATTATCAACTAGCAAATCCTCAGCAGTATCCCCTTCATTTGAGGAATTGGATATAGCATATACAACTTTGGACTCATCTGGTGAATATATCAGGTCCCTTATGCTGGATGATTTTGCCCCATTGAGCAAACTGGTGTCAACAATGGTGAGCTTTCTATTGTTTGGAGCAGTACCATCACATTTAGCCTCACTGCAAGCGGCATGGGAGACATTCTTTTCACTATCTGATGACAATTCAATAGCATCTGGCTCATCATCATCTGTCAAGTTGTCCAGAAAAGACCTTTCATTACTTCTTGAAAGAGTGGTAAAAGATGTTCCCTTCAATTCGTCTGGTTTATATCTCATTTTTCTCACTTTGACTACTTTCTTTCCATCAAACAGACTAGAATCTGCAACAGTGATGTTCACAATGTTTGGATCGTCTTCAGAAACTTGAGGTCTAAGGTAATAATTGGATTTCTGAACAGATTGAGCATCCAGGTCTGATGATGCTCTCAGATCCGACTGATTCTCTTCATTGCAGCTGCCAACTCTAGCTTCTTCACATTCCGATTGAAGAAGTCTAGGTTCAGAAACCACTTTCATGACGACCTCACCAACAGACTCAAAGTAGTGAATTCCTTTCACAAGTTTCCTTCTTGAGAACTTTGTAATACCAGGAATAAGAAAAACCAGACAAAGTTTGGAATCACTGAAACCCTGATTCTTTAGTTGCTCAGAATTCCACCCTCTTTCTAGCAAACGCGGCCAAACTGCATCCCAGAAAATTTCATTATAACGATCTTTCCAACGGAAGTCCCCTGTCAAGAGCTTCATGATTTCACTGCCTGTGAGAGAGGAGATATCAATACCATTTGGAAAAGAAAATAATGGATTCCTTTTTACAGGTTCGACAGCAAGACCAGTGAGATCATCCTTGCCCTTTCCAATACCAACAGCTTCCACAAGTAATTGAATGCCAACAGCAGCTTTTAGCTGAGATACAATATCTTCCAGTGAAAATTTTCCGTTTGTAATTGCCATAGAGATCTAATAATTGATAAGAAGTAAAATGAGTAAATGCTAATAATTTTCTCTCAAACAACAATATCTAAAGGGCCTATACATTAAAATAGAGAAAGAAGGTCATCTGTTCCGAAATTTCTGATATAAGAAAGAGATAATGTGGGTTGGCATACTAGTACCAAAAAGAAATAGAGGAGGTGAGCTCCTATTACTGGAAACACAATGTGTAAGTTATCTAGGAGATTGATTAACACTGGATCTCGCATGCTTGAAGTTTTCAGAAGCTCAGCCTATGGGAAAGTGAATTACACTTGTAGTTACAGGAAGGTACTAGGATATTAGATAATCACCGATCAAATCCAAATTGAATTACTCATCATGTCACACAATCCTATCATCATCAGTAGAAGCATGTCATCAAACATGCAATTTAAGCAGCAAGCTTAAGAGGATTGAGCTCATAAATTAGAATTTAGACTTCAAATATCAAGAAAACCAGTTTTATAGGTCCAAAATTTTAGTTCACAATATCAGCCAAAGGATTGGGAAGAAATTCAGGAAACTATGAAAAAGGTACTGTGAAAGCCACCTAGTGAATATATCATCAATTTCTGCAAAATTAAGGCCCTTTATTCATTATTTCCTTATTCTTGGCATGTGGCTAGCAGTTTAAGTTGCTACCATAAATATACTTGACCATCTTCTGTCCACAGCCCTTCTGATAGCACAAGATTATGCTTGTTTTTAGGTCAGTGAAACTTAGGTATCAACAAATAACAGAAGATAGAAAATAGTCATAATGGGAACACTGAGATCAAAGTCTGAAAGTGGGAGGATAAAATCCTGCATTTCATAGTTTAGAAATGAGATTTGCAAAAGGAAAATTATTCAGGAGCGATTCATGGAAACAAGAATAAACTCATCAACAAGGAGTATTCAAAAAAAAAAAAAAACTTTTTAGAGCGCAAAACTCCACTAGAATAAATCATGTTCCTCAAGTAGCAGAAGCAAAAGCAGTAATTTTAGCAAATACTGAAAACAAAAGACACAATTTCAAGTCATTGGAAAGAACATTTGTGAATATTATCTCAATGGCAGACAACTAACAATGCCTCCGAATACAGGCATGTAGTATAGATAAAGATGACTAATGCACAAGAATATACAACCATCCATTACCTCTAGAAAAGAATTCTGAAAATGCTCTGGGACATGGGGTTGCAAACGTGAAAACAGTTCCTCATGCCTCCACCCAGTAAAGATTCTATATCCATGGATGTATTTTTTACTTTTGGTCTTCCGGCAAGCTGACCACCTTTGATATTGATTAGATTTAAAAAATCTCCCATAATAGAACGACAGTAGATCCCCCATTTTCTTGCTGTCCATAAATCTCTCAATCTGATCAAAGTTTTTTCCAAATATGTACAAACCAAGAACAAAAGCATCTACTTCAGAATCACTCCAAGATACATTGGATGAACCAGGAAGCTCAGAATCACTCCAAGAAGCATTGGATGAACCAGGAAGGGCAGAATAGCTTTTAACTTGAGGCAGCTGATCCATGTCACACTTCCCTGTCATTTTGGCTTCAAGATGCACTGGTTTTGAATACATTCCATCATCCAATGATGCAGCATTGGGTTTCAGTTTCACACCCTTCTTTTCAATAAAATGCTCAGAGTATAATATCATGGGAGGAATGTCTGCCTGATATTCGTCACCGACTCGGGTATTTACATCCGGATTTCCATATATACCGCTTATCTCTGAAGAGTTTGAAGGACTTGACATATCGACAGATGATTCTTCCGTGCACTGGACATCATGATCCGGATGAACCAATTCCAAGTGCAAAAAATGGCATTCTTGTAAGAAGCATGATGATAGAAACTTAAAAGCAAATAAAAAAAGTGCAGTCAAGTACTCATGCCCACATGATTTACGAATTAGACCACAAGATCCACCTTTAAACTGATCAAAGTGCATAAGTGACATCTTGAATTCATTATGCATGCTGTAAGGGAAAGAAGTTAACTTTTTATTTAAGCTCATTTGTCGTAGCAAACTGTTATCTACTAGCCTAAGATGTTTTGATGCAAGCAACCATTGTTCTCCTCACTGTATGACTCCCACTCGGCCTGAAAAGTTTCACCTAGTTCCTTGTACAGTAGGAACAGCATGCCGGATTTGGATAATTTGGCTGTTTATTTGTATATTACAGACAACCTCTTTGATATCTTTAAATCACCCAATTTTAAGGGACAATGGTTAGAATGGGCAGGTAAATGTTTATATGGAAGGAGAAGTTGAATTCGTAGGAAAGTTTTACTAGTAAGTTAGAAACAAGAGACTGCTAGACGAAATTTACAAGACTTGAAAATAATGTGGAGATGTAAACAACCTGAAGGAATTGATAAAACCAGTTGAATATGGGCATTTGGCGATGCTAACTTAGACAAAAAGGTGGAATTACTTTGGCACTTGAAAGGATATACAAAACAAAATCAAGCAGATACACAATGAAATTACCATAGTCTTTTTGCCTAGTTTCTTTACGTTTGAGCTAGCAGAATGCTAACAAGGAAACTTCCAAAAATGTCATGAAAAATAAAGAACTAAGAATTTCTATACCGCTCACACCTCCATGAATTGACAGTGTAAACCTAAAAATGAAATGAAATCCACTTTCTGCATCAACTAGAAGAAATGGTTGATCTCTAGACTCCAATATTTGAGCAGAACAGTTGTACTCTGGTCATTAGATGTACTCTATAGATCTGGTCCTTTATAAAGAAGAACAATGATCATACTCGAACGAAGAAATCAAAATCTCCCCTTTCACCAAAGCTATGTCTTTAACCTATAACATAACTTCGAAGGAAGCTGCTATCTAATATGATCACCAGCAGCAATGTGTGACAGAGTCCACATTCAAGACGAGAGGGCGGGGTTCTGGGTTTTTAGATGCGAGGGTGCACTATTAAGTTGACCTATTGGGGAGAGGGTAATGACCCCGTGACAAATTGCTAGCAGAGCCAGGTTCGACCCGACTCCGATGTCACGCAGCAATTCTGGGTAGGCAGGGTGCCCGATCAACAACGACACACCCCATCCAAAGAGAATCAACAAGCAATAGACCCATTTTCAACAACGATTCAAGGTCAGCAAGCTCATTAAAAAGGTCCAAAACAAAACGAATCAACAAGAAACACCAAACGTTCTCAGCCAAAACTGACAACCTAAACTGGAACCAAAAACGTATTCAAGAACAACTCAAGATACTAACACGGCAACGAGTATAATCTGATCCCACCAAACAAATCACTTCCTTCAACATTTCTACGCAACATAAAGCATACGTAGACAAGAAAAACAGCAGAAACGGGTACCGCATTAGCCACAAAAAGTAGCAGTATACAAGTAAAAAAGCAAGAAGCAAACATGTGGTTATTATGTACACTAACTGTTCGCTAACCTCCATAGAAGAGCCTGGAATGTGAAGCACCACGTCACGGACGCAACCTGCAGAGATGGGTTTTCGTGTTACGCACTAATTACCATGACCAATTAAACGGTAACAAAAGAAAACAAAAAGAAACAAGAAACAAGTAGTGGCGGTACTAAGAAGTTGTAGAGAGAAGCAAAGAAAAGAAGAGAGCGATAGAGAGAGGATTAGGGAATCACCTTCTCCAGGAGGGTTTAGCTTTCTTGGGTGGTTTAGGGAAATTTATATAGTAAGCTACGCGCTCTTGTCGTATGGAGTTTGGGGGGTTGAAGAAGGGGAGGGAGGGAGAGGAAGCGAAATATATTTTGTTACTGATTTCCATTTTTGGTTTTTAACTATTGCAAATACAACTTATTACAATATCCCATGGAAACCTCTCGTTGTTAAAAAGTTTTTTTTTTTTTATGCTTCACTCAAATCATTTTTTTTTCAAGAAAAAAGATAGTTTTTTTTTATTTCTTTTGGTTTCCCATCGGGTATCCGGAGCTTTGTCCCGACTAATCCGGTTCGACCCAGGTCGCGCACCTAGATATGGTGGGTGAGTCTCCCAATGGGAATTTTGAGGACTCGAACCCGAGACGTTAAGTACAACACTAAAAGACTACGAAATAAAATCTCAATCCCAAAATACCGCAAGCATCTACTAGTTAAAGATTGTAAAAAGTTTAATTGCTGGAATCGATCAAAGGAATTCCCCCTTCTTTTCAATGATTCGAACATCGATTTTTCTTTACAACAAGAAATTGTATTCCGAAAAAGATATTGAAGGTCTTTTCCATCATTGTCGAAATACCATTTTTTCTCCCATTAGACCATATATTCTCCTTAACTTTTTGAAAGGTTAGAAATCGCAAGATTTCATAATTTACGATCCCTTCATTCAATTTTAACTAGAAGTCTCCACTCACTTAAAGACTAATTATAAAATTTAAGATGAAATTTTATGTACAAACCAACAAAGAATTTATGTAACTTAGGAGGAATATTATAGAATTGGATTTGTGTGAGGTTTATTTTGGGTTAATCCGATCTTGAGAAAAAAAGAGGGCTTACTATTAGTTCCGATGCTCTAGAAAAATACCGATCCCACGAGGATAGTTTGCTGAATTGGACACGAATCCACTAACAGTATCGAGATTTCGTACCCTATTAACCATTCTTCTTGATAAGTGATCGGTGAACTCATTGAAAGTCATGAGTCAGACTGATAGCATGTTCTAATCTTAGAGTGTTCTAAATCGAAGTTTTTACTAAGCCAATGACCTACCCTGACCCTATCAGACACTCTAACCCTCTCTCGATTGATTGAGTCTCCCTTCGACATAAATTTTCAAAGAAAGAAAGATAGAAGTTCAAAGTATCTTCCCATGAGTGCCAATTTCAAGTAAATATTCAAATAAGTCAAAATTGATAAGAACTTACCAATTGTTCTGAATGACAAGATTCACGATTCGATCTTTGCTTTTATGTGTAGTGGTCCTACCTCACAAGGCTGGTGCGCAGAGCCATTGGAAGAGATTAGTTTTGGAGTCGACTGAAATACTCTTCTAGCATATAAAAAATGATAAGATGATCGCCTCGAATAATAAATCTGACAACACCAGATCGGAATGGTATGAGATATTGCTCACATTTTAAGTTACAGCTCATTAATGAGAGATAAGATTTCTACTCACAAAGATAAAATAACAAATGATATCTAGATTTGAGGTTGCAGATATTCTCACATAGGTACATATAGAAACAAAATTGTGTTTTTGGTAGTATTCCTACCTTATAAGGAGACTGCGCTGAGTCATGAGGAGAAATTAGTCCGACAATTGTCTATAATACTCTACCAATATAAAAAAATAGAAATAAAATTAAGCATGTTCTACATTGTTTCCGAACAAAATTTCTTTATGCTAGTTAAGCCTAAAAATGGCGAACCACACCAATATTTATTTATAAGTCATTTCATAATCTTATTCTAGAATGTCGTTATTAGATTGTGAAGGTAAAAGAAAATCTATCACGAAGATAGGTGTAGGAGAATTAGCATTTATGGCTTCTTTCAATAGATGCAGAAGCACGAGAATAAAATTTTGGAGCTTGATCGGCTTTAATTATTGGTCGGTGGAGACTGTTACGGTGTTTTGGATTAGTCCTTAATTTTCACGGGCCAAACCTTATTTGCGGTGTGTATGGGTTGTGTATCTGTGCATCAATGTTAGTTTGATGACATACATGGCTTATATACTAGACCGAGGGTAGCATTAAGCTAGGTTTAAATTGTGCTTAAATGAACATCTTTTGTGGGTGGACTCCACTTTTTCAAACAGATTAGCAAGAGTGGAAAATCAATCTATCACGAAGATAGGTGTAGGAGACTTACCGTTTATGGGTTTCTACGACAGATGCGAAAGCCCGAGATCATAATTTTGGAGCCTTGGCTTGGATTATTAGTCGATGAGGACCGTGCTAGTGTGTCGGACGAGTCCTTGGTTGGTGTGTTGGCTCAGTTCCTGATTTACACGGGCTAAACCTTATTGTTGGTTTGCACAGGTTGCATCAAAGAGTAAATTTGAAGATACATGTGATTTTTTTTTTGTCGAAAAAAAAGGCATCAGTGGTGTCATCATCGCCCCGTTGGTCCAGGCCCCGGTCAATACCGGTTACATCCTGGCAATAGACCCTCCTCATAGGAGAGACCGCCCAACCGGGGCACTAGCGGACACCCTCACCTGCTACGCGTCATAATACCGGGGAATCACCGGGCTAGCACCCCACCGTGTGGAAGGCCATATTCGGCCGCATCACACTATGGGGCTTGACTGGAAGCGCCGGGACTCGAACCTGAGTCTTAGAGATGGCAGGTTGAAGGCCTTGCCACTGGGCCACCACCCCCGGTGGTAGATACATGTGATTTATATACTAGGCTGAATTTGACATTAAATTGGGTTTAAATAAACACCCTCATTGGTCGACTCCACTTTTTTAATTAAACCACAATGAAAAGAGTTGGTTTCTAATCTTGTAAGTATGGGTTGTGGTGGTTTTTGTACACAGTTTGGAGTTGTATAAAAAAGGCTCCAGCCTAACTTCACCCAATTTTTATGGTTTCTCATGAGATATCCGGACCTTTGCCCAGATTAATGTTTGATGCGATCTAAGTTACACACCTGGTTATGGTGGATGAGATCATGCTTGGGTCGACTGTTTCAATTGCGGATCATGTCGTTGTTGGCTCATAGGTTATTGGTTATCAAATACATTGTCATATTTTTTTTTTTTGATAAAAAATACAATGTCATATTTAATCCGATTTGGGACTAGTATCTTATTTAGTTTCTTCTCTTTTGACCATAGTTCACTAATAATTGTTAGAATAAATTTCCCAAAAGTAAAGATTAAACATATAGTGATTTATTTTTTAATCTTGCCAACATTCAGAATTAAAAATCCTATCGTTAATAACTAAAATATTAATATAATCTTTGTGGGGAGCACAAGCCTCAGCTATAGGTAAATAAATCCACGTATTTAGGGAATATGGTAACATTTTGTTTATTTCAGATCTTCCACCTAGCCAAGTAGGTCTCAAAAGGTTCGCCCGTATATACTTAGTCGCCGCAAGCTCCATATAGGCTGTTACTTTGTGGGTTACGAAAATATGGATATCGTCACCAGTACATGAAATTAATGCTTTCCTCCCTTTCTTCTTTGTTGTTTGATTTATTTCTGCTATATTTTTTTTGGTTACATAAAGAATCCTAATCTAAATGCTAAATTAATCAACACTGTCGAAGTTCGAACCCACGACCACTAATCCTACAAACCGTAAGAGGTGCCAACTCAACTACACGTCGGAAGCCTGCTATATATATATTTTTTTTTGTCGAAGCCTGCTATATATTTGTGATAAAAGTAAAACCTTGCTAATATTAGACGATGCTACTTCTAGTTGGGATGCTAGTGCATTCAAATCTAAGAACAAGTTCGCATGGAGTTTTTTTTTTTGACCACATCGATTTAAAGTTAGGAACTTTCTTTAAAAATAACAATTAAAATAGTTTGCTCTTGCTCTTACAATGCCACTACACACCAAGTTACAAACACAATAATGATGATTGATATGAACTCAACCCATAAAGATGAGAATATCACTAATATCTTGATCGGTTCTAGATATATTCCCGTTCCGGTAAAATATTGAGAATTAAGTAGTCTCAGTGCAATTCTCACGGAAAACAAAGCTTCATTAGTCATTAGGCTGGTAAGCTGGTTATTGGTATACCGTTTAACTTGATATAAATAAAAATCGTACCTTCAGTAAAGAATTAATTAGAATGAGGTCATTCTTACCTCAGCTGGGTTTGTCATTAGCATCCCATTCTTTAAGCTAGATCAGGGTGTCCTGAACTTTAGACGTGTTTGGGTAGGGTAGGGTAATTATGGAACACCAAATTGATTTGTTACTCTACCCCCGTGGGGATTCGAATGGCCGACCAACTATCATGGCAAATGATCATTTTAACCAAAAGGTTAAGTCGATGCTTTGGGGTTTTAGGAATGGTTTTGGTCTTATACTAACATAAATTATCTATTTTTTGTAGGATTTTCTTGTTAATTCATTACTCTTCATTTTAACAATGTACACATTTTATGCAGTTTCAGCTTCAGTAATTTCTGAATTATGAAATACTTAGTGAAGTTGATTTTCCAGCTCCAATTGCAATAATAACCAAACAATAAACACCACTGAAACTTCTATGTTGGGTTACATATAAGTAACCATTATAAAATAAAAAAAAGAATCAAAGGAAAAATATACTTAGAAAATAGAAACATAACGATAAATCACTCAAAGTAAACAAACAACTAACAGAAAAATGTCACAAGAATGAAAAACAATTTACTGAGAAGAAAAATTCTGAGAATATTAAAAAGATAAGAGGAAAATATCGAAGCTGATTTGTAGGAGAAATTAAAATAACAAATTTTTATCTTTTTTTTTTATAAAGGAGCATTCTTCATTCATATAAACAGATTAAAAATCTGAGGATACATAATTGAAGATCAAATATAACAAAAGCATGAGAAAAATTTAGCCTAAGAATTTTTCCCAATTTACTATAAAGAAACACACGGCGAGATCTATTTCCTTCAAAAGACGATTTACAACAGCACACTACTCTCGCGGGCGTCATAACCTGTATCGTCCGTGCAACAGCCACCAAGCCAATAGGTGAAGGCGATGCATACCTGTGGGGTGAAATATCTCTTTATTGGCGAATTTCTGCAGTAGACAAAGAATTGTTCTTGAGATCGAATCTTCCTCCATGGCTTTTGGCTCTCATAGTTTTATTTGAATCACAAAAAACGGTGAAAAACCACCTGACGGAGAAAACACACCCACAAAAAGTAGGACTAAACTCACAAAAAGTGAGACTAAACCCACAAAAAGTGAGAATAAAACAACAAAATTGAAAAACAAAAGAGAAAAAAGCTAATTAGTGGGGGGCTTACCGCCGGAAAAAGAGTCGTCGGCGGCAGCCCCAATATGTAGATCTAGGGTTTTTCTCTAAGAGAAAGAAAGAGAAAAAAACCCTAAACAACGAACTAACTCTAACAAATTTCTATCTTAATTAACTAACTTTTTTTTTTAAAAATAAAATAACATAACAATCATATGCACAAAAAAGGAAGAAGAAAGAGCAGCACTTATTATAGGCATAATACCCAATTTTATACATCAATTTGTATATTTTAGTCAATTTATGAATTTGTAATTGGGTCAATTTAATATTTGAGTTTTCATAATTGAGTCACTTTAATACATCAGTTTACAAAATTGGGTCAATTTAGTTTCAGAGGTCAAAATTGAAGAGGATTACTATTTTTTAAGCCCAATTTTTTTTTTGCAACTAAGTCCTATACCTTTAAAAACCTACATTTGAGTCATATTCCTTTATTAATTACAGCAAACAAGTCGTAAACCTAAATTCTGTCATTTCCTTCTGTTAAATCTAACTTTTTTAATGGAAAAAGTTACGTGTTAGTCTCTCAAATATTAAATTTAAAGAAAAAAAATTCCTAAACAAAAAATAAAAATAAAAATACATTATTTTTTATTTTTAAGAAAGAAACCTAAATATTTTAAGGGAATTAGTTATATTTTAGCCCCTCAAACTTTAAATTCAAAGCAAAAAATCTCTCTAAATAAAAAATAGAAATATAAATACCGTAAACTTTTATTTTTATAAAAGAAATACTAAACCTAAAAACATAAAAAAATCATAAATCTAAAATCATAAAAATCTCTAAACCATAAATCATAAAATCTTAAACTCCTAAACACTAAAACACTAAATTTTAAATCTTAAAAATTTAAATCATAAATCCTAAAACCCTAAAATCTTAAATCCTAAATTCCTAAATTCTAAACTCTAAAACTTGTAAACTGTAAACCTTTAACCCTAAAACTTAAAACCTTAAACCCTAAATTCTTAAATCTTAAAACCTGAACCCTAAAATATCAAACCTTAAATCAAAAAATCTTTAACACAATGCTTAAGTCTCTAAATCCTAAAATCCTAAAACTAAATCTTAAAATTTAAAAATTTAAGGTTATAGTATTTAAGTTTTTATGGTTTAGATTTTTAAGTTTTTAGGATTTAAGGCTTAGGGTTTTTAGACTTTAGGGTTTACGATATTAGGTTTTAGGGTTTAGGATATTAGATTTTAGGGTTAGGGTTTAGAGTTTTAAGGTTTAAAATTTAGCATTTCAAGGTTTAGGATTTTAAAATTTTAGGATTTTTATTTTTTAAAAATTTAAAATTTTTCTGATTTATGATTTAGGATGTCTTATGTTTTTAGATTTATTATTTCTTTCTTAAAAATAAAAATTAATGTATTTTTATTTTTAATTTTTTGCTTAGGAAGTTTTTTTTACTTTAAATTCTATGTTTGAGGGATTAACATGTAACTTTTTCCCTTAAAAAAGTTAGATTTAATAGAAAGACTTGACCAAAATTATGTTTTGGACTTGTTTATTGTAACTAATGAAGTAATAGGTCTTTTTAAAAGTACAGGACTTAGTTGCAAAACAATAAAAAGGTTTTGGACTTAGAAAATAATTATTCCCTTTAATTTTGACCTTTGCGACTAAATTGACCCAATTTTAGAAACTGATGTAAAAATTGACCCAATCGTTAAAACTCATAGATTAAATTGGCCCAATTACAAATTCATGTATGAAATTGATCAAAATATACAAATTGGTGTATAAAATTAGGTATTATGCCTAATTTAATACACATATAAAATTTATCCATTACTCATTTGCCAACAATTTTCAGAGCCGCAAACTTAGCTATAGAGTGGTGGCCACAAAATGAATCATTTGCACTCAGCAATCATGTTTCTATTCTTAAAATTCTACTAACTTTCAAAACCATTTTAAGTTTTTAGCCGATCCATCTGAAGCCATTAAAACGAAGTGTCCAAGACCAAGTTTTAAGCAAAAAATGTATCCCCCAATCCCATCAAATAAGTACCCGGGCATTTTACAATTTATGATCCCAGGTTGTACCTGTCCCTACCTTAAATTAGAATCTAGTTTATGTGCATGAACTGCAAAGTGTACTCGAGTTCGGCGTTACCCTCGACTGGTGAACGTACCCCTTCGTTTTGGGTGGTGGTCAGAGGGATTATCAGTTGAGAAGTGGTTAATTATCTAATTATCATTATGTTTTTCAATGCTTAAAGATGATCGTCATCATCACTAATTCAATAAGGAGTTACACATAGCTCTAAGCACTCTAAAATATATCATCATAAAGTATGAACTCGTAGCAAGTTGATGGTTAATAATCATACTTAGCTGTTAAACTTCAGGATTACGATTTCCCAGCTCTAAAAATTCCTTATTAGGAACAGTTCAAGTTTCGTACTTTATCTCTCCTGAAGCTCAATGTGGAAAACTTGTCAAGGTTTATGAGAGGAGAAGTATGTGTTCAATGAGCAGGGAAAGTTTGGCATTACTGTGAATATATTGAAATAGGAAAGACAAGAAGAGAGTTTTAAAGAGGGTATGCTGTCTGTCAAATTACCTGTTTTCTTCTCTGTTATTTGATTCTTTTTTAGTCTGATAAACGCTTCTTCCCTTCTTCTTTTAATAATCTAGTTGGATTAATTTCCTGCATTTTCTAAGTATTCAGATGATTAATTATTGTCTGTGTATATATGCATATAATGATGAAGCTGTTCATACCATTTTCAGTTCCTTAGAGTTTATGGACTGTCATGAATCTAATTTGTAAACTGAACTGCAGTCAATGTCATTGTCTTCTTTATTCAGGTAAAATATCATAGGGAGCAAAAGGGAGAAGTAGCACATGAAGTGTTGAAAAGTTTTGTTTCTGGCTCTTAGTTGATTGAAAGATGGGGAGGCCATGCTTTCCAAAATTGAGACTATCAAGGTTAATGGGATCGCTTCAGCTCATGTTGGGAAGCCTAGTTTTTTTTTTGAGCATAGCAAGTCTGTTCAAGTTCTACCAAGCTGGATTTTTCCATAACAATGAAGAGATCTGTCGCCATTTTTATCAGGCAACAGATGCCTGTGACGGGTATGATTTAAGAGCATTGAATGATCGAGTAGGAGAAGTGCTTGATAGGATGGACAAATTGCAAGAAAAGTTGGAGAGGATTGTGCAGGAAATGGAGAAGGAGAGAGCAGTTTTGGATAGAACTAATATTACCAGATTGGAGCACAAGAGGTTTCTGGAGCAAGAAGTTATTAAGCCACTCTATGCTGCCCACATTTCTCTTAGGCAGATCAGGATGCCTGTAGCTGGTGGGATTAGAAACACAACATGGAAGGAGGAGCCTTTGATTAACACATTTGTCGTAGAGGAGATTCGGAAGTACATAACCCCGAGGGAGAACAGAGTTGGAAAGATTAACTTTTATGGAACAGAGAGGATATACAACACTATAGGCCATGCTTGTGTAATGGTGAAGAAAGAATTGGAGGAATACATGGATTACGATGTTGGATCTTTTTGCAAAGATGATTGGAACTTGGCACAAAAGCTTATGGTCAATGGATGTGATCCTTTACCTCGAAGGAGGTGCTTGACAAGGGCATCCAGGGTCTATCAGAGGCCATACCCTATGAATGAGTCCCTGTGGAAGCTGCCAGATGGTAGGAATGTGAGGTGGGCAAACTATCAGTGCGGGAATTTCCAATGCTTAGCTAGCAAGAATCCCAAGCGTGGATATTCAAAGTGCACAGGTTGTTTCGAAATGGATAAGGAGAAGCTCAAGTGGGTCACTAATAGCTCACTTCCTGTAGATTTTCTGATCAGTAATGTTCTAGCAATCAAGCCAGGCGAGATACGAATCGGCCTGGATTATGGTGTCGGTACCGGGACTTTCGCTGCAAGAATGAGAGAACACAATGTTACCATTGTCTCAACAGCTCTAAACCTTGGAGCTCCGTTCAATGAGTTGATTGCTCTTAGAGGTTTGATACCATTGTACATCACATTGAACCAACGCCTCCCCTTCTTTGACAACACCTTGGACTTAATCCACACTGCCGGGTTCATGGATGGATGGATTGACTTGCTACTGATGGATTTCATTCTGTTTGACTGGGACAGGATCTTAAGGCCAGGAGGTTTGCTGTGGATTGATAGGTTCTTTTGTAAACGGCAGGATCTTGATGACTACATGTACATGTTCCTTCAGTTCAGGTACAAGAAACATAAATGGGTTGTTTATGCTAAATCTAATGACGAAGTGTATTTCTCTGCATTGTTGGAGAAACCTCCAAGAGCCATCTGATATAACAGTATGTCTCTCACCTTATTTTTTTTCTTTTCTGCACTTGATATTCATCCAAAGTTGTTTGTACAAAAGCTGGGAGCTCATTTATTCTGTGTTACCAAATAAGTGATTTGAAGACTGATAATGACTTGTTTTTCACATTTGATGGACATTTAGCTTATGTTGAAAACATTTGTGTATGATAAGATGTCTAGAAAAACATTAATTTTGATGTATTTGGCAATTAACAATTAACTATCACTATATGGAAGTATGACACCGCACTTGCAATGTTAATTGATGTTCTTATATATCCTACATTTCCATGGTAGTAGTGCAGAGTATCCATTCCATCGCTTCTGCTGATATGTTTCCGCCTCTGATACACAACCTTTATTACAATTAATGTATAAGAAGATTCAGTGTGACATTCATTTATCATTACAAGAGATTTAACACAAGAAAAATACATAAAAAGGTAGATAGCTTATCAAACATCAACACCAATTATAATCGAAATTCAATGAGGCTTGCCACTATTACCTCATTGCAACAATTGTGTTTATTTACCTTTATACAATACATTGATGAGCACCATTCCCATGATATCTGGGTATTGATGAGATGGGCGTCAATTGCATGTTCATAAGGTAGAATCTATACTACAGAAGAGGATTAGAGGATTAACTAGGTGAAAAGAAAAAACAAAAAAAACTTACTTTTCTTAGAGCACTGATCACTATGACTCCAGAGAGAAATCCACAAAAGTTTCATTAAGTTCTTCGAACAAGTTTTCTTTGTTTCCCAATTCACCCCATGAAATTATCTCCAATGTATCATCTCCCTGTAAATAAATCATACACGAGATAGACACAAAAGTGATGTTAAAAATGTGATGTCAATAAATGTAAGTATAGAAACGCTTAGGCTATTAATAGATCTATATACTATGAAATGAGGAAGACAATGAATGAAATATTACCTCCTCCAGCACACATCCAATATGAACAATAACCATGCACTCCTTGCAGTGATAGACACCATGATTTGGATTCCTCACTTCGGTACAAATTTCACAATAATATTCACCAGAATCATCTTCACACATAGAATCCACAAGTATAAGGGGATCAATATGACAATGATGCTTGACTTTATGCGGTATCGAGAGGCAATCGAAGTGAAAATTCATGTCACACTCTAAACATCGGTAAAAGGAGCCAAGACATTGCTCCCCACAAACTTTACATTTGAATGTGCTTTCATCATAAGCTGGACCATATTTAGAAAGAACTGATGGGAACTCTTCTGCAGTAGTTTTGGCAAAGCAATAGAGAATGTGTTCATGGGACTTGGATTTGAAGGTGGATGTTATGTAATCAGCACATCTTGTATGCAGAGCAAATCCACATTCATTGCAATGATAGCCGATACCGTAAATTCTCAATTTGCAAGCTTTACATGGAGCACGACCAGACAAATTCTTAGTGAAAAGAAGATGCTGCGGATGATATACATGGTTTCTTTCCTGTAGAATATCGACACATGTTTCATGGAAGAACACTTGACATGCAGGACAAGTATAATAGGGTGTATTTATAATAGGCACTTGACATGCAAGGCAAGAGTGGACTTTTTGCTCAATGTGACTGATTAGTGTTAATTTGTGATCATGGAAGGGATGAGAAATTGTGATTTTCTTGTAATGGGAATTTTGGAAATGGTCAGCTGTTAAAGAAGCACATTTGATGTCGAGCATGAATTGGCATCCATGACATTTGTAGCCTCCATCGTAAGAAAATTTTCCACATCCATCACATAGTATGACTTCAGAGTCATCTGCTGGTACAAAAAAACTAAGAGGGTGCTGGGAGTGGAGTGGATGCCTTATCATAGCTGGTAATTCAGCACAGAGCTTGTGAAAGAACTTTTCACAAGATTGGCAGATGTAGTATGAACCTCTTTTAATCCATCTTTGGCACCCAAAACATGTTTCATCAAGAAATGAAGTTGTGCTCCTCTCATAAAATGTCAAGGCATGATCATTTTTGAAATCTTTCATCTGCATACCAAAGAAAGGGTTAATTCTTAGCATATTTCTATCCTTTCTATCTTCTGGAGGAAAATAATTCTATCCCTGGTGATTTCGTTGCCAAATTTATCATTTACATTACTAAGTTATAATTTATGGTAGAAAGTCTTCCCATACTTTTGCAAAACAAGATGGGACGACTTATGTCCCAAAACTGAAGAACATATGATTATCTCCTTATATATCCAGGCAGCTTCATATTTATTTTCCTACCTTTGAGTATATGGGGAGCCTATCTTTCCATTCTCTTATTATTACCATGAGAAAGACCTTACCTCAATTTGCAATTTGCATTGGGGTTTTCTTTTCGCTTCATCAATCTCAACAAGAGTTGGGTAGCTCTCTACCCCATGGTGATCACTAACTGGCAGGTCAGAGTTGAAGGAAGTATCTGTTTCCTGAAACAGAACACACAGTACTAAATTTTTATGTCTCCAGACAAAAATAAAACAGCAGAAATTTCAAGAATTTGAACTCTAAACTAGAATCCTGAATCTTTTGATCAGTTTACTTTGCTAAATTGCAAAAATTTCTATATCAGGGAAGACCTCTGAAATGACACATTCAATGTGAGCAGCAAATGGGGCTTCATCAGGACATTCCTTACAGTGATAAACAGGGTATTCCTTGTTCCTTTCTTGTCCGCAAACATGGCAATAGTATATGCCGGAATCATCTTCAACAAATGACTCCACAAGGGTCAAAGGATGGAGGTGACAGTTGTAGTCAAGTGTAGAAGGCAACCCCATGCATTTGAGATGAATAAAGTACTTACACTCCAAGCACTGGTAGTAGGATGCTTCACAATACTTCCTGCAGACATTACATAGGTCTCTATCTGGATCTACATCATCTCCAACATCACTTCCTGCTTCTGCATTAACATCTTCTCCGACATCAGTTCCTTCATTTGGATCTTCTTCTTCTCCTTCTTCTCCATCCCCAGTTTCTTCATCTCCATCTTCTTCTTCATCACTTTCTTCATCTTCTTGGTCATCTTCATCGTTCTCTATATCTTCTTCTTCATCTTCTGTGCCATAATAACTACTTTCTGTATCCGAATCTTCTTCTTCTTGATCATTGTTCTCCATACCTTCCTTGTATTCACTTCCTGCAATACAGTAGAGATTGTGCTCGTGGCACTGATGCTTTAGAGGAACGGACAAAAGAGTTTCAAGAGCGCAGGGCATGTCAAGAGCAAAGCCGCAAGGCCTACACAGGTACCCAGCACCTCCAACAAATTCTCTGCAGACCTTACACTCAGCTGACAATCGTTCATCATCATTTGTAGCACAAGCACGAAGAGGATGCTGCGGGTGATAGGGATGCTTTATCTCCGGTGGAAATTCTGCACAAGAAATATGCAGATAGGTCCCGCATTCGAAGCAGCCATATGCAGGACCTATAATCCATTCTTCACATATCGGACAATACCTGTCTTCCCATCTACAGTTGAAGAGCTTGAGACTGTGATGGTCTGCAAAATGCTTGATGGTGGTGGGTTTTTTCTGCTGATCGTCACCTGCTGCCTCAGGTTGGGTCTCATTCGACAAAGCACACCGGACATCAAGTTTGAAGTCACAGTTTTCACAGTGGAAGAAAAATCGGCCGCAGGTAGAATTGCATCCATCACAAACATAGTTGCTGGGCGGTGAAACATACCCTTCTATTGGAGTTGGAGGCTTGTCAGAGAGCAGGAGAGGGTGAGGGTGGAGAGGGTGAAGAAGTTCTTGATTCTTGGATAACCCAAAGCATGATTCGTCCAGTATAAACCCACACTTGTCTCGTTCACATAGGTAAGCTGGACCCTGAATCGTTTCATTACACCTGGAGCAACGGATGCTGCCTATTTTCCCTACTGCAAGTACTGTCACATCGGGTACATGTATCAACTCATGCTTGTGACTCCAATGTTTGATCCCCATTTTCGGTTCTGCTTCCAACACTAGCTTTTGGATTTGTTTCAATCGGATTTGTAGGAGTTTTGGAGGCATTAATAAGCCATTTTGGAAGTCTAGTGTGTCTAAGTAATTAACCAGGCTAAGTATCAACTATGTTTTCCAGTTTTTTTTTTGAAGTCAACTATGCTTCCGGAGGGGATAGTTCATTCAGCACAAGCTGACAATATAAAAATCGAATAATTAATCATGGACCATTTACTATAAAACAATAAAGATAGTATATTTTTTTTACTGAAAGATACTATATTATTATGATATAATTAGGTAATTAAGTATCATAGATATGTTTGGCTTGGCACAAACATATTGTTTATAAGTATAATATTTGGGAGAAGAGTCCATGCACATAACGCTAACAGGCCATGCTCACCAGCAATAAACAAAGTCAACGACAAAATTTATTCATTTGTCAGAAAGGACAAAATCTAAGAAAGAGCATCTGCCTAAATCACTGCGTAACATCTCCTCCACTCCAGAGTAATGAGAATTGCATACTTATGTTAGTCCTTAAACTGTAGTTTTTTTTTTTCACGCTAAATTTTAATTTACACACTTTATTTTTAGCCAAAAACCATTTCGGCAATTCAATTTTTTTGTTTTCAAAAACATTGGCCATTTAATTTTCTGAAAGTATTTAATTAGCATTCCCTAATGACGCTACAATTGTTTTTTTTTTCGTTTGATTTTTCTTTTCCTGGTTTTTATTCATGATTTATCACAAAATGGAATCGTTTAGTACTGGTATCAACCGCAAAAAGAAGAAATATAGAAAATGAAAGAAAATGAAACAAAAATAAAAAGGGGAAAACATAGCAAAACGTTTTGGCTTTATACATGCCGGCGTGAAGATGAAATATCCAATTTAATACTTTTAAAAAGTTAAATGGCTAATTTGTTAAAAGAAAAAATTAATCCCAAAATAATTTTAAGCCAAAATTAAGGTTTTGAATTGAAATTTAGCCCTTCTTTAAGGTCACCTTATAATTAGCTTTTGGCATACTAATATAGTCTATTGCCCTGATTTCAATACCAATCAAAAGTATTAGTTCCTTGTTACTTGGAATTTGTTTTTTTTTTTTTAAGTAAATACCATACTTAGTTTGGAGAGACTAAAAGTAAAACGGATTCGGTATGATTATAGATGGTACAATTGGCCATCGTTATTATATATTTTTCTACCTGCCCAATTGCAAAGCTCCAAAACATGAGACATAAAAAGTAGAATTATGAAACTTAGATTTTAGATTAATTCTATTTCAATTTTTAGCAATAAAAGGAAAATAAATTTAAATTTATTTTGAAATATTTATTATTTATTTTTATTTTAGTCTTGGTTTGTGCATATTTGATGAAACTTACAACTTCCAATTCCAATTTTTTCATAATTCACTTCAAAGATTGTCACAACAAATTTTTGATGGAACCTAATCACAAGTGAGTAGAATTCTTGATGGAACCTAGCACATATCCAATATGATTATATGAGCAATAACCATGCACTCTTTGTAGTGGTACACACCATGATACGGGTTCCTCTGTTCCAGGCAAAGTTCACAATAATATTCGCCAGTATCATCTTCGCACATGGAATCCGCAAGAATAAGAGGGTCAACGTGACAAGAATGCTTGAGTATATATGCGGTATCATGAGGCAATCGAGGTGAAAGTTCGTTCATGTCACACTTTACACAATAGAATGAGCCATGACATTGCTTTCCACAAACTTTGCAATTGAAGATGCTTTTGTCATAAGCCGGACCATATCTAGAGAGAATTGAGATGAACTCTTGGGGAGCCGTTTTTGCAAAGCAATAATAAAGAATGTGTTTATGGGATTTGGCTTTGAGGGTGGATGTTATGTAATTATTTTTTACTTCAATCTTGGTTTGTGTATGTTCTGACGAAACTGCTGGCTTCCAATTCATATTTTTCATTATTCACTTGCATAGAAGATAGGCACAAAAATTCTTGATCTAAACTAATTTAGGCAAAGTTTGGAAATTCCCGTGGGTTGACATTTTATCCTCATTGTTTTAATTTAAAACGATCTCGCTAGGTTAGATTATAACTTATAAGAGTCTTACTTTTCCACATCAGTATTTTTTATTTTCATTGAGAATCACATCATAGGCTGAGTATATTATTGATCATCTTAGCAAATTTTGTTACATGATTATTTTGATAAATATTAAGTCATTGTTAGTTTATGTCCTTCTTGTGTACTAGGCATATACCCAATAATTTTTTTGGGTACACTTATATATTCACTCCAACCTCATTGTAACATATTATAATTTATTCAGTTGCCAACTAGGGTTGGCTTAGTTGATTGAGATTCAAAAAGCACTCCCATTAGGTTTTGTAAGCATTTGCTGAGTCTGGTGGTTTGCCCTGGCCTTGGTCTGGAAGAGCCTCCACTCAATCTAAACTTTTCTCAACAAAAAAAACGAGTGACATTCACTTGCCATTGTACGCAAAACTTAAACACGAAAAGGGAAGAAAGATAATACAGGCAGCTAAAATTATGTTGGCTCAATTGCCTCAATGCAATAATTGCAAATTGAACCCAAAGCAGATCAAACTTCACAACTCTTCAAAGATATTCCATCAAACTTTCTCTGTTTCGAGTTCATGTATCAAGAAATTATCTTCAATTCACCATCCATCTGATAAACAAAGAAATAGCCAATAGATTTTCAATTAAAAAAAGTAGCTAAAATACTATAACACCAACTACAAAACCGTACATGTTACTATCTTAAATTCCTCAAAAAGAGATTTTTAAATCTGAAACTTTAGCACCCGTATACAATAAGCCGGATGTTCAAGATCTTAGCAATAAGCTAGCATCTTTGCTCAACATCATAACTAGTGGCGAAGCTAGAGATAAGTTTTTAGGAGCCAATGTGGAATTTTTCATATAATAATAGGAATTCATATGAAAAAAAAAAATCAGAAGGCCAAATGTAAATGACAAATAAGGACTTATATGGGAAAATAAAAAAATCCAACAAGCCATCGATTTAACATTATGACTCCTAAAGAAACATCAGAACAGTATGTAAAATGGATTGTAAGGTGAGAGTAACTATAGAATTTTAAAAATTAGTATTCCTAAGCTAAAGGACATAGATATCACTGGATTGGAAAGTGACAAATGAAACAATGAATTCAAATAAACATTTCACTTTCTTCATCCTTTTCTTTCACATCCTTCTATCATATTCACTACCTTGGAAACAAAAGTAATACTAAAAAGTATAAGGTCAACTGATAGAAATATGCCTATTAATAAATCCACAAACCAAATTATTAAGGACATCGAAGTAAATATTACCTAGTACACATCCAACATGAGCAATAACATTGCACTCCTGGCCCTTTGTTTTGCACTCTTGGCAGTGGTAGACACCGTGATATGGGTTCCTCAGTTCGGGGCAAAGTTGACCATAATATTCCCCATCTTCATCTTCGCACATGGAATCCCCAAGAGTAAGAGGATTAAAAATGACATGGATGCAAGACTTTATGCGGTATGGAGAGACAATGGAGGTGAAAGTTGACGTCACACTTTACACAACGATAGAATGAGTCAAGACATTGCTTTGGACAAACTTTGCATTTGAAGGTACTTTTGTCATATGCCGGACCATACCTAGAGAGTACAGAGAGGAAGTCTTCTGGAGCAGTTTTTGCAAAGCTAAAAAGAGTGTGTTTATGGGACTTGCATTTGAGGGTGGTTGTTATGTAATCTGCACATCTAGTGTGAAGACTAAATTCACATTCATTACATTGGTAGCCAATACTTTAAAGCTTAATTTGCAAGCTCTGCAATATATAAGATAATCGCTAGATAAAATCTTAGCGAAATGGGGATGTTCTGGATGGTATGCATGCAGAGCCGTCTTGGATAAATTCGGGGCCCGGAGCGAGAATAAAAATAGGTGCCCCTTATTACAAGATAAAGAACACAGATCTGGGTTTGTTATGAGTGAAACGACTCAAGCCCATCACTGTAAAATATGCAGAGCTTGAATATGGAGGTTATATTTAGCGTGAGGGGTTTAATATCTTCTTCTCCATCATCTGAAAGTGCAAGCAATACAAAAAGGTGAGTAATAAATTTGAGAAAACAAAAAAGGAAGAAAGAGATAGATATCTTATGTCTCCATCATCGTAAATAAATTTGGGAAAACAAAAAAGGAAGAAAAAGATAGACTTTAATTGCAGGAATAAATATAATCTTGTATAAGAAATATAAAAAGAAACTAAATTTTTTTAATTGAAAACATCAGCATGTGACATGGGGCTCATGAAAATTGGGCCCTTGAGCTTGTGCTCACCTAGCTCCCCTATTAGACGGCTCTGTATGCATGCTTTCGTTTCTTAGGAATTTGGACACATCTATTTCATGGAAGGATACGGAGCAAGCTAGACAAGTGTAAGAGGGTGTATTTAAGTTTGGGACTTGGCATGCAAAGCAAGTGTAGTCTTCTTGTTGGATATCACGGGTAAATGTTAATTCGTGTTGATCATGGAAAGGATGAGAAATCATGGTCTTTCTACGATTTGAATTTTGGATTTGATCAGCAGTTGAAAGAAGCACATTTGATGTCAAGCATAAATTCACAACCATCACATTCGTAGCCTCCATCACAAGAAAAGTTTCCACATCCATCACATAATATGACGTCTGAGCATGCTGGTAAAATGGTAAGAGGGCGTTGGGAGTGCAAAGAATGCTTGATCATAAGTGGTAATTCAGCACACTACTTGTGAAAATATTTTCCACAAGATTGGCAGGTATAATATGACCTCCCTTTAATCTTGCGACTGCAACCATAACACGTTTGATCGAAACATGGAATTGTCCTTCGTTCATAAAAGGTCAAGGCATGATCATTCTTTAAGTCTTTAATCTGCATACAAAGAACGGTTAATTCTTACCGTAGTTTATCCTTTTTATCTTCTGGAATAATAATTAAAAAAAATCTACTGTGGATTGATTGCCAATTTATCATGAACACTATTGTTTAATAATTTCTCACAGAAAAGTCTACCCATACTACTGCAAAACTAAAAATGCTAGAAGGCGAGAATAACTTCACAAAATTGAATCCTACCTTGAGCATGTGAATACATAGGAAGACATATTGTTACACGTACATATTCTCCAAGTCTGTCAAGCATATATTTATCTCATGTATATCCTTGCCATTCATGTCCCATATATATGTGAAAGACTCTACTCCCTTTCTCTCTTATTACTACTAGTCGCAACTCGCATGTATGCATATAGATAGTGACTAAGATTAATAGACTGCCATATAACTGTATCTTCTTGTACCCTTATGATATTTAGTTATTCGTTTCATCAATGATACGAACCTTAGAGACCAAACTGTAATACATTTGGCGCGTATATTATTCTGTGTAGTTTTGATAGATCTCATGTTGGAGAAAATTGGAGTATAACACATAACCTGAGGCATGCTAGGCACTGTCCTAAAGGAATATTTTGCCTATGGCAAAGTTCCCTCAGGATTCAACAGGTTTCTCTGCCGATAATGACAGGACCTCAGAAACTACCAAGAAAATTATGAAGATAGAACCCAGCACTATGTAAAGGAAAAATTAGAGAGGAGAGAAAGAAAGCTTACCACCTGTGCATTTTTAGTGTATAACAACAATGAGCCAAAGAGCTCAATATATAGGCTTTGGAAACCACCCAACCTCAATGCATTCAAGTCAGGAATTAATATGCAAATAAAAAGCAATAAAAACATTTAATAACTCCCACTATAATTATCCATATATTAAAGAATAGGTGTCCCAACGCAACGAATCTGCCTACTTTGATGCCCAACGGTCACACACGAAGGTTTATAAAATTTAATGACCTAATTCAGTGCAATGGATTTAGGCGTTAGGCATTTAATTGGCCAACAAAACATGTCTTAATATTTGAAAAAAGGTAACCGAAAAAAGCATTATGTACTCCTACATAAAATCTAGCAATTTGAAAACTGTTATTTGACAAACCAAATTCTTTTGAAATATTAAAATAGTCAACAATCCCCACATATTTCAAAAGAAATAATAACATTCTCCTCTATGTAAAATAATAATATCGCTGGGTTCTAAAAATTTAATGAGTGTAATACTTCGAACTTTGTGTCCGTAGACTATGAACCAAGCCTAGACCAATAAGTCTTAACAAGCCGTGTCTGTCAGTGTAACAGAAGGTTACTATGAACTAACAGACACTTTGGCAAGTCAGTAATCTTACCAATCATATTACACCCGCACAATTCTTGGTGTTATCGCGGTTTTGCGCATTTCGACCGTGCGCGCGCCTGGAAATTCTTGAGTGCTCTAGAGGTGTGCCTTGAAATACAACCTCATAGGAACGGCCCCATTCCACACTCATATAGGTGATCTCATCAAGTGTATACTGCAGGTTATACACCACCCGTAAGGGATATGAAGATCATTAAGAGTCTAGCTCATCCTCTCCATCAATGCAGTCTAGTACTATTTTCTCACATCATAGGAATGGACAAAAGTACAAGTACTAGCAGAATTAATCAGTGACTTGTTAATACCCATATGAACCAGTTTCACGGGATCTCCGATCACGCAGGTTGGGTTACCATCACTAATTAATTTCAGTCAGGCAATATTTAGTCCCATTCCCCTCGATGTTTCGTTTATTAATTCTCATCCCGAGATTTTATCAGATGATTGGCCAAATCAATTCTGACTTCACATAATATATAGAAATTTTATTCCATCTCCCAATAACGTTATTTTACTAAAAGTACTAGTTATGTGTGTCTATTTCTCCTTTCAGAATTTATTATGTTCATGTTATCTATTGCCTCTTTGCAATCACAACGCATAGACACAATCATGTTGGTTTTATTCCAACGGAATATTTGCTAAGAAATTTCAATCTCTTAGCCTCAAAGTTAGCTAATTTCAGTGAAATATTCTCAGTCTCAATCTTTCAAAATTGACAATTTTTGTGAAGAATGACATAACATCAGTGAACTTTACTCCATATGAATTAACATAATTCATTTGACATCATTGTACTCTCTATAAATACAATAGAAGTCCACCATAATATATACCAAAATTTTATGGTATATCTCAAATAATTTTTATGTCTGCACAAAGCAGCCCCATAACCACATTTGTGATTGTGTATATATCGACGGATTAATCCGCCCACAACTGCAACAAATTTTCAACAATTTGTGCATACTCATGCGGAGTTATCGAATCTTTAATTAGGATTTATATTATAAGGGGATGCTCACTAGCTAAAACTAGTACGACATCAAAGTGTCCAAACTTCTTAAGAAGTTCCTATATTTATAATAGCATTAAGCTACCACCTTCCCTTATAAATTTAAACCATACACAATACTTGCTTCACCATATATTAAAATTTAAAGCAAGAAAAATACTTCGATAACAAATATAACAACTACATTGTTATATCATACAAATGAATAAAATCATTATTTCATACACAATCAATTATGTATGGGTTCATCGAAATTCTATGGTGCTAAAATTAAGCATCTTTATATACAATTTTGTTTTCACAAAATTCTCGAGTTCACGAAAAAATCATAATTAGTTAGCACCCAATCAAAATCTCATTTGACTTGATCAATTTTAAAACCAAGACATGCTTCAAAAATGTCTTTCACATAATTCTTCCTTCTCAAAATTAAGGAAATAAAAATCCCCACATTTTTAAAAAATTTCAAGCCACTTCTTAAAGATATATAATTTAATTCTTCACTAACCATCTTACTAAAAGATGACAAGAAAATATTCATGAGCATTTTTATAAATAAACCCATAGCACATAGAATAAGAATAATTTCACATAAATTATTCAACTAATGATAACTCTTATAAAATCTTGATTACAAAAGCTCTTTAATAAGCACATTAATTTTTATCTATTATACAAACGCCAAATTACACATTAATCCCGAATTTTCACAATAATATCATATAAATTTAATTTATATGATCATAAGGTACATATGAGAGCCAAGGTTTATTCAAATGTGAGTTTTAGAAAAATTTATTTATTCCAAGAATTTTAATAATTCTGAAATCTCAAAGACAAACATGTCTTTCTTCATCCCTTACTAAGATGTAAGAGGAAACCGTTTTTGGTAGCATATTAATGCACCATTCAATTTTTATTATGGACTACAAGACATGAGTCACATAGTTTTATTTACTCATATTTACCACAAAATATTTTTTCCGAGAAATGATCACAACTCTAATATCATCTCCTGAATCAAATCAAATTTTGAATTATGAGGATTTTTATTTCTCATCCTATTTTTATAAATAAAATTATTTGGCTCATTCACAAATAGAATAAGTACCTTTACTTAAATCGGGATTAGACATCAAATAAGGCTTGTAATCAAAATTTTATTAGAGGACATACCTTTCACCAGGCTAGCTTTTATTCTTTTCCCCCATATGTGCAACCTCGATTTTCTCCTTTGCACCTTTTAGTTTCTCTTCCACCATTAGCTTTGTAAAAGCATAAATCAACCAAAAAAAAAATTTTGTAAGAACGATGTTCATAAGAGAAAACTAAAGAAGAAGACAATAAAATATTCCTTTAGATTGTTGGAGAAAATTGGAGTATAACACATAACGTGAGGCATGCTAGGCACTGTCCTAAAGGAATATTTTGCCTATGGCAAAGTTCCCCCAAGATTCAACAGGTTCCTCTGCCGATAATGACAGGACCTTAGAAACTACCAAGAAAATTATGAAGATAGAACCCAGCACTATGTAAAGGAAAAATTAGAGAGGAGAGAAAGAAAGCTTAGCACTTGTGCATTTTTTAGTGTATAACAACAATGAGCCAAAGAGCTCAATATATAGGCTTTGGAAACCACCCAACCTCAATGCATTCAAGTCAGGAATTAATATGCAAATAAAAGGCAATAAAAATATTTGGTAACTTCCATTATAATTATCCATATATTAAAGAATAGGTGTCCCAATTCTGCCTACTTTGATGCCCAACGGTCACACACAAAGGTTTATAAAATTTAATGAGCTAATTCAATGCAATGGATTTAGGCGTTAGGCATTTTATTGGCCAACAAAACATGTCTTAATATTTGAAAAAAGGTAACCGAAAAAAGCATTATGTACTCCTACATAAAATCTAGCAATTTGAAAACTGTTATTTGACAAACCAAATTCTTTTGAAATATTAAAATAGTCAACATCTCAGACTAGAAGCGAAATAGTTTCCATAAGCAACTAGCATGGGAATAAACAATGTTGCCTCTCAAATTAGGTACAGAATCTTTGGGAGAAATAGAGGAGGGAAGAAAGGAAATGCTGTAATATGGGCAAAATGACCATACCTCAATTTACAATTTGTAGCGGGGCTTTCTTTTTGCTTCATCAAACTCAACAAGAGCAGGGTAGCTCTCTACCTCAGGGTCATTGATATGGCCCAAGATATTACTGGAGCTAACAAACCCTCGAGCCCATAATCCGGACTACGTGATGGCCCATAAAACCAAATAACCAGAGGAGCCCATACTAACCAAGGTGTTCCCCGGGAAGCTCCAAGACGGTCCCAAGACTCAAGGTTCCCGAGGAAGCTATACAATGGTCCCAGGACCCAAACCGGAAGCCAACCTGAGGCAGCCTGTACTAGCTCAGAGGACATTCCCCTCGGCTCCCCCTAGGGAGCTCTACGGCAACCCAAGGATATAGACGGGAACCACGTGACATTTGACTTCTCAAGCAAGACAAGTCAAGTCTTACTCAAGAAGTTAAGAATCAGCTCCTTAAATCATGGAGCAAATCACGGAAAGCGTGGGCCACCAAATAGTGTCTTTTGGCTCTATAAATAGAGAGCCCTCATTTTATGTATGAACTAATGGCAAATTAGAGAGATTAATATAATTTCTATTTTCTCTCTATATTTTTCCAAATCAGTTGGCGACCACAGTGGGAGCCCGAGAGGTTCCCACAAGATCCTTTTGATGGAGATGCAGATGTAGATGTAGATGCAGACATTGATGAGCAAAAACAATTGCAAAACGGCAAGATATAGTAGATCAAACAAATCAAGCAACAACGGAGCTCATGTCGGAGAGCAACTATACAATCAACGCATGTAGAGTCATGCACGAAACAACAAAACAAGTTCAAAAATCCATCGACCGAAAAAGCACGCATCAACAAGTCGAGTGCTTCAACGACAACAAAAATCAAGCATGAAAACAACCGGATCTGTGAGATCCACACAATCTGAACCCGTGTTCAACAACAGCAACAAACTGAGCAATTGAAAAGGAACACTACCGAAATCCAAACCGGATCTGTCGAGACTTCGAAGAACCACCGCCTCTAGACTCGCCACCAACGTCGTTAGATTTGACGAAGCCCGGAGCCGCCATCTAAGGAGCAGCTGTCATGCTCGTGCGATGCTATTGGAGAGGACAACAAGCTGAGTTGCCACCGCCGAGGCCCAGCTCTCCGCTAGCCACTGCTTCAGGTTGTCGAGGAGACGTGTGTTGCTCACTATAAATCAAACAGCCGAACCCGCACCAGGTCCTGCTAGATCCGAACCAGATCCACCCATACTCATCAAGGCCTACATGAGTTGACCCATCTTCGCTGGAAGAGAAACTGCTGCCGTTCGTTCCCGATGCTGATCGCCCCTGTGAGCGAGGATGGCGAGGCCCAACCACCCTCCGGCCGGGTACGAGTAACGAGGCGATGAGGGAACCTCGGCGCTAGCAATCCATGTTGGTGCCGCTTGCTATGGAGGTCGTCACGTGCTCACCTACCACCTCCGGGCGCCGCAAGTTGCTCATCGCTACACCGGAGTTAGAAGCCACGGTGGTGGAACTCATCTGGAAGGAAAATGCGTGAACAACTCAACGCGTGAAAGAAAAAAAAAAAAAACAAAGAACAGGCTGAAATTGGACCATAAATCCCAACAGCCCAATGGAGAAATTACCAAATTAACGAGCCTAGCAGCAGAGGAAAAGCTCAAGCCCAACCTCATCTAACGATCCAAAATTCGGGTTCCTAAAATTTTCATATCATGGACATCACATTTTTATAAATATATAGTGTGGTAAATGGCGCCCTAATTATGAACGTTCTTTCATTTGACACGTTGGCTCATATATTATTATTTAGGATGCTAAGGCTCCAATTTTGCACATGATGATAATTCGGCCAGCAAAAGGGCCCAGGGAAATGCTTTCGTGATCCCTTATTTTTTACATATACTATGCATACCACATAAAAGTGCAACTGAGAATTTGATAATAACTCATGTAGTTATATTTCCCAGTGTGTATTCAGCAAATACAATTGCACAATTGTGCCCGGACAAAAGAAACCATTGGTATAATGTTGCTAACATTACTCTTGATATAGTGTTATTTGAGTATACCGACGAGGTATATCGCCCGAGGAAGAATGCGGGTTATCAAGTTCAAGGAAAGATTTGTCCAAAGGTTCACATGCGTGGAGCTGCCCACTTCGCCTTACAGCTCCACTTCGCCCTCACTTCAAGAAGTTACCAGGTTCGATGATTGCTCTTTTCAAGGGCCCTTGAGGAGGAACTAGAAGTCGAAATAGATTTGTACTTTCTGGAACTCCTCTTTGCAAAGAAGCTGGTACTTCGAGATACACCTTGAAGCGGAACCTATGAAGGAACCTTGAAGCAGTACCTGAAGCAATCTCATACACAATGCAGAAACCCGACCAAGTCTCCCCTGTAGGATCCCGAAGCTAGGGATGCTCTCACCCTTGACTTGGAGCAGGAAGCTGAAGAGCTTCCCGAAGAAATTTCATATCATGTATTTGACACACATGAGAGGAGTTTGAATCCCATCCAGTGTGTTGATCACATCCCTACCACACAACGGTTGTAAATTACTTGAGAAGCATGACTGAGCACGGTGATGGTACTCATCTTCTATGAAGATACACAAAGCTGATAGGACAGACTCCTGTGTAGATCCCTATCATCTCTCCTGAAGCGGGCAAGGATGCCTGCACAGAGGTTCCCAACTCGTGCTTCCCTAAAAAAAGACATCAATACCTCCTTGATACCCAACGTGGCATAGGAGAATTGCCCGGGGACTATGCCTGACAATTCAACACGAAATGTTGCAAATAAAAGATACAAAATGCCAAGATAGCTATGTCACAAGAGGGGTAGGGAGAGGAAGTGTCCTAACTTTCCTTTCTAGCTCTCCAGAACCGCAATGCCCAACTCAAGGAGAGGGCAGTTGAATACATTCACTTGGATGGCACTCACCTGTAAAGATACAATGAAAAAAAAATGCCAAAGGAACCAAACATAATGATGAGTGAGATCCAATTCCAAAGACCTCCAAAAGAGGCTAGTAGACACAACGAATATGATGTCAGGATAATCCAACACACTTTCTTGAGTTTGCTAAAGACTTGCATATTGACACTTGATGAGCCTTAAAGGCTGTCCCCGAGACGATTCAAGAACGTAGGAATGAATACAAAAGGGCCACCCTTAATGGGGGCTAGAGCATCACAAAGGGTACCCCTCACAAAGGGAACTCCCTCTAAGATGCCCATGAGGCGCAACAAATGCATAAGCCATCCCTTAATGGGCTACAGCAATCCAGAGGGTACCCCTCACGAAGGGAACTCCCTCTAAGACGCCCATGAGGCGCAACAAATGCATAAGCCATCTTTTAATGGGCTACAACATTCCAAAGGGTACTCCTCACGAAGGGAACTCCCTCTGAGACTCCCATGAGGTGCAAAATTTGTATTAAGTCACCCGCAAGGTGCAAAAAGTTGCCCACGAGGTGCAAACAACTCACCCACGAGGTGCAAAAAGCCGCCAACGAGGTGCAAAAAGTCGCCCATGAGGTGCAAAAAAGTCGCCCACGAGGTGCAAAAAGCTGCCCAAGAGGCGCAAAATTTGCTTAAGACACCCGTGAGGTGCAAGAAAAGCCGCCCATGAGGCACAAAATCTGTTCAAGAAACCCATGAGGTGCAACACACGCCTAAACCCATCTCTCAATGGGCCACAGCATCCAAAGGGAACCCTGATCCAAGGGAACTCCCTCCAAAATATCCATGAGGTGTAACATATGCATAAGCCATCCCTTAATGGGCTACAACATCCAAAGGGTACCCTCGCGAAGGGAACTCCCTCCAAAACATCCATGAGGTGTAACATATGCATAAGTAGGGGTGTAAACGAGCCGAGTCGAGCCGAGTAGTGCCTTGCTCGACTCGAGCTCGTTAAGGAATCCGGAGCTCGAGCTCGAGCTCGAGCTCGATTGAGCTTGAAATATTTGAACTCGAGCTCGAGCTCGTTAGATTTTTCCATTACTCGAGCTCGGCTCGTTAAGGCTCGTTAAGGCATGGTTTGCTTTGGTAGCTAGATCTCAACTCGACAGAGCTCGTTAACGCAAGCTCGTTTAAGCTCGTTTAAGCTCGATAATGTTAAATAGACATTCAGAAAATTTTAAACACTCCAATCCAAAGTCCAAATATAACTAAATTGTTAATTCACGTAAACCCTTGAGGAAAAGAACCGAAAGATGTTAACAAATTGGTAAACACTTAATGAAAGATAAGCAAAAAAAATTCTGCAAAACACTCCATGAATGAACCATTGCATCAAGCTCCCACACCATGGCAATAAGCTCCAGCAGCCTACAATACAAATGAATGAAAATGTTAACACTAATGGCGCTTTCCGGTTGATTTCATTGTCAGAACCAATCACAATAACATAGATCCATCTCTTGAGTACACACCGGAAACCCTAGAAATCATCCAAAATATGACATTAGAGAACCTCTTCCCTCTCATTTTGGCTGACAACTATGACCAAATTTGGGAGCTATTAACTTCCTGAGAATAGCGGGTTCTTAAAGTTTATTATCCACATCTTTACATCCCATGTCGTTACTTCTTCAACGTAATAGGTTGAAATGGAAAATCTGTATTGCATTGAGATTATCTGTATAATTGTTCAACTCCTTTCTGACTAGACGTTTATTATCTTCTAGTGCTAGAGCTATGTTGTAACCAGCTGACAGGGGACACAACAACAGAGATAGCATTCTTGAAGAGGCTTACTGTGTATTTGAATTTTTTGTGTTCATGTACTTTGAATCTAGTGTGGATTGCAATTAAGAAATGCTTCTTACTGCAAGAAATCACACAAGTGCAAGGAAAGATAAGATCATAAGGGCAGACAGAAGTGTAAGAAAAGATTCGTATACTGATGGGTTAGGATACAGAAGAAGCTGTGGCAGAAATACTTTAAACACATTTACCAAATCTGTTTAAACATTCGTATCAATCTGTGAGACCAGCAGCTTTCGATATAGAAAGAATTGCTTCAATGTTTTGGAAGAAAAAGCAAACCCAGGAGAAAATGTTTACCAAACATAGGGCTCCAAGTTTGATTGATAACGTCTAAACAAACTGAACCAGACCTGAAATTGAAGCACCACAAACATGTTCAGCCTAACAGCCTAATGTACTTCTTCAATTAAGAAGATAAAAACGACCCTGTATCCAATATGGAAAATCACAGTATTGGTCTTTTTAACGTTTAGTTACTCACATCTCATCAACATTGGGGTGATAGATCTTATTAGTGAAGCCTATTGAAGGAGATTTGTACGGATAAGCATCTGGCAGCTCAACTCTTATCCTCCACACACCCCCATGATAAGGACCTGCCACAAACCATCACATGGAAGAAAAATGGTAACTAAAAAGATGCTTCTTTTGAAGGTTGGAGAGTATAATCATCCACTTTCAATCTAGCTCTTAAAAATACTAATCTCAAAGAGCACCGCAACAATTAAGGTTGATCTTATCCTTCATTTTCTTTCTACACCAATCTCCTCTCATCCTTCATTTTCTCCTCTGACAAACTAGACCCTCAAGCTGCTCTCACTTCTGGAGAATTAAAGAAAGCAAGCAAGCACAAAAAAATGGGCTGTTTCAGGACAAAAAGTTCTAAATCCACCTCTACCCTGGAAGCTACCACAACTGAAGCTACATTTCCACCACAATATCAACAAGAAATCCCAGAAATCTAAGAGAGGGGAAGGTGAAAGATTGAAAGAGAAACAAGTGAAGGGTAAGAGAGGGGAAGGTGAAAGATTACCTTGTTATTATTAGAAGGTAAAAGGAGGAGAGGCTGAGGGGGGAGTTCGGGGGAGGAGCAATCAGGGACGACGCCAACGTCAAAGTGGATGAAGATTGAAGCAGACTTCGACGTGGATACAGATGAATCCGATCCGGCGTTGGGAATTGAAAGAACTCCTACTGGAAGACGCCGGTGACGTTGAAGTCGTGGCCGGCTCGTGGGTTGGATCTTCAATTCGGCGGTGGTAGCTGCAATTGGGTTTAACTGCAAGGTGAGGAGAACCGAGAAGGAGAAGCAAAATCGACAGTGGTGATGGAGAGGGTGGTGGGGGATTTAGAGTGGGTGGGTTCTTGAATAAGAAGAGAGAATGGGGATGAGGAGATAGGATGTACCGGTCCGGTGGCGAGTGGGCGAGGGGCAGACGGCGGCTTGGTTCATGCCTGGGCAAAAATTATGGATTGTTGAAGAAGATGCAAGAGAGAAAAAGAAGAGGGGCGGCGGCTATCGCTGTTTACAATTATCAATTAGGTTTTTTTTTGACCTAATATCCATCAGGTTACTTGAGTATTCAATTTAATTTTGTTTTTGTTTATCCTTAATTTTTAAATTGATTTATTCAAATTAATTATTGGGCTTAAGAAAGACATGACTTAAATTATTAGTTACAGGCCTAGTGAATTAGTTACAGCCCAAAACCTTATAATAAGACAAAAGCTCGATAAGGCTCGCGAGCTTTACGAGTTTAGTATTATCAGGCTGGAGCTCGACTCGATAGCCCACCAAGCTCGGCTCGAGCTCGGCTCGAGCTCGATAAGCACGAGTCGAGTTCGAGTATCCACCGAGTCGATCCCGAGTAGCTCGCGAGTAGCTCTACTCGTTTACACCCCTATGCATAAGCCATCTCATAATGGGCTACAACATCCAAAGGGTACCCCTCGCGAAGGGAACTCCCTCCAAAACACCCACGAGGTGTAATAAATGCATAAGCCATTTATCAATGGGATATAACATCCAAAAGGTACCCATCCCTTAACAGGCTACTGAAGGTACCATTGTGGAAATGGTGGACGGAACACTTGAGGATCCTGTTGAGACGATCAGGGTCCAGGAAGCTTCCGTGATGGCCATAATGTCCCGTGAGGCTCTAGCATAAAGGAGGTAGTTGATCTCTAAGAAAATCTATGCAACAATGAAGGGTCATTCGTTGAATCCAATGCTAAGGATGCACTCACCCTCAACGCTGGGGGCTAGAAGCAGGAGAGCTTCCCGAAGAAATCAATATCCAGACCATCAAACTCTCGGAAGGGAAGATCAAATCCCATCATGCATGACCGCTCGTGGCAGAACGATGTCGAAATTAATATGACGACTACCCAACATGTGTGTACCATCAAAGGCTGCCCGATAATAACCTAGAAGATCTAAAAGTGAGGAATGGCGAGCTACCCTCAAAGGGAAGTCCAAGGATGAAGCTTGAGAACAAACACCCTTTGTTGCAAGCAGCCCCATCGGAGCCATACAACGCAAAGGCCCATAGTCGTGCCACAAAACGCGAAAGGCCCTGGGAACGCTAACGCACAAATTGGTGTCCTTGAACTCAAGCTAATCCGCAAGCTTACCTAAGAGAGAGGAAGCCTCCATAAACTTACTTAAAGATGAAACTAGGATGACGTCCCAAGATGGCTCTTAAAGGTTACAAATGCCCCAATGGATGCAAGGCAAATTAAACCTACAAGGCCAGTGTGTGACGTCTATGAGGTTACATATACTGCATCCAGGGCTACCCTTCGTTGAACGGGGTTCCAAATGCCCAAAAGCCATTCTAGAGGGTGCCTAAGTAGCACCAAAAGTCGCCTTTTTCTTGATAAGGTACATAATGCTAGGGCTCCATTTCAGAAAATGATCACCAAAATGACCCACGAATGACCTAAACCAAAGATCCTATCGAGGGTCCAAAACAAAGGCCAGGAGGTGCCCAACGTAGATAACCCGTGGCGTGGTTCCCAACAGAGACCTCATGGAGGTCCCAAAACAAAGACCGGGAGGCGCCCAACGTAGATAACCCTGTAGAGTTGTTCCCAGTAAAGACCCTACGGAGGTCTCAAAACAAAGGCCAGGAGGTGCCCAACGTAGATAACCCTGTAGAGTGTTTCCCAGTAAAGACCCTACGGAGGTCTCAAAACAAAGGCCAGAAGGTGCCCAACGTAGATAACCCCGTAGAGTGGTTCCCAGCAAAGATCCAATTGAGGGTCCAAAACAAAGGCCAGGAGGTGCCCAACGTAGATAACTCGTAAAGGGGTTCCCAATAAAGAACCTACGAAAGTCCCAAAACAAAGGTCGGGAGGTGCCTAATGTAGATAACCCGTGGAGTGGTTCCCAACAAAAATCCTTTTGAGGGTCCAAAATAATGGCCGGGAGATGCCCGACGTAGATAACCCGTGGAGTGGTGCCCAACGAAGATCCAATTAAGGGTCCAAAACAAAAACCGAGAGGTGTCGACCGAAGATAACCCATAAAGTGGTTTGAAACAAGAGACCCTACGGAGGCCCCAAAATGAAGGCCAGGAGGTGCCCAAATGAAGATAAACCATAGAGTAGTGCTAAGCAAAAGATCCTGCGGAGGTCCCAAAATGAAGGCCAGGAGGTACCCAACGAAAATCACCCATAGAGTGGGTCTGAACCAAGACTCTAAAGAGGCTCACAATGAAAGCCAAAAGGAAGCTTAGAGGAAAACAGCTACCCTCCGAGAAAATCCTCACCACAACTCATACAAGGAAGGCTGGGAACCCCAAGCAATCACTCGAAATGATGGGTCTGCAAGCAGGAAGTGCTACCCGCAGATTTCAAATGGTGCAAGAGAGGTTCGAATCCTATCAAGGATGATGAAGTGTCTTCACAAATACCCTTTCAGAGGAACCAATGTCCTTATGGATGCCCTCCTTCTAGCGCCATCTAATCAGATGATACCTAAAAGGCCGCCCACCTCTTAAAGAGGCTCTTCACAAACAAAAAGGGTACCTATCCAAGCAGCTAAAAAGAGTACAAATACCTCGGTTTGGAAGGCCGCATACCGAGTCAGAACCCATTATTCACCATGTCACTTAGGAGCTTATCAAGATGCTTCCCACACCAACATTTGAAAATTTTACAAGAAGGAATAGGCCATTGCTCCCTCAAAACCTTCCTAATACTGCACTCTTTTTTCCTCATCAGGTTTTTATCCCATTGGGTTTTTCCTGATAAGGTTTTTAACGAGGCAGTATTCTTCAAAGCATATTCCTTAAATATGACGACATCCAAAGGGCCATAAATATTTAAATGCCCGAACTTGTACAAAGATTCAACCATTTAGGGGGCTAGTGATATGGCCCAAGATATTACTGGACCCAACAAACCCTCGAGCCCATAATCCGGACTACGTGATGGCCCATAAAACCAAACAACCAGAGGAGCCCATACTAACCAAGGTGTTCCCCGAGAAGCTCCAAGACGGTCCCAAGACTCAAGGTTCCCGAGAAAGCTACACAATGGTCCCAGGACCCAATTCGGAAGCCAACCTGAGGCAGCCTGAACTAGCTCAGAGGACATTCCCCTCAGCTCCCCCGAGGGAGCTCTACGGCAACCCAAGGATCCAGACGGGAACCACGTGACATTTGACTTCTCAAGCAAGACAAGTCAAGACTTACTCAAGAAGTTAAGAATCAGCTCCTTAAATCATGGAGCACATCACGGAAAGCGTGGGCCACCAAATAGTGTCTTTTAGCTCTATAAATAGAGAGCCCTCATTTTATGTATGAACTAATGGCAAATTGGAGAGATTAATACAATTTTTATTTTCTCTCTATATTTTTCCATATTAATCATCATTAACTGGAAGGCTAGAGTTGTCCTTCCAGAGAGTTGTGAGGAATATCTGTATCCTAGGATAGAATAAGGTGTACTAAGTTTCTATGTCTCTCCAGAGGAAAAAAGAAAAAGAAAAAGAAAAAGAAAAAGGAAAAGAAAAAGAAAAAGAAAAGGCGAACTGTAGAAATTTGAAGAATATGAATCGTAATTGACGATTCTACAACAAAAATTGGGGGATGCAAACAGGGGATACCTCTGAAACGACGCATTCAATGTGAGCAGCAAATGGGAACTTATCAAGCATTCCTCGTCCTCGCAGAGATAAACCCAAGCATGGCAATAGTACATGCCCGAGTCATCTTCAACAAATTTCTCCACAAGAATTAGAGGATGGAAGTGACAACTATGGTCAACGGTAGCAGGCAAACCCAAGCATTTGAAATGAACGAAATACTTGCACTCTATGCAGTGGTAGTAGAATTTGAAACAATACTTTTTGCAGGCAATACATAGCCAGTCGTTATCTTCTTCTTCTCCTTCATCTGGATCTTCTTCCACTCCTTCATCTGGATCTTCGTCTTCTCCCTCGACATCACTTCCTCCATCTGTATCTTCTGCATAATCTGCTTGTTTATATTTATCTTCGTCTCCTCGATCATCACTTCCAAGAGACTAGTAGAGATTGTGCTGGTGCCACTCGGGCTAAAATAGAGGAGGAGACAAAAGAGTTTGTTTAGCGCAGATCATGTCAAGAGCAATCTCGTAAGCCCTACACTGGTACATGGCTGATTTGAGAAACCCTCTACAGGACTTACACATGGAGTTAAGGTGTTTTTTGGTAGTAGTAGAAGCACGGAGAGGGTGTTGTGGATGATAGGGATGCTGTATCTGCAATGGCAATTCTGCACAAGAAACGTGCAAATAGATATGACATTGGAAGCAGCCATATCTATTTCTTTGAAAAGCCTACAATCCAATCATCACATATCTCACAACCCCTATCATTCCATCTACAGTTGAAAAGCCTGAGACTGTGAGCAGGGTCCATAAAATGGTTGATGGTTGTGGGTTTCTTCTGCTGATCATCTTCAGAATTATGAAATTTCTTTGGCAAAGCACATAGAACATCGAGTTTGAAGCTGCATCCTTGACAGTGGAAGGAAAATCGACCGCAGATGGAATTGCATCCATCACAAACGTTGTTGCTGATTCCTGTGTCTCATGGGTCGTCAGAAAGCAGGAGAGAGTGATGAGGATGGAACTGGAGAGGGTGGAGCAGTTGACGATTCTTGGATAACCCAAAGCAAAATTGGTCTAACATGAAGCCACAACCATCTTTTTCACACCATAGTCACATAATTCGCTCAAATTGCGAGGTTCGGCGTACTGGTTCGTTCGAACCAAAACGCGGTACGTGAGAGTACTGGTACGCTTGGGTACGCGAACCAATTCGCTACCAGCAGCGAACGGTGATTTGCAGAGGTTGAGGACGACTTCCTTTTTTCTGATTGGGTTTTAATAACTTTTGGTCCCAAGCCCAGCAAAGCTTTGGGCTTTCTAATAATTTTCTAAGTCCAAATTTAACCTAATACCAGCATATGTCTTTTATTTTAGAAAACGTCTTTTATTTGCACCGCCATCTCTTTTCTTTGAGAATATACAATGCAACATTTTTTGGGATTTTATATTGTTTGGGATTTTATGTTGCAAGTGTTTCTGGGAATTTTTAGTTCCTGGGTGACCATGTTATTCTTCATTTCCTAAAAACATTTTATTTATAAATTGATGTCATGTTTTGAATATTTTATTTATAAGTTGGTGTCATGTTTTGAATGTAAAGTACCGGTCAAACGATTTAAACGTACCGCGTACCAAATTAGCGAACCGGAGAAGTATACCCCCCACGTACCGAATTCTCCAAAGGTAGCGGTCGGCGTATGCGTACGCGTACCACGTACCAGAGCGTACGGCGTATTATGTGACTATGTTTCACACACATAGGCCTGACCGTGAATGATTTCATGGCAGCCGGAGCATTCATTTCGGCCTTCTTTTACTCCTGCAGCTGCCAGTGCTGCAGAATTGGATACGGGTTTCAACCCATGTTTGTGGCTCCAATGTTTGACCCGGGTTCTCTCCTGCTGATGATGATCCTGTGATAACCCAAAGCATGATGCGTCTATCATGAAGCCGCAAAAATTTTTCTTGCATGCATAGATTGGACCCTGAATTCTGGCTTCATGGCACCTGGAGCAATCATTTCGGCTTTTTCCTCCTCCTGAGAGTATTGTTCTACAATCGGGTACATATTTCAATTCATGTTTGTGGCTCCAATCTCTGATCATGGCCATTATCACCAGTTGGGGTTAATGATATATTTGGTACCCCTAGTAGTTTAAATTCGTCAATTGTATATCCCGACTATTTTTTCCATCAATTATGTACCCGAATTTTGTCAGTTTGCGTCAATCGTATACCTCGGGCAGCACTTTGATGACGTGGCATGCTGCCCGTTAATGATAGGTTGCAATTTGGTTCCTGAGTTTCCAAATTAATCATATAAGTCCTATATTAGTATACACTTTAGTATATATATTTATTATTATTTAGAATTAATCCTTAATATTATATGTAATTATTATTTACACAATATTTGATTTCTAAATTATCTTTAGTGCATAATAATATTTTTATTAAAATAATAAGCAAGTAATAATTTTTTTATAATAAGTTTTGTAATACACAACTAGTTATATTTATAAATTAATGTATATATAGTACATAGTTATAAGAATCATTCAATTATATTACTTAATTGTATTTACTTATGAATGATTCAATACATAAAGAATATATTTTACTTTATTAATTTTAACAATATAAGAATTTAAAATTCGAAAAATAATGAAAAAGTGGTCCCACTTGCCATGTATCAAAACAATAAGAAGTTTGAAAATCAAATTCACAGCCTAATAGCTAGCACCACTTGCAAAATTAGAAAATTACAAAGTTAGGAAATATTTTAAGGTGAACAAAAATAATAAATTTTTATTATTAAATTGTATATGAACATTATTAAATTTGATGTAACTAACTACATACAGTAAATCATTATAATTAATTATTATTATTATAAAAGAGTATTTACAAGAGTATTGATTTTTTTATTTCCTTTTGTGATTAATTATAATTTAGTAATTAATTAAAATTAATCATATATAAGATAGAATTATAACATTAAATATTGCACGAGTAATAACTCTGCATAACACTAAAAATTTAAACTAAAGTATTATCGTTCTTAAAAAAGGATTTGATTGAATAAAATAAAAATTAGAGGACTTAATTGTATAATTTTAATGGACCTACATGATTATATTTGAAATTTAGGGGGGCAAACTAACACAAGTTATTGACGGGCAGCATGCCACGTCATCAAAATGTTGCCCGGGGTATACAATTGACCAAATTTCAAAAGTACAGGTATATAATTGACGGTAAAAAAAGTCAGGGTATACAATTGACGAATTTGAAAGAGTTTGGATACCAATTATACCATTAACCCCACCGGTTGCTTGCAGCAGCGAGGCAGAGAATTTGATTCAATTCAGGAGGATAATGCTTTGCATATTCTTCGTATGCCATATTTTGCTTTACTAAACATACAATATTACTCTATATAATACAGAAATTGGGGATAAGCCATTACGTATGCCAAGTTTAATAACAATTAATTATATATGTTTTACAGTTTTTTCCAAGGGTTGGGGATGGCGGAAAGTCATCAACTAAGGGGGTTGCTATGGTACCGGGGCTATGTTTAGGGTACCAAACCCATGCTGAAGTGGACCAATGATATCATAATACTTAAATTTATAAGGGTTTTAAAAACTTTAGATCAATATTAAAATTCCTAAATAATTATACATCCATCCCTAATCTATCTTGTACAAAACAAAAATAGAGAATCAGAGCAAAGGCAAACAAGTCAAAATCGCATCCTTTTAATTCATCACTGTTTTTCCATGTCAGGGTAAGTTAAAGCACCTATCTTTCTCTTTTGTTCTTGCAATAAACTTACTTTTGATGTTTCGTTAGAAGGTGTGAACACCCAAATTTGGCCCACCAATATTCTTCTAGCTTAGATTTTGAGTGTGCTCGAACCATTAGATCAATGAGATGATTTGGTCTTTGGCTAAGGCACATTTGGAATTTATTTTAGTAGAATACATATATTTTATAAATTGGGGATTTGTATGTTTGAACCTTAGGATTAATGAAATTATTTAGTCTTAGGATAAGAAAATATTAAGGTCTAATTCATTAAAATATTGTCTTATTTCATTTATTTGGGCTTTTTTGTTTATTTTAACCTAATTATATTGAGATGATTTATTTTTGGATTAAGGATAAATTTGAGGGTCTAAGTTAATGGAATATGGACTGTCCAGAGTTAATCAACCCATAAACACATTTCGTGAAAAATCAGAGTTAAATAAGCATTTAAATGGAAAATGTCTTTTTGGTATGATCTTACATAAAATGGGGGATTGATTTGTGATCAATCAATTATGGAATGATTGGGAGGAGTAGTAATCAAGAAATGAGGTGATTCTGGGTTGATTAGGGGTTGACTACGCGGTTGAATCAAATCAAGGAGGAATTAGGGGAAACCGGGATAAAAAAAGGAAAGAAATAGTGGAACGCAGTGTTGGCCCAGAAAAGGCTAAGAAGGGGGGGTGTGAACACTCAAATTTAGCCATCTATTTGTTCTACTGGATTATTATTGTGTTTTAGAGCCCAAGGTCAATTTTATTAATTTTTTTGTCTTTAATTTGGCTTAGGAACCCAATAAATAAATTCATGGACTATCCGTTTAATTAGGCCAAGGCTTAGCACGAATTTTCTGACTTATTTGTCCCTGATTCTCGTTGGATTAGAGGCCCAATTTAAGTTGGTTTATTATTTTGCCTATTTTATGGATAAAAGAGGAATAATCTTAATCCTTGGAGTGTAGGTTAAGCAATTGAGTTTATATAGAAAGAATATAGAGTTTCCCTAAAAAAAGGGAGTTTTTCTAGTCTGAGATCCTTAGCTTTGCATGTAAGAATCAGATTAGAGTCGAAATAGGAAAAATCCGGTCAAAATAGGAAGAACGTGGACAGTAGCCGACTGTGCCGGCGGTCAAGCATGGAAGACCGCCACCAGGCGGCGGTCATGCATCCCAGAGGCATCCACTTTTTCTATTTTTTCTCTTTTTTGATTTCTACCCTCAGCCATTGGATTTAGGGATTTAATCCCGACCATAGGATCAAAACCACGCCCCCTCAGACCCTGAACACTATAAATAGAACCCTTAAAACACAATTTTGGTGGGTTGGCCATTAAGCTTTTTGCTTGGGAAAACTTGTTAGAACAATAGCCCTTCGCTAGAGGGGGGGGGGGGGGGGGTGAATAGCGATAATCGAATAAAAGCGAAATAAGCAGGAATTGAATGCGGAATTAAAAGAATGAAGGACACAAGAGATTTATCCTGGTTCACACACACTCTACTAGTGTGGCTAATCCAGCCCTTCAAGTCTCACTTGAAGATTTCACTATCTATGTTAAGCTTACGGGTGCTTAACAAACCGTTACAACCTG
>JAKUCV010007456.1:52420-100923 GCA_028386065.3 Turnera subulata | reverse complement strand
CAATTGAGCATCTACCAAGCAAGTAGCACCATCAATCATCACAAGTAAGCAAACCCCACTTACCAAACCATTAGGCACATCAAGCCATCAAATCCATCCCTTTGGAACCCTTAGGCATCTAGGGTTCATACTTCTCTGTAACACACATATAAATATGCATCACAACACAATTCAACCAACCACAACATATAAAGCACAATTAAATCACATAAATCAACCTTACAGCATCCCGGGCAGAATCTGCCCTGCACCAGCAGAACCTTTACCGAGGTTAAACACACAACTACAGGCCGAACCAGCCTTGGGCACCAACATAAAAGTTGTAGCCCTTCCTCTTAGCTTTCCAGAGCCACCAAAAACACTAAATTATAAGCTCTCTAACTCTAGATATGGCTCCTACATCAACTCAGGGTCAAGCAGCAGGTCTGCTGCTGGACAGCCGATTTCCAAAGAGCATAACTCGCCCAGTTCAGCTCCAAACCCCACATAACCGGTGCCATATGAAATATATGGAAGTTAGCTAACCATAGGCTTTGGTTTCACTCAATTCCAACCGGTAGTTTGGCCGGAATCATCACTTTAGTGGTCAGGGGTCTGTCTGGACGAAAGCAGAACCACCCAAACCACACCTCTCTTTCTCTCCTCTTTTCCCCTCTTTCTCTTCTCTCTTTTCTCTCCAGCACCTAACACGAATTTGGTCTGATCAGCATGAGTGAGAGCTGCTTACTTCCAGCTCTTAAGTGATGGGAAGTAGGTGACTAAGCACCTACTTGCAACACTTGCCAACTTGGTGCCACTTGCACCAAGTAGCTCTCCACCTCATGCTTGTTTTCCACCAATAGAACCATGACACTCAACCTACTAGCTTACACAACAAACACAATCAGCAGCATATTTCCGAGCCACATGTCGAACCCTGATTGGTCGATTTGGCAAATTACGCATTTACCCTCATCGTACCCAATTGTGCACCGACGGGCACACCAATGCTCGGTTGTGCACCATTTCGCACCAAATCGAGCCAACTGATAACTCCTTGAACAATTGTGCATCCAATGCACTTATAACACCAAATAATCTCATCTCCATCATTCATCATCCTTTATTGGCCTATTAGACAAGCCGAGCACTCGGGACATCAAACTAGGCCAACCGTGCCATCGGACCACTACAAACCTACTTGTGTGCACTAGGCAAGGCCTATGCGAACCATCTCATCTCAATCCGATATCAATCATGTTACCGAGCCTAAACCCATACCAACATGTACACCCAACATTATCAACATCACCTACTTTGTCTCGAATACCCTATCCAACCTATACGAATGTGCCGGAAGGACAAGCTACACCCGGATCTCATCATGCAAATACTTCTCTATATTCTAGGGTGTACCTGGGGTATTACACCCCAACCTTATAACCTAACCCAACCAGCCATCTCCCCGCAGCATCCCGCAGTAAGCCACCAGCTGCCGCCTGCCCGGAGTCCAACCAAGCACCATCCGTATTTAGTTTAACAAACCCTGGTTCTGGGGGCCTCCAAGAGACCTGAACCAAGACACGGGTTCCTTGAAAAGCCCTCTTGCCATCAAAGGCAATTTTAGAGACCTGCAGCTCATGAACCCGAGCTCGGATAGTATGAAATAACCGGTCTGAAGATGATTGAGCACCCTCAAACACCACAGCATTTCTATCCAACCAAAAGCTATGAATTGCAAAACTGAACACCACATCCCAGGCCATATTAATACTACAACAGCTAAACTTCCTAGATGAACTGGCATCACACCATTCCCTCATACGTAGACCAAAGAAGGAGCCCCATGAATTAGGGGGCAGGAGACGTGTCCACACATTCTGGACAACAAGGCAGTCCCTAAGAACATGCAGTGTGGTTTCCGGTAACTGATGACATCGGGGGCATAGAGATGATCCGGTGAGGTGACGTCGGACTCTCTTAGTATTTGTAAGCAACTTGTCATGGAGAACCATCCAGAAAAATGTCCTCACCCGCTGCGGAACCTTCAACTTCCATAGCTTCTTCCAGATATGATCAACAAGATCCCATTCATCCTCACACAACAGCCGATATGCCGACGCAATGGAGAAACAACCATTCGCCTCCCCAACCTAGTATGCCTCATTAGGACCCGCAGCCAGACTAGGACTCACCATCTTTGCCAGACAAACACAAACAGATGCCATAAGCAGACCCCCAATCAAATCCCATCGCCACTTACCATCCTCGTCAACAAAATCAGCAATCGAGCCCGACAACATCTCATCAGGAATAGCACCAAGTGCAAGATCAGAGAGCACCCCCAAACTCGAGTACCCAATGGTCCCGCCAGAATCGCACAGTACGCCCATCTCCCACTATCCATCTTAGACCAGCCAAAAGCATCTCCCACTGCTCACTTACCCCTCTCCATAGCGGCGAACAACCATTCTCCACCAATGATGTTGGTAAAGGCCTCCAGTTCACATGATACTTTGAACATAGCACACGAACCCATAATGTTCGAGGTCGAGTAATAAGACCCGACCCTAACTTCATCATAAAGCAACTATTCATAGCACTGGCCTATCTAATATTTAACCCACCAGTATCCTTGGGCTGCTTGAGCTTATCCCAGGCTACCAAGTGCATCTTCCGATTCTCCCGTGAGTCCCCCCATATAAATTGGCGGCACTTGGCATCCAAATCAAGACAAATACTTTTAGGGATCCTTGCAGTTTGCATAGTTTACACTGGCAGAGCAGACAGAACAGACTGCACTAAAGTAATACGACCTGCCATTGATAAAGAGCGGGCCTTCCAACCACTCAGCCTGTTATTCACCTTCGTTAACACATATGTATAAGTCAGCCCCGATTATGGAGTAAGGGCACCCCCAGATATTTCCCCAAATTAGTTGTAATAGGGATACCACAAATATCACCAATCTCTTCCATCAAAGATTCATCAACATTCTGAGAGAAAAATAACTTTGATTTGGCTCTGCTCACCTTTTGCCCCGAAGCAACACAAAAACTGTCCAGACAATCCATCATGCAAGTAGCCTGGAGCACAGAGGCCTCCCCAAACAATAACAAATCATCTGTAAAAAATAAGTGCGAAAGCAATGGGCCATCCCGATTAAGCTGGATGGGACGCCATGTCCCTTCACCCATTTTTACAGCAATCAGAAGCCTAGCCTCTCCATACACAAAACGAACAAATAAGGGGAAAGTGGGTCATCTTGTCGGATACCCCTTGACGGTGTGAACACATCTGTTTGCTCCTCATTCAAAAGCACCCGCAGTCGGGCAATAGAGATACACTGCATGATCACCCTCAAAACCGGCAGCGGCACCCCGGCCAATAACAATGTCTCCTCAATAAAACTCCACCAGATACGATCATAGGCCTTCTCTAAATCAATCTTCAGAGCCATAAACCCAACTGGTCCCGACTTCTTTTTCATTGAATGAATCACCTCCTGCGCCACAATGATATTATCAGTAATATGTCGACTAGGAACAAAGTTGCTTTGCTTAGGACTTACCCAGAATTCCATCAATTTCCTAAAACGTGAGGCCACTAACTTGGTAATTATCTTATAAGAGACATTGCATAGGCTTATCGGGCGGAAACTGAGCCAAAGTAGCAGGATTATCCACCTTCGGAATAAGACACAAGAGAGTCTCATTAATCCTCGGATTGACTTGGTTGTTCTGAAACACATCATTGACAAAACGAAATATATCAGTAGAAACAGTCGACCACTGACTCTGATAAAACAGAGCATGCAGTCCATCTGGACCCAGAGCTTTTAAGGCTCCCATATCAAATACTGCCTTCCTGACTTCGGCAAGAGTAATTTCCTATGTCAAACTGGCCAACAGGTCTGCATCAATCACTGGAAAAGTATCGTCCAAATGTACCTGCGTCTCCGGACCCTCCTCAGTGTATAGTTGATGATAAAATGACACCGCCATGAATAATAAGAATTTTTAAAATTTTTGTTCCTTATAAGCAACAATAACAAAAATCAATATGAAGTGAGAATCTGAACGGTTTAGGATGCAAATAAACATATTTCGATTCCAAGGGCAAAAAAATACTGAAGTGAGAATTCTTCCTAAATATTAGGAGGACAAATTCGGGAGTTTAATAGGGCTGCTCTTTACTAATGATCTTTTCAAGGACATTGGAAATCAGTTATTAAACAGATAAGAATAACAACCCAATCTTTTTAAACGCTGTCGTTTAGAAGTTGGGAGGGCTTCTACTATATTTTATCACATCATCACAGTCTTTTGCGCGGCTGCACAGGTAGCTTCGCTAGGTAGAAAGAGCAAAGGAAGAGAGAGAGAGAGAGAGACTGAGTAAGTAGGGGACGCCAAATCGGGAATGACGACAATAGGGGATCTTAGGGTCTCTGCGACGCTGGCCACCTACCACCGGAGAAACCCAATTCGGTGTTCGTTCCCTTCTCCGAATTCCAAGGTCCATTTCCGCTACTCTTTTTTTTTTTTTAAAAAAAAAACCCCATTTTGCTTTGGTTCTACAATGCTATGGTTTTTGGATGTGGGTCGGGTTGTCTGGGTCTTGTTTGTGGAGGTTAATATTTTGGGTCGAGGAGAAGTGAGAGGAAATGGTCAAAGTGGGAACTTTGGGCTAATGGGGGAGGTGGGGATGGTTGTTTTCTGACAAATGTTCTCTGTGAGCGTGCCCGTTGATTTTGATTGTTTGGCTAATTGATCAATCGTGGTTTCTGATTGTTGTCTTGTTTGATGTTTTGGGCTGGTTGATATTTGGCTCCTTTGCATGATTGGGTTGCTTGTCTGTTTTGTGGCTCATACTTAGCAGATTACTGTGGAAAAGTCAAGTTGATGATTTTCTTGGGGTTTGAATTAAACGTCTCTTGTAGTATCCGGGTTGAGCAATGCCACTCCCGTTAAGAATCGTTTCTCTGATACTTCGTGAGTATTGTAATAGTTTGTCCTGTGAATCAAAATTCACTTTCTGATTTCCCCATCACCCATTCTGATGGCTAACGCATTGAGTGGCATTTAGTGATCAGTCTTTAGAATGAACAGTATTTCTCCTCTCTGGTTAACTCTTCGTCTCACGTAGAGCAAGTTACTTGGCACCTGATCGTGCAACTTTTAACTTTTGAAATTCTTTCTTTAGCTCATTTCCTCCTGTTGCTATTGATTATCTTGAGTAATTGAATACTGCTATTAATAACGGATTCTCCATATTGTGGCTTCCTTTCTCCTACATAGTCCTTGCGTAGCCATTATTTGCATGATAACTGTGAAAGACTAGACCATAGCAAGTTCCAAATTTCCAGAACGCACCCTTTTAACTCCCTTGATATAAAGGACACTGTCCTTTAGAACCTCCTGGAATGGATAAGTATAAACTCATTTTGCTGCCTCTCCTCCTCAATCTTCCATTAACAACGATAATGTGATGGAAATTGGTTGATGCTATACTCAGTCTGGAAGATCTTCATCCCCTGGAATGAATGTATCTTGTGGTTAGTGATTGTTTGGGATGGTATAATAGTGGACCTTGGAGTTATTACAAAAGCATGGTGGTGCTACTGAAGAGATGATTGATGAGATATTAACATGGGAGTTTTGGTGGCACTGCAGGGATAAGTTGGTTACCTAGCAAGATCTTGGGATCTGTGGCTTGCATCATGTGTAGTTGGATACCATCAAACGCTTGCCAGATTTCAGTGCCTTGTTGCATTGATGAACCACTGTATTGCAGTTTTTAGGAATGGTTTTGGGTATCTAACTCTAATAGGCATGAGCATGTTTTGTATGAAAGAGAAACGCTTTGGTTATTACTTGCCTGGTAAAATCATAAAGCATTCAACTAGAATATGGTCTAGATGCTTAGGCAATTTATAAGATATATAGGAAACCATGACATAATCCACGGAATGCCGTGGATAGAGGCCCACAAGTGCTTCCCATACCTTAGTTATTACTGCAGTATTATGTGATCAAAGAATTAAGAATGTATTGTACGGCAGATCATTTCCTTGCTATATTAATACAAGAAAACTTTGACAGTCAGATTACAGTTGTGCGCTTAGCACATGGTATAGAAAGTAAGTTGAATTATCTAAGAATAGTTGTCTTCTCCTCTTCTGCAAATACAGGTTGAGTTCGTTGGTTTTCCTAATGGTGCAGCTGGCTCTTCCCACAGCACACACAAATATCCTGGCATTGTGCTTGATAGCCGAAAAATGCATGGTCTCTCCATCCGACATTCTGGGACTAGTGGAGATTATCAACTGTCTTCAATAAGTCAAGATGCAGAAACTTTTCTCCTAAATGCCACAAACATGAGCTTCTTTGAGCGTTTGAACTTGGCATGGAAGATAATATTCCTGTCTCCTACCCAGAGAAAAAGCTCAAATGCAAATCTTGCTAAGCAGAGGTTGAAGATGATTCTCTTCTCTGACCGATGTGCGGTTAGTGATGAGGCAAAGCAAAAGATTGTAAAGAATATTGTGCATGCTCTATCAGAATTTGTTGTGATAGAGTCACAAGAGAAAGTTCAGCTTAGTGTCACAACTGATTCCGATGTTGGGACTGTGTATTCCGTCACCGTGCCTGTACGACGGGTGAAGCCAGAATATCAGGACGAGGAAGAGGCTGGATCAATAACAAACATTGAATACAAAGATTCTGGAGAAACATCTGGGTCAGTTGATGTCAAATTTGATTTCTACATCCCAGATGAACGGAGGAGGTGATTGCTAAGCTTGAGAGGCAATAAACACTGTCCTTGGCCAGCATCATGAGTTTCTTTTTCTTCTTTTGACCGTGATGAAAGAACTTTCTCCTTATGTTTGGATCTTCAGCTAAAGATTACACTTTCTGTATATATGTAATGCTAAGGCCTGTAGGTGATTGAAAAATATTTTGGCACTGTCTGACTTTGCAGCTTGACTGAGTGGTTGCTCAAAAATTGTTCAGGGTGCTTACATGCTTGTTTGTCTGTATCGGTACTGCACATCCTCCTTAAATACAATGCGCTCTTTGGCTCTTTGAGTGTGTCAGCAGGGAAATTTGGTCTGCACTTCAATCCCTGGCCTGGCTTGATCAAGTTGTTACAACTAATTATCCTCCCCAGTTTGGTGATTGATTTTTGGGGTGTTCTTCAGAGAGATAATGTTCGTAAGAACAAAATCTCAAAAGCTACTTCGGCTAATACTATGAGAGAATGTAGCAGAGGATATGTTTGATACAAATAACGATCACCGTTATTTCAACTTGGTGCAATGTGCTCTAAACAGATTTATCACATCCAAGTACTTTTTCTGCCATCAATATTGTTTTGGGGAATCTTGACCTGTGGTTGTGGGTTTCATTTCATGCGGGTTACCATGTCTTATAAATCTTCCGCGCAGATCTTTCGTGGACGCTAATTCCTTGGTAATAAATGGTTAGAAATACTCGAAATGAACTTTTCATTTTCAGTTCATACTGTAGGATAATGCCTCACTTAATACCAAGTAGTTGGATGATGCAGTGCAAGAGTTGATCGAAAATGCTGGTGGTAGATTTTAGTTGATCCAGTTTGCTTAACACTGCATACAATGGTTGCAGAAAGGCATAGCATTTGCAGACATGATACAAATGTAAACTTGAATGGCCATAGCAATGAAGGAGCAAGATGGCTGCTGCGTCTGCAGTTAGAACACTCAATTTCCCGGAGTCTCCATTACGGGCAGTACATTCATCCCCAATCACTGCCATTCTAAGTTATTTTCCAAGCTGGATAAGATATATGCATACCCAAAAAGTGTACCAAACTGTGAAATATTTACACAAAATCCAGTTGAACAGCATGGGATATGATTTAACACCAAAACAGAAACCGACCCAGTAAAAACACTAGCGCCCGTAGCATAATCACATAATCATAAAATCTCTCAACATGGATAATACCATCCCCTCGCATGGCTCCACAAATCAAATCATGGCGTGGGATTTCTTGTTTACATTGGCAATACAAACAAAAGTCTATAAGAACGTGAACACAGCCCTGCAACTCGGTTAGTAAGAAGACTGGGCATCCCCCAACAGCGTAGGAACTGGTGTGGGCCACCCTGGCACAACATAGGGAAACAAATTACGGAGCCATCCATCAACTGACCTCTGATTAATCTTGTCGTCGAACACTTGGACTAGTTTAGTTTCCAAATTGCAGGAGAAGATCCTCCTATTGACGTGTTCATCGTCTTTAAGATAGAAATACACAATATCCTCATGGTTAGGATCCACAGCCAGGACTTGGATCGCCAGCGTGAAAAGCAAAGCACAAGACTGGGACACATAGTCGTCGTCATCACTGTCACTGCTAACTTCGGTACACCGAAGCAAAGGATCATCGTCGGTGATGAATTCGTCGAAGAAGATCTTACTCTTGAAGATCCATTCTCCAGTCTCATAGCCGGTCAACTCCCAAATGTTAAGAAACCCACGGCCACCCCCGATGGTGTCAATGTGTTGCACTATTCGCAAAGAACCCCGGCACACCCCGAGGATCATGAATTCCACTTTCCTCTTGTAGGCTCTAGTCTTCCTCATGGCTGGATCCCGAGGTGTGTGAATTATGTGGCACCTGTCTGGCTCCAGGGGATTGTAAGCAACAATGCTGTGATCTTCCTTATTCTCAAACACCAAAAGACCATTCCAAGAAAGCAGGTTATGCTCTGTATATTTCTTCTTAGTTTCAGAGAAGAACTCGAAATCGAAATCCAACCCATGAGGATGCGGCACGTCCCACTCCTCCCATTTGCCCGTTTGGGAAGAAAACACCTCCGCGATGAAGGAAGCCATCTGCCAATACGCGTTGCCACTGGGCGGCCTCCCTGGGCGAATTCTCGCCACACTGTAACTGTCGTTGTTATCGCCCACCACCAAACCAACGGCGACCCCGGTCATGAAAGGGTACTTGGCGGGGAACGGCGCCGGAAGGGGAGCCCACTGCTGGGTGAGCGGGTTGCAGAGGTAGTAAACCCTGGGTTCCAGATCCATGCGGTGGGACACGGCGTGGCAGAGGAGGAGGTCGTCGCAGGAGGCGGCGATCCGAGAGCTGGAGGCCTTCCGGGGCTTGGAGCAAGGGAGGAAGTCAAGCTTCAATCTTGGGGATCGGAAGACGGGGTGGCCGCCGGAGGCGACGTAGTTGATGATGTACTTGTCCTCCCCTTGGCGGATCCTGATGTTGACGAGGAGGGCGAAGGGGTAAGGTGGGTCCTCTGGGGAGTAGGGCTTGTGGAGGGACTTCCAGCGCTTGGCGAAGATGGTGCTGGAGATCACAGAGCACCATCGCTTGGACACCAGCTTACAATTGAACCCAAACTGGAAACTGGGAAATGCTCTGCCCAGGATCTCGACCAGTATAGTATTGTCTATGTCCTCAAAACAAGTTGCCGGAACCGCTACACTCGGTGTTGTTGGAGATTTGCCTGTGGCTGCCATTGGAAGAACCTAGATGGGTTGTTTTTCAAGTGTCTGTTGTCTTAAATGTGGCTTTGAATTGTTTTGGTAACTAATGACCCCTTTAGGGAAGATAAGAATATTGGACCCTTACAAGTGAAGACAAGTTAAAAGTAACGTGTGTAAAACATGTTCCGATTCTCGACAAAATAAAAAAGAAAGATGTTCGATTATCATTCGTCCGATGATGTGTTTTTGTTGACTTCTTGCTTCCTTTCTTTTCCTGTTGGTACAATGATATATTAAAGTACTACATTGCTGCTTTTCTTTATCGTCGTTATTTCAGTTTCCTGTTTATGTTTCTTTCTTCTGTGATTTGATATTTTGGTTAGTTTCTTGGGTTCAAAACTCGAGATCCGCGAAAAAGAAAAAACATATGTAAGCAGAATCTTTGAGAAGTTCTGGACTTGGGCCTCGCTTTTCTATGTGTTGGGTTCCCAGTGGATTGGGCTTCATTTCTACCTAAAACTTTGCTGCCAACTCCCTTATGACAATGGATTTTCATCCATATCACTATAATATTCTAATTCAAATGAGGAATAAAAAAAAATATTTAGTTTATAAGGTCATCGTCATGGATCCTCAATCACTGTTCGTGGCTTCTTGCTTAGTTAATTAGTCAATTAATGTTTCAATTTTGATTTAAGTATGTAATTTGACTTTGAAAATTGTAAAATCTACACAATCAAACAAAATTAATTTGAATAGATAGTAAGTGAAATAGAAGTTCTCGCTACGGTTAACATAGTGTTAACTATCCCAAAATAATAGATAGTAAGACATATATATACCGCCTAAATGCACTAAATATAAAGATATTTTATTAAGCTAGGAACAAAATTATTGTAATGTTATAAAATAAGTGATTTTTTAGTGGCTTAAAAATGTTTACATAGTGGAATAAACTTTTATTGAAAAACAAGCCGTCTTAAGATCTATATTAAACACTTACTTGACTGATCATATTCAAACTTTATTTAAACTTGGTAAAAAAAAAAAGTTACTAGTTGATCTATGTAGTTTTTATTAAGTGTGCGAATTGCTTATAGTTCTTACCACAACTAACAGATAATTGAGATACCATTTTTTTTTTTTTTGATAAAGTAGCATTCTTTATTCATATAAACAGATCAAAAGATGTGTGGATACATAATTGAAGATCTAATCGAACAAAAGCATGACAAAAATTCAACATCAAAATTCTTATCCACCTACTACAAAGAAACATATAGCGAGATGTATATTCTTTTCAAAAGAGGATTTATAACAACACTCTGCTCTTGCTGGCGTCATAACCTGTATCGTCCGTGCAACAACCACCGAGCCAACAGGTGAAGCCGATGCATACCTGTGGGGGGAAATATCAATTTCTGCAATAGACATAGAATTATTCTTGAAGTTGAATCTTCTTCCATGGCTTTTGGCTCCTATAGTCTTATTCGAACCACCAAAAATAGAGAAAACAAGCCCACAAAGAGTAAGACTAAACTCACAAAAAGTGAGACAAAATTCACATAAAGTGAGACTAAACCCACAAAAAGTAAGAATAAAACAACAAAACCGAAAAACTAAAGAGAAAAAAACCAATTGGTGGGGGTTACCGTCGAGAAGAGAGTCATTGGCGGCAGACCCAATATGTAGATCTAGGATTTTTCTCTCGGAGGGAGAGAGAGAAAAGTTACTTCCTTTTTCTTGTTTAGTAATCAAAGCGGAAATCGAGATACCAAATTAAATGAAACCAAGCAACAAAAATAAAAAGAATGAGATATGAGACTTGTAACAGCCCAGGTAAAAATTTAGATTTTTACCCGGACTGTAAAAGTCTTTATATAGTGATTTACCTTTGAATTTAATCTTAGGCAATTAATTCAAGGTAAATCGGGCATCGTTTTTCGAAACCGAGAGTTTTCCCGCGCTCGTGATTTTTTCCGTGGATTTTACGGACCAAAGTTGGTATTTTTCGGGTCCCGGAATCCTCAGAAAAATCACACCAGAAATATAACTAAGGAGGTATATCAGTTATTTTCTGGTCCAGACGGTACACGATTTACCTGCATGATTGAGTTATTGCAGCCGCCTTCTCCTGTTATGCTTGTGAATGCTTGCTTTTCCCTGTGACACCTGTGATGCACATCCTGTTTTTCACTCCTAAAATCCATCATCCTCCCGCACGCCATGCACACCAGTCCAGCCAATTTCCTTCTTTACTGTAAACACTTAACCCAGTTTCCCTTATTTGTTTTTTTATGCAAACACCCAGCACACCTTCTTCATCCTGCATGCCACCATCACCTTCTCCTTCCTCTACAAAACACAAACCCAGAACTTCTTTTCTTTTCTTCTTGCAAACTACCAATGTAACCATCTTTCTTCTTCACTTACAAAACAAAAGAAAGGAAAAAAAGAGAAGAAAACAAAAAAAGAAAAGAAACAAAAAAGAAAAAGAAAAAGAAGAAGAAGAAGAAAAGAAAACAGAAAAGGAAAAGAAAAAAAAGAAAAGAAAAAAAAAAGGAGAAGGAGCTGCCGCCCGAGCCACCACCTCCACCACGACCAGCCACCACCATCACCTCCTCTCTCGCTGTCGCCACAGGACGCAGGCCGCCGCCGCTCCTCCCCCGCTGCAGAACGTCACCCCGCCGCATGTTGCAGCCGAACCGAGACGCGCCGCCGACCTGCAGCGCTTGCCACCAGCGACGTCGCGCTCTCCCTTCCGCACGCCTTGCACCGCCACCAGCCCGTCGCCACTCGCCGTTTGTCCTACCACTTGCCTCATCTCGCTCCGCCTCCGCTGCAGCTCACGAGGTGAGCTTGGGTGTTGGTGACCCGATTGTGCAACGGGTCTAGGTCGACCCGGATTAGCTGACCCGCGGATCTGGGCTTGACGCCTTGGACCGGGTTGACCCTCTTGGGTTGTTGACCTGGGTTGGGGGCCTGGGCTTGAAGCCTTAGTCGCGGGCTGGGTTGCTGGGCTGATGTCTAGGCTGCTCCATTTGGCCCAGACCGGGTTTAATTAAAAAAAAAAAAGATGAAAATACCTATATGGTTTTGTAAATTAAATAATTTTTGGAAAATAGATAAAATAATTAACTTGACCAGATATAACTATACATTTGGAAAGTGCATATATCTAGTATATGGTTTTGTTTTAGAAAATCATAAGATAATTACTTGACATACTATTTTTGGAAATTAAGATAATACTAATATAATTTATATCATTTGAAAAAATATTATGTTATAAATATTTGTTTTTAGGAAAAAATGATATATATTATGGAAATAAATTTTGAAAATTATATTATGGTAAATAATTTTTATGGAAAATATTTCTGGAAAGTAATATGGTATATGATTTTGAAATTTTTGGAAAAATATATATACATGATTATATCTTCTAGAAAATGGAGTTTTCTAAAAATAATAATATTTGGTAATTATATTTTGGCAAGTAAAAAAATTTTATGGAGATGATGACGTATAACCGAGGGGGGGTTTAATTTACAGTTTATGGCATCATGACATACTGATTATGTGCATCTTATGTGTGCATTTGTTATTTGTTATATAGGAGCTGGTATCGAGCAGTATTCCGAGGAACTGGCTTTGGAACCTGTTGAGATTCCATAACTGGTAATCGGCTAAGGTGACAATTGATAACCCTTGATATGTGCTTGTAATACTGTGTGTGTTTTGTTTTTGATTGGACTATTGAGATGGTCATTGTTGGTTATTTGACTGCTATGGTTATTGTTGTTATTGTTGTTATGATATTGATTTGCTTAATTGAACCGCTGTGTTGACTGTTATTGGTTCCTTGGATACTGTATTGTGATTGATGTTGGATTGTGAATAATTGGTGTTATGAAACTGTTGATGGATTGGTCTGTTGTATAACTTGAGTTAATAGGAAGTTGGATTTGACTGTTATGGATATTGTGATTGTTGTCGATAGACTGTGTTGTGATTGGGTAATTGGAATAAACTGTGATATGGATAATTGGGAAAAAGAAAATGGAAATTGGAAGTTGATTTGAGATGATAATTTTATTGTCACGCGGGAAGTAGTGGTACGATTAGATGGTTAGAGGCTAGTTCTGTGGTGTTATGGACGGTTTCTTGGTTATGGGATGTTGATCTCGGTTTGATTTGGATATTGGGATGTTGATCCCGGATGTGTTTGTTATTGGGATGTTGATCTCGGGTTACGTTTAGCCTGGCATCCGGAATTAGTTAATAATCAGGTACGACCCTAGCTTGTCCAGTGGCGGGGCCCGGATATTAAAATTGGAAAAGTTAATGAGTGAGTCGTGTCTTCTGGTTTTGGGTTTGAGATGTCGATTCCTGTGATTTGGTTTTGGAATAGATATGATTTAATTGTCACGTGGTAAGTAGAGGTACGACCGGATGGTTTGAGACTATTTTGTGGTGGCCATGATCTGGGTTACTTGTGATGGGCATGTTGATGCCGGTTTGATTGGGATGTTGATCCCTGAGATTTTTATTGGGATGTTGATCCCTGAGATTGTTATTGGGATGTTGATCCCTGAGATTTGTTACTGGGATGTTGATCCCGGGTTCTTTTTGATCTGGTACCAGGAACAGGTTGATAACCTAGTATGACCCTAGCTTATCCGTGGCGGGGCCCGGAAGATAAAATTAGAATAATAATTAAGTCTTGGGTATGTTTGGGTCGAGTCTTTGGTTTGGTACGTTGTGGCTATTTTTGCTAGTATTTCTTCTTTGAAGTATTGTTGTATTTCTTCTTTGAAGTATTATGGTTGCCTGCATATCTCTGTTTATCCATGATTGTGCTTAAATGTACCCGTGAGCGTTTCGGACTCACCCCTCGCCTGCGGGGTTTCATCCCGTAGGTTGAGTTATTTGTGGTACAGGAACGATGCATTCCAGCGGCTGTGACGTTACCTCGGGCAGGACTTGGATCCATAAGTTGCATTGCATGGTTTCATACTATTATTGAGAATGATAAAATTGCTTCCATTGTGCTATATTTTGGGTCCCCGGGTTCGGGAGACGTGTTTTGATATTGGGCCGATGGGCCGGATTTATGTGTTGATGTCCTCGAGTTCGGGTGACGTGTTTTGTTATTGGGCCGTTGGGCCGAATCATTATTATATACACTGTTTGTGCCACGTGTCGGCATTGTTTTATGGTGAATACTGTTTGACGGGTAATTGTTGGACGGGGTGTTTCAAGACTGGAATAAAGCTATATTATAAGACTATAAGTAATAAAATTAATATATGAATTAGAATTTGAGACCAATATTCAAATTCTTGGCAGTTTATTATTTTTGGTAAAAAAAAAAAACTCTCCCTAAACATGGGAGCTCGCTCCAAAGTACTAGGCACATGGAATGTTATTTGGAAAAAGTTATTTGCCACTACATACATGACCTTGAAAATTTTAGAGTTGATGTGGCATAATATTTTTATGTGTTTAAAAAAAATAAAATTTTTACGTGTAATATTTTTACGTGTTTAAAAATATAAAGAAAAATTAAATTCAGGATGTTTTTTCTTTCCCTTTATATCAGGATCAATGCTACGAAGGTGGTTGCCAGATTCCACCACAAGAGGAGACTTAGGGTCTGTTTAGAAACCTGTTTTGAAAACAGGTTTTCAATTCTCAAGCTTTTTAAAAAACCAAAAACTTGTTTGGATAGGAAAAATCACATGATTTCAAGAAAAGAGTTGCGTGAAAAGAGATCTAAGAAAACCAAAAACTGAAAAGTAAAAAAAGTTGTTTTGGGATTTACTGTTTAACACGCGGTGGCATTTTGGTTATTTGAAGAAGCCATCATTAATGGCATTTTCGTGAATAATGTAATAGTAAAATAAATACATTTTCTTTTTCTTTTTTTCTCTCCTCCACATTGGTTTCTCCGCCTCCGCCATCCTCAACTCGCTCGCTTGGCCAAAGCCGGCACAGGTCCCCACCGGAGGCAAGCAGCGCACCGATCCTCCACCGGGATGTGCGCCGCCATGTGCTCCTCCCTCTACAAGTCATCGTCCGACACCATCAGCTACCGAAAAGACGAAGTCGGCTCCTTCCTTAGATCCGCCTCCAGTAGCGTTCATTCTCCGGTCAATCGCAAGTAGCATCCTCACAGAGAGGCGCGCTTCGCCGTCTGCCGCCGACCGCCAAATACTGGACGCCTCCATCTCTGACGAGTCGAGCACAATCCGGCCAACTCGAGACAGCTAGCTCCGCCCAAACTACTCCGTTCTCCGGCCGCCCGCCATTGACACAAGAAACGGCAACGTTTTTTTGCCAATGCATAATTTTATTTCTTTTTTGGTACATGCATAATTTTTATTCTAATATTAAATAAAATTATATAATACTAATTAACATATTACTAAAAATATTATGAATATTCAACCTAATCTATTAATATATGTATTGAATAAATTTAAATTAAATTATATCATATGATTTTGTTTGTTAAACTATCCTACATAATTTTAAAAATTTATTAATTAATTTAATCATATGATAAGTTCTTAATTTTTTAAGTTCAAAAATAATTTTTAAATTTATTTCAATCAAACAAAATTTTAATTCATAGGAACTATTTGAGAGCACAAAATATCCAAACGGGTTTTCAACTTTTCAAACACTCCCAAAACAGTTTTCTATTCTTAATCTTCAAAACAGTTCTTAAGAGGTAAAAACACAAAACAGTTCGCAAACGCACCCTTAAATTTTATTCAATTATCCTCAAAATATATCATAATAACCCTCAAGAGCATCAAAAGTACAAAAATAATATTTCAGAGTTTCACTAAAACAATTAAATATAATCAGAGGAAAAGTGTCAGATTATTCAAAGCTTTGTTCGCTCCAATATTTCTCAAGAATGGTGTTGTGAAAAAGGCATACATATCTTGAAATGCCGCAATTACAATGAAAATCTTGTTTAAGTTGAATAATTCAAGAAACAATGATTCAAGCATAATCTTGTACCACTATAATTTCTTTTGCGATCTGCGATGGGTAGAAACCGGCATAAAAACTTCGTTAATGATAAGCATAATCGGCTACAACAAATCATACTCTTAAAAATGGAATTTTTGTTGAAATTGAATAATTAAAAAAACAAATCCGAGTAATAAAAGTCTGTTCTCGTGGTGGAGGAAACTGGCGACCGTCGCAACATTGATTGATGTGAAGGAGAAGAAAAAACGATGGAGAAGGATTTAGGGTTTCTTTTCTATTTTAAAAAGTAAAAATATATATCCAGTCAATTTTAATTTTTAAAACAGCTAAATGCTACATAAGAAGCCACATCATCCCTAAGATTTTCAGGGATGATGTATATAGTGGTAAATAGCTTTTCCCAAGCATAACATAGAGCTAATAAAAAAGAAATAAAACCCAAAACTAGCTAGGATCAATATGAGGAACCATATTGGGAAAATGGATGGCTTAATTTGGGCCCCTACGATTGCAGGACATCTTTGCACCATGGCCTCTTCAACGAGCAATCCAAGATCTTAACTTCGTACATACGCACTGAAGTTCATATTTACAGGCAAACACCATTACACCTGCAACGACAACAAATACGCACTGAAGTTTATATTCACAGGCGAACACCATTACACCTGCAACAACAACAAAAGCCTTCAAGCCATAGAGAGGCAAGTTCTCTGCGCAATCGTCAAAACAATAGTAGTTAAATTGATTCATTAAAAGACCATACATCAAGATTGTGCAAAATATTGTGGCCTCAAAATTAACTCGTAGGGCTTCTCCAAAAAGGTGCCTCTCTAAGTCTTACTCTCTACCACCCAATAAGATCTTCTCTTGGGGGCTAGACACTCCTTCTGCATCCTTTTTTTTCTCTTACTCTTGTAATGTATGCTTCATGCCACGCACTGCACTCTTTATTTCTTATTTTTCAAAACAAGCATATTTGTGCTTACTTAAAATGTAGCAATGGCATGGATATTATTTTTCACTATATTTGGGAGTTTTCCTGTCCTTTTTCTATATCCTGAGTTTCAATTTTTGTTTATTTTGTGTATCTTGAGTAGCCTGGGTAATGATGTGGTCATCTGTCCGGGTCCACTTTCCACGTAGAAAATTTTGTGAGACCCACAAACTAGGGTATCTGAGAATAAGGTGGGACTCACAATTTTTCTCACATGACGCCAATAAAATCGTTACACATGTCAAGTGCACCCGGCCAGATGGTCATGTCATCGCCAGGGCTACTCGAACTACACAAAAAGGACAAAATTGAAACTCAGAGTACATAAGTATAGAATCAGATATTTAGGGAATGACTGAGGCACTCTAAATCGTGTCCTTGGTACCTTGTATTATACTAACAGTATTAGTGTTACAACTGAACATAAACACTTAGAAGACATGTGATGAGTATAATATACAACTAGTTTACTCTATCCTAATTATCATTATCTCCTAATATCCCCAGCAAACTTAACCCGATATAGTATTGAGGTTTAGTTTGTCTCGAAGTTGGATGACATGTGTTGTTGTCAAAGGTTTGCTGAGGACATCCGCAACCTGATCACCACTACCAATGAATTGGACTTGTAAGTTCCTCTACTGTACTTACTCTCTAACGAAATGGAAATCTATTTCCACACGTTTAGTTCTTGCATGTAGTACCGGATTATGACCGAGATAGGTTACCCCTAAATTATCAAACCACATGGTTGATGGCGGTATTGATTCTTCTAATTTAAGCATGACTGATCGAATCCACATCATTCCGGCTGCTCCATTAGTCGTTGTTTTGTATTCTGCTTCCGTTGAAGACCTGGTAAGCGATCGTTGCTTTCATGATGCCCGGGTTCTCAAGTTTTTGCCTAAGAATAAGAAGAAGCCTGCAGTTGACTTCTTGTCGTCGTGCCTTCCCAATTTACATCGGTGTAGATATATATATCATTAAAGAGCATTAGTCGTATGTGTAGAACAATAGGTGGCAGTATGCTTGAGATACCTCAGAATACATTTGACAATAATCAGATGCTCATTAGTCAAGGAATGCATGAATCGACTAACTTTGCTAACCGAAAAGGCAATGTCTAGTCTGGTAATGGCAAGATACTGTAGAGAAACGACAAGTTGTCTGTAGATATTAGGATCAAGAATTGATTCACCTTTGGGTGTGTGTTGATGTTGCGTTGTGGAGGCCGGTGTGAACACTGGTTTACATTGATCCAACCCAGCTTTCTTGATCAAATCCAAGTATATTTGTGTTGCGTGAGTAGCACACCATCCTTTAAAGGATACAGTTCAATGCCAAGAAAGTACGAAGGTGTTCCAAGGTCTCCTAGTGCAAAAGTAGCACCCAAAAATTCAATCATTTTGTGAACAACCCTGGTATGTAACTAAAACTAAAATGTCATCTACATAAACTAGTAAATAAATTTCAATATTGTTCTGGTTATAGATAAGTAAAAATGGTTGCATGATATTATCAAACTCAATTCCAATTTAGATGTAGACATGTAGTTCTCTACTCCATATGCAGTGACTCATCTGCAGCCAATTAAGGCAAGTTCAGTTATATGGGTCCCGAGCCAAGTTGAGATGGAGTGTATATAGACTTAATTTTAGTTCAAATTAGTCTTCAAATTCCCATTCTCTATCCTTTTGATGGAGTTTGGCAGCTTCAAACTAGTGGCAGTGATAATCGATGGAATTTCCCATGACACTCAGGATTGAGAATGTAAAGCTTCAATAATGAAGAGAGAGTCTGTCATAATGATGGCTTTTGATAAGCTTCTTGCACAGGCAAGGAGGACAACCTCTTTTGTCGCCATAACCTCAACAACAGATAGCGAAGAATAGAAAAATCGAGAAGTAACTCCATGAAAAACAACAACATCGGTGTTTCTGCAAACAACTTTTGTACTTACCAATTGGGAAGGACCGTAAAAAGCAGCATCACAATTAATAGAAACAAAACCATTAGATGGTCTAACCCAATGAAATAAAAGAGGTGCCATTGGATGATTTCCCACCACAGTATATCCCACTCGCCAATCCACCACAAATCCAACCCACCCCTTAAACCTCTTCTAGAAACATACTCACCATGTTCAATCCTAAAACTACCTCAAAAGATCTCCAAATCTTCTACGCATTCCATAATAAATATTATGGAGGGGTAACAGTGTCTACTAAGTTTAGAAAGAGCTCTCCCTGTCAAAGGTTGCGCCATCCCTTGACAGTTCCACACTAAGACATTCATAGTTGGCTCCGCTGCTGATGACCAGCCATGATAGCCTTAGGGATTTTGGGGGTTCCAAATACACCGTCTTGAGCAATAGAACCAGAGACATCATCAGTATTAATAAGGAGAGAGTATGCCACAATCGTAATAAAATTTCCACTTAATTCTCCTAGTAGGGGAGTAGCAAGAAGTCTGTCAGCAATGCGAGGAGAACTGCAAGCCCTTGCTTTCCAGCTTCGGCCCATAGGTAAAAGACATTTAGGGTTTTGAGGGGCTTCTTGGGCTTGATGAAGCAAGTCTTCCTCTAATTCTCTGATACCCTCCATCTCAAGTTGCAATAGAGGCTCCGTTTTGTTAATAATAAAAGGCCTTATACCAGTTTTGGGCTTTTTTGTAGATGGCCATCCTCATGCACCAGCTTTCTCTTTCTTGGTGTGTGGAACACCACATCAATTATAGATTGCATACCATAAGAGAAGATTTCAAACCCGTGATCTTTAAAAGTTACTTATACCAAGGTCGCAATTGTGGAAGCGAGATTTTGGGTTGACCCCTCTAGAGGCACATGGGCTGACATAGCTACTTTATCAGAACCTTGGATGACAACTTGATCAGTTTCCTTCAAACTATAACCTTTTGATCCTCTTTCTTGCACAAATGAGGTCCACACCTGTTTCAGCTTGCCGGAGCTAGCAGAATCTTCTGACCAAGGAGAGCATAAATTAGAAAAGAAGCCTCAGCTCTCAACAATGACTGAAAACATTTATCACGGAAATCATACATAATGAGCTTTGTCTCCTTCCTGCGTATGTCATTGAGCGGAAGGCCATGAATCTGGAACCGGATGACCAATTTTTTTAGATCCATCTGGTCTAGAATTGAGTGTGGAAGCTAGCATTTAATTACCAATAGAGAGTTTGCAATAAACCATGGGGCCAGATTAAGTGCTTGTTGAAGATCTAACTCAATGTCAAAGAAGAAGAAGAAAGTGTTGAAGCCCTTTGGAATTATATGCAACTCACCCTTACCACTCCACTTCTTCTTGATAAGATCTCACAGAATTAATATTAAGGTTTTTAACATAAACTAATCTGCCCAGCAACATAGTTTGAGAGATGCATAAAGCAAAATTAGGATTAGACAATCCACTGATAGCAAGTTTGCATCTTCATAAGAATCAATATTGAGCACTAACTTAAATTTGTCTGCCATATTAAACAATGAAGAAAATAAACGCACAAATGGCAGTAGGCAATCAAAGATCCAATAGTTGCAAGGAATATACAATAAAGACACTTCTCTATAAAAGATTTTCTCCACGTAACTAAACTAGCAACAAATATAAAGAACCATCAAGTTTCAAAACAAGAACCTGCTTACATCCCACGAAAGACAAGTTGTAAGCAGAGGAACACTTTTCATCTTTGGGTGGAACAAGAAGGTACCTTACTCCGCTAGGTAGGAGTTGAGAGAAATTTAGAGTGAGAAAGTTCTAGAGAGAAAACCATTCTCTTAATAGTAACACAAAATGGTACTAGAATAGTCAAGCTCCAATTGAACCAAGAAATGTAATAAAGTTGATCCCAATATAGGCAAGCTCAGCTCGAGCTCGGCTCCATCGGTCCGGTCTAAGTTAAAAGTTTATTCATTATAAAAAAAAAATTAGAAAGTTTATTCAAATTTGAAATCCAAATTCAACTTGGTAAAATACGTTAATATAAAATTCGAATAACAAATATGTTAGCAAACTTTAATTTTATTTGTTAGCAAAGTTCAATTAAAATTTTACAAACTCTGACAAGGCTCACGAATAACAACAAATAGCAAGTTCGAGCTCGACACGTTCAGCAAATAAGTTTGGCTCTGAGCTCGATGATATCAAGTTCACGAACTGGCTTGCTTGGTTTACGACCTCTACTCTAATATGTTTCGACCAAAAACATTGAACCTCTATTATTTTGGAAAAAAAAAAAACTTCTATTATTTCAATTTTATCTGCAGTTTATATAAATAAAAACAAACAAAAAATTGAGCAAAAGATTCAAGGTTGAATACCCACGTGCACTTTAGCGTGAAGATAACGCACAAAAAAAAAACACAAAGATATTTTGGCTTATCTTGATCCGTCCATTAAACTAATCCAACGATTTAAAACAAGCCCAGGCTCATCAAAAGAAAACCCTAACACGACTTTTCAACCATATAAAAGCCACAAATTTAGTTTGCCCCCTTTCTTCTTCTGTGCACGCTCTCGTCCTTTCCTCCCCCCTTCGGTTAAAAACAAAACCCTAAAAAAGACACAGCCACTTCACCGATCACCGAGCCATGTCGGACGAAGAGCACCACTTTGAGTCCAAGGCCGACGCCGGCGCTTCCAAGACTTACCCCCAGCAAGCCGGTACTATCCGTAAGAACGGATACATCGTCATCAAGAACCGTCCTTGCAAGGTCAGGGCTATCTGCCTTTTTTTTTTGTTGTTTTTATGTTTTTAAATCTACTGTTTGTGGATCTCAGCTACCATTATTATTGTTATCTGTATTTCTGTTTTCTTAATTTTGATTTTTGTTTTTGTATTTTGCTCGTATTTATCGCGGGATCGATCTGTGATTATGGCGTTTAAACTCTGTCTTCGTGCCTGTCGTGTCCTGTTCTCTTACAAAATCGTGGGTTTTAGTTAAGTTTGGTCTGTACGTGGAAGTGCGTAGATCTGCTTGATTAAGTATTGACGGAATTTCCGAACAGATTGATTTGTAGCAGCAGCTGTTAGAATAGATGTCCTATCTTTTATTCTATCGATTTTAACCTTATTTTCTACCTTTGATCTGCTGCTGATGTGTTTGCTTTTGTCCTAAACCAAACACAGGTTGTGGAAGTTTCAACATCCAAAACCGGGAAGCATGGTCACGCCAAATGTCACTTCGTTGGGATTGACATCTTCAATGGCAAGAAGCTTGAGGATATTGTGCCTTCCTCCCATAACTGTGATGTATGATTGTTGATTACCCTTTTATTATGAACTGTGATACATGTACTATGGTCCCTTTATTATTATGAACTGTGATACATGTACTATGGTCCCTTTATTATTATTAACTGTGATACATGTACTATGGTCTTATATCGATGAATAAATTGTGTAATTACTTAGTATGTTCTTTGCATTACAGGTTCCTCATGTTACCCGTACTGACTACCAGCTTATTGATATTTCTGAGGATGGATTTGTATGATTCTCTATCTACCCTCACTTCTTGGTTTGTATTAGCTTATGTGTGTGAATAGCCCACTTATTCTGAAAATTTATTTCAGGTGAGTCTGCTGACTGAGAATGGAAATACCAAGGATGACCTCAGGCTGCCTACTGACGAGGCTCTTCTCTCTCAGGTTAGAGTGCCACTACTTTTAACGTCTTCATGCTGCTACCCTTCAAGATACTACTATTTTAACCATGTTTAAAAATAATTAGAGAGTAGCCTTTGTAGCATCTAAAGAAATTAAAGAGTGGCCTTTAAGATGCTTTCTGCTACTTGCCTACCATTGCATAGCCTGTAGTTTCTGTGTTTTTTTGAGATTTTTTTTTTTGTCCAGCTTTGTAGTTTCTGCAAATTTTTAATCCATTTTTCCCAATGGTATGGTTGATTAAATTTTGTGTTTCTATTTTTCTTTTTTTTTGCAGATCAAGGATGGATTTGGTGAAGGGAAAGATCTTGTTGTGTCTGTTATGTCTTCCATGGGGGAGGAGCAGATTTGTGCTCTCAAGGACATTGGCCCCAAGTAAAAAATGTCCGTGCTTGCTGTTGGTGTCAACTTTCTAGTGTCCTCTTCAAGAATTGAAGGTTGACATTGCAGATATCTATAGTGTAGTGATGGTTTCTGTGTGAGTTTGAGGTTCAGGAGGGCAAATCTTCTGAGATCATTCTGTATTAGATTTGGATGCAGCCTCCCTACAGCAGACTTATCGTTGTCAAGTGGCTTTTTGATTTATTACGATGATATTTTTGTGGTTTATGGTGTTGGCAATTCTCTTTTTAGTTGCAAGGGAGGGTATAGACTCATCTATATTTGGTTGTTTTAGACTTGCATTTATTTCTTTTCATTTTTATTCTGTTTATTAACAACAAAACCACTTTGCAACAATGGTTTATCTGTTTATTGCTGGAGCGCTTTACATGTTTCATGTATTTGTCTGAAAATGGTTTGTTAGGTTTTGGGGACTGGATTCGCGGAAGTCGGTTTCTAAATAACTCAATCTTTATTTTAAAAATTTTATAGAAAATGGGAGTAATATTTTCCATCTCCATTTTCTAAAGTTTCTGTGACTTGGATTATTTTCTTTTCACAATTAAACACCCCGTCATTTAGCCATCATGAATTTAGGGATGGTAGAAATCCCCACTGATGCGGGGATTTCTCGCCGTGGGTACGGGGATGGGAATGATTATTGACCTGTGGGGATAGGGATTAAGTATTTTGAACTCTGCAGAGACTTGCAAAAATATGAAATAATGATTTTATCCTTCTAGTTATTTCATATATAAATATATATTTCAAGTTTAAATTTTTAGCCATTTTGTTCAAATATTAAACAAAAAAAAGATAAAAAAGATAATATAATATAGATCCGAACTATGTAATATTAGATAGTAATATGTATTTTGTAACTGTTTAATATTTAAAATAAATAATTTGAGGTGTGGGGATCTGCGGGGACCTGTGGGAAGTACGAGGAGCAGGGATGAGGGGAATGAAAATAGGAAGAAAGAATAACGGGGGAGGACAATGTTATTTTACTTAGAATAAACGGGAGGAATGAATGAAAAAATGAGTATAATATATAAAAAGTTGATGAGGAAAATTACAAAAATAACCCTATTATTATTAAGAAATGAAAAAAAGTACGAGGATAAATTTGTCCAAACGAAAAAACATTCATTATGGGGCCTACCATTCTCTCCATTTTCTCTCCATTTTGGAGAGATTGGGATTTTCTCCCCATGTTCTCCTTGGATTCATTCCCGTCCATTCTTCTCGTTCCCAAACGGTAGAATACTTGTTCATTCCCCTCAAATTCTCTCCATCCCATTCTTTCTCTCCAAATTCTCTTGCTCCCAAACTTACCCTTAGGGAACGGGGATGGGGCGGGGATTCCTCTACCCGCACAACCCCCGCCCAGCTGCCATCCCTATGATGTTCAGTAGATGCCGAAAGAAAAATTGAAAAACAACCATTGTTTTGTCTCGGTGTGCATTAGAAGCAATTGTTGATGTGAAGGTAACGCAAGAAGTTATGTTGCCACCAAGCCGTACTGGATCACGGCCTTGTTGGTGAAAAAGCTACCATAGTGGGTTCAAGCCAATTTTGCGAAAAAGTATGTAATGCAAAATTTGGAAAGCTATTACACACTACTTTTTCACCTATAATTAATTATTGAGCAGTCCTCTCATGAGTCTGTTTCACCAGTGTGCCAAAGAAGTGTACCAGCCATCAATGCCGCAATAACTAAGGCCCCAAAAATCCAACTTTTGGGTACACCACTGTAGGTCTCAAAAGTATTTGAAGAAATAGTCATGTCGTCAATAATTCACAAATGGTTTTATCAAGGTAGAACCTTCGATCAGGGTCGCTAACATTCGCCATTACTGTTGGTTCCTCTAGCAACAAACCGGATAACTGTTCCAAGCCAATCTTCAGGAATAGTGCTTCTTAACTCTCCTCTTAGAGCCCTCAATGAATGGCTTGTTGCTGCCTGTCGTTAGCCAAATATGTTGATGTCAGGTGCATGAAAATCTGTGAGATCAACAGAGAAAGTAACCAGGGCCGGCAGTCAGCAGAACTCACCTTCACAATGTAGACATCAATGCCTAGTTTTGCAATCATCGCAGCTTCTGATATCTTGGTTACCATGCCTCCGGTTGTATCATGGGCTGCTACAGTTATTTCAACTGCATACCAGAGTGAAGACAGAAAACCAATAACATATACCACGATCAGGTGTCATGGACTCCAGCAATGAAGACATTCAATGAATGAACTGCAACTTGTGTTAACCAAGATGATGATGGCCGTTGATCATATTTATCGGTTCCTTGTCAAAGATGTGAAAGCCTAAAATAATTGCTATGGCCTTAAATTATTGTTGTGTTAATGGCACCATACTAGCTGCAAGATGTATCACCAAATAATTTGAACGAAAAATGAGAATCTGCAGCGAAGGTATGCTGGAGTCATGTAATAATATGACCCAAAATGCAAGTAGAAGAGACAAATACAAGTGATTCTTCTTAAAACATAGTTACGGGAAGGCATTATTATATTACTGCCATATTAGCCAGTTTCAAATGCCATCAATTACCACTACTGAATCAACCAGGAATCTCCAATAACCGATTATTTGTGCAACATCAGATCTTAAGCAATATTCAAACCTTGCTTATTCATTTCCTGAAGTCTTGGTTTCACTACAGACCAGCTCCCATCATCACTTACAGCTGTTGTAATAAAAACACTGGTTAGGCCTATCCAGTTTGGAAAATCATCTCAATTGTCGTAGGAGGTGGACTGTTATTATCCATGCAGAAGACTATGGTTTAGGATGAGTTGCTCACCAATCTCTCTGAGGAGTACAGCATTGGATTCTGATGGGGGACGGTCATATACACCTAAAACATCTGTCTTTAATCCAGATTAATTGAACAAGAAAGAAATAACTCTGCACTACATGTCATACAGAATGATAAAACAGAATATGAAACATTAATTCACAAAGCAATGATGCCATGCCATGGGAAAAGGATACAAGGAAAACAACATATTCAGGCTTCAACTGTGCTGCAAGATGGCGTATGATAACGTCACCGCTCAGTATTGTGCATCCCTGAGTAGATAAGTAACTCAAGGAATATCAGCTTAAATTAGAACCCAGAAGGCTATTCATCGCACCTCACAGGGAGCCTACCTGTAAACAGTCAAGTACTGCATCCCCATGTAGAACCTGTGAAGTGAGAAACTATATGAGACTAATGAGTTTCTAGGAACATGGCTAAATGTGCATAAATAATGACTATCGCCAGATTGGTTTGTTTCTGCAAATGAGAAAGTTACGAAATCTGCCAGCATTTCCTTTGCAGACTTGCATAGCATGTAGTTAAACATGTTTTTGCAAACCACTCATCCAAGTCGTCTTTTGTTTGAGGCTACAACATAGGAGGAACTTAAGATGACACTCACATGACAAGAAATATCAAAAGAGGGATATGAATCAAGATTTTGGTCTTTGAGTATTTCATTACAGATTTGCGATGCTCCATAAGAGCCAAAATTACACAAGAAATCAAGATTTACCGGACGTCCAATCTTAAAAATGCAAGAATTAAAGAATTATATCTTACAGGTACAAATCCGGAGTTGATTGCATTGGCCACTACTGATACATCAGCTGATGCTATCTGGGGAAGAAATAAGTCCAGAGTTAGTAGAAGAAAAGAGCAAAAGCATACATACTGGATAAATGCTCCTTAAACTAGGACATATAAAGATTGAAGTGCATATAAAATTAAAGAAACACTCTTTCTTAACATTTCGTTTAGAAGTTGACCATCCACATGAAAATGGAGACATTCCCACAGAAGGGATACCATCTGCAAGAAAAAAAGAACAAGCTTTTGTTACGACAATGCACACTCCACTCTTAGAAAGAGTGCACAAATACGCATATAAAACTCTAAAGCCATAGAACAAATAATCAAGAATCGATTAGCAACAAATGTCAAACATTTCTTTCCACCTTAAAAAGCAAAAAGATATAGTCATGTAACTTGACTTTACTTTTGATAAAGAAGAGTCAGAAAGATGTAATGTAGAGCCAATGAAATAAACTTCTCTCACTAAAAATAGAAAGTCTCAAATCCATCATCTCCAGACAATTGTAACTAAAAACACATTAGAGCAAGAAGAAAGAAACACCAGTGGCTATCCTTTTCAACTATTAGAATGGAGGTACCTCTAGCCAGTGCCCGAACAATTTCGAGGTTGAGACTTGTAACCTGAAATAACATGAAGGACAACTCAATCCATTCCTGAGTTGGAATATATCAAACAATATAATGCACTCCTTTTTTTCCTCTCCAGTTTAAGATAATTCATTCCAGTTAGTTATGAGATAAAGATCTTCATAGCACACAAAAGTCATATGGTCTTTTTTAGGGCAAAATGACCAAGTGAGCTGCTTTCCTCAAGCGAGTGTGTTCCCGTTTACGAAAGTATAGATCCAAAAAATTCCTAAATTTTACACAAAGAAATATTGGAGTTATTAAACACCCTAAGCCAGTGTATTTTGAATCTACTGTTTTCATTGAAATATAATGGCCAAAAGAAGCCAGCAGGTCTTCGTTTCGAGAAAGAAGAGAAATAGCCCTTTAAGGTTTTGAAGGTAGCATCTATAACCAATATCTGCATGCCAAATGAAGATGAGCTTATCCACTCATGGAAAGAACAGAGAAATGCAACTTTTAAGCTATAGATATGCCTAAGGCTTCCTTCCCAAGGAGTGGAGTTAATTCGATACAACATGCGAAACCTTATCCACCCTTTGACATAAGAACCACATAACTCATCATTAAAAAGGATGAAAAAGCGATTATCATGTAATAGTTTGAATTTGTTTTGCTCGGAAGGTGAGTCAGGCCAAAACTAGAGTTTATTTTTCATGAAATGTGCCCTCTAATTTGGCAGCTGAGAATGGTAACTTTGGAGGCTGAAAATATGGGGTGATAGTAAGTGGTTTCTTTAATCCCTGGCACGGTGAGGAGATAAATCTATGGATAGTTGGTTGATTTGGTTTCAGAGAAATTGTACATACTGGCAATTAAACCATTTGTCCCCTGTAGGCCGCTTTACACTTATGCAGTCAGTCTTATCATCTGCGCATTTTCACTATACTGGCAGTAGAACTCCCTGCCCTTATTCCTGATGAAATTGAGTGCATCTGCCATGACCTTATTTGGGGGTTCAACAGAGGAATGCAAAAGAGTTCATCTAGTTCATTGAGGTACAGGGTGTAGCCAAAGCAATTGGATAGCTTGGGTGTGAGGCACCTAAGGACATAGATTGATGCTTTACATTCTAAACTAAGTTAGGCTTGGTGTCTAATAGAGATGCACTCTGGGTGTCAAGTATTGGAAACTGCTATGATGTTTCCATACTTGAGTGTATTTCTCTACAACTGATATTTTATGACTGATATTCAGCTTCACAGTTTTGCAGATGCATATTGACTGAGACTAGGGAAATATAAATCAGGAAAATGAGCATTTAAGACCAGAAATCATACAGATATGCGTGTAGCAACAAAGCCAGCTTGGACAAGCGATTGATCCAACCCTCCTTTGTGAACCCCAGACCTGCTGGCCTGAAAGTGCCCAAAAGAACCTGAAGACAATAATGTGTAGAACTAATTAAACACCACCACATGTGCATAGATTTGGTCAAAAACACCGGTTCACAAATATCCTACAAGTTAATTAATTTAAATACGCTCCTTAAAGGATAAAATTTAAGTAACCTTCTGCTCACAATGAGAAAAATAATACTTGCATTGTTCACTGATATTTGGGCAAAACTAATAAATTAGTGCCAATGAGAAAGAAGGGCCCTAGCCAGAAAGAAGATACATTTGGTGCTGAGTTACTTAGTAAAGTCGGGAAATGAAAATAACCTGCTCCATGAACGACAATGAAGTTGCAAGAATCCAAGAAGTTTTGGTCTTTAAGATGATCCACATCACAGGAGGGTTCAGATTGTCCCAGTCGCTTGCTCCAATCCATGCCAAGGACCTTCTCGGAGTCACCTCCAATCAAGGCTTGTCGCAGTTGTAAAGAAACAATCTCAAGATTTTCTTCGTTTATCTTCTCTAGCTCGTTCTTGCAAGTAATTGCAGCGCCGCCTGCACCCGACAGCCACCATATTTATGTCAATCAATCATAAATGCCAAAGACAATAGCCTCAAAAACTCTTTCTACAGTCTTTTCCCTCCATCATCATCATCATCTTGGTTATGCACAGCTTATGGTCCCCTAAAATAGACAAATCTTATATAAATAATAGGAGCAAATTATAAACAACCCTACACTTTAGCACGACACAGTAACCAATCCCGCTGCAAGAATGAATCATACACCCCACATATTGAGCAAGACCCAAGAAGATTTTTAATTCGAGCAGTCAAAAAAGAGTAAAATATCAAAGGATAAGACTGATCCAAGTGATAAACCCAGCAGGCAGAGGCAAACAAACAGGAGGTAATTACATGGATGAGCAGCAAGAAAAAGGTTAAGCAAAACAGGGTTAATTAATTACACAAGTGAAAGGAAGAAATAGGAAATAAGAAATCAAGAATAGAGAAGGAAGGCAGGCAGACCAAGTTTTACGATGCACCGGATTGGTTTGGTTAGACTGGCAGTGTTGGAGGACTCCATCTGGCGTGTGACTTGAGATGTCCTGTTTTTGGATGTTACTTTGAGTGTTAGTACTTGCGTTTAAGTACTTACTCTGTCATTCTCAAAAAACGTACTTACTCTTGTCTGCAAAAGGGTCAATCATAATTTTTGATCCTTGTGTTTATCGGTTTGAACATTTTTCATCATTGTGTTACAAAATGGACATTTTTCATCCCTGTGTTTATTTTTCGGGACGCTTTTCATTTTTCATCGATTTTTCGAAAAGAAAATGCTCCAAGTCGATGATGCGTAAGATATCATCATCATTCAGGATCACTTCTCCTGACTCCTCTACCCTTAAGTGCAATTCCTTAATGATAAAAAGGGTCCTTTCCCTATCTACGTTGCTTTCTGCGCGGAATCGTTTTCGCACAGCCAGCGAAAGGGCTTTGAGAAATTTCCGGATAACCCTATTTTTCAGTCCCCGCCCCTCCTTTTCTTTTTCTTCCGGCACGAAACTTTCGAATTTCCTTCGAAATTTTCGTACCAATAGTCCAGGATAAGGTTGAAGATATTGAGGATATCGCCCTCGTCGATCACAACTGTCCCGGATTCATCAATATCCAATTTGAGCAAGCCTTTCAGTATAAGGGCCGTCCACGGATATGTCAATTTTTTATTGACACATCAGCTTATGGGCCCACATCAAACCAAAAATATTCAACCCGACCAAACCAAACCACCCGACCATACAACCCACCCCATCCAATTCTTTTGCAAAAACCAAGCTTTAGAAAAGAAAAAAAAAAACAAAACAAAACACACACACAGCCACCAAAACGACATAGCATCAACCCCCCCCCCCATCATCTTCATCCTCATGCTTCCGTGGTGGCTCATCGGTGTCGGGGCGGCTGCTGGTGAAGTGCTCCTTGCGGGCCCACTGCTCCTTTCGGGTTGTCATGATTTGGGTGTTGGGGAGGTGAATGGGCCGGTTTGGAGGCTGTAGGCGGCTATCTTGGAGCAGCCGGACTGGAGGTCCGGCGTGGGGCTCACTGCGGTTGCTGCTAGTTGGACAAAAAATTAAACACCATGTCTACACCGTCACCACCGGAAACGGTGGTCAAGAACAGGTTGCTAGGGGTTCCCCATCTGGCAATCCATCCCTTCCACTCTCGCTTTCCTCTTCACCAAAATCCTCCTCTCTATCTTCACCCCTTACTTCTCCTTTCCTTCCTTCCTCTCCCTCCTCTCCTTCTCCGCCTTCCACCTCTCCCTCCTCCTCTTCTCTGCCTCCCTCTCCGCCATCTCCTCCCCGGCCCCTTTCTCCCCCCTCTCTCTCCTCCCCCGCCGTCGCCTTCTCACTTTCCTCCGCTTCGTCGCTTTCGTCGCCTGCTCCGCCCTCTCGGGCTTTCTGGCGGTTGTCGCTGCGTGCGGCTATGGCGGCGTACAGGGGGTGGGAAAGTTCACCTTTCGTGGGTTCTTGATGGGTTTTGTGTTCGGGTTGTTCTATGTTTGTATACAGAGATGGGTCTTGGAGTTTCCCATTATTCAGGTGACCTACAATTTGATTCCCTATTTATAGTGCTTTGCGATGGTGTACATTTGGCATCAACTCTGATGCGTTTTTGGTTTTTGTTTAATCGACAGCGTCCTCCTTACTTCAGCTTCAAAATGGGCAAGGAGATGAGCTGGACGGCGGCGTGGGAGAGGAGGAAGAAGCATGAGGATGAAGATGATGGTGGAGGTGGTGATGCTATGTCGTTTTGGTGGCTGTGTGTGTTTTTTGCAAAAGAATTGGTCGGGTGGGTTGTATGGTCGGGTGGTTTGGTTTGGTCGGGTTGAATATTTTTGGTTTGATGTGGGCCCATAAGCTGATGTGTCAATAAAAAATTGACATGTCAGCATTTTCTTTTCGAAAAATCGATGGAAAATGAAAAGCGTCCCGAAAAATAAACACAAGGAAGAAAAATGTCTATTTTGTAACACAATGATGAAAAATATTCAAACCGATAAACACAAGGATCAAAAATATGATTGACCCGTCTGCAAAATCTGGAAACTACTATCCCTGACTCTCCCTCCGCGAGTGTGTGCTTCACTAACTGTTTGCATGCACCAAGTTTTAAGGAAACCTACCTGGGTGGGTCCTCGAATTTAATTCCATGATTCTTTTTTTCCCAGGATGGATTAGAATTTAGAAGCCTTCCTTTAATCGTAACTTGAAAAAAAAAAAAGCTCTTAACCCAATAAGAAGTGGGTTTTCCGTTTTTCTTCTAAATGCTTTGAGTTAGCAGTATAAAATTAAAATATCAGAAACTGTATATGAAACTCGCAGCGAAATGGAAAGAAACTGTCCACTAAATAAGGAGGGTGAGGTTAAATGGTGATGGAAATATAATTTATGACGAAATTTTGATAAATTTTGTCATGGACACTGAACCGGTTAATTATAAGAAATCTTTAGAATTGTTGGTTAATGCAAGATGACTTCCTAATTTTACAAGTTTTAGATTGAATCACCTTGAGTTTTGATTCTATTTCAATTTATCCTTTCTGTCCATTTTAATTAGGAATCCATGAAAATCTACTAAAAACTGTTATACACATAAAATTTAAGGAGTTATTAAAGTTTAAGAGATAATTTAGCTATGATAAAAAGTTTGGGCAGTTAAATTTAAGATCGAAGTAAGTTTACTTATCTTTTAACTATTTGAGATACATTTTTTTTGGTGAATATGCTCATATGGATTTGTTTTTCTAAGGATGGAAGTAATTACGCATCAGAAGTGCTATATATGACTTCACAATTAAGAGATATTTAAAACAGACAAAGGAATAAAAATCAAATTAATTCAAAATCTAAGGTAGTAAAAAAAATTGTAATTTTTTATATTAGGAAGTAATCTTATAATGATTAATAATTCTTTTTTATGAGGTGTTGATCAATAATGTGATAAGGTGGGGGAGCGGAGGAAAAGTGAGGGAGAGGATGAGAGGGAGGAGAGACGGAGAAGGGGAGAGAGAAGAGGCGGTTTTATTTATACCTACTAAAAATAATGAATTAAGATTAAAGTTAGAATTTTCTCTTTTTTTTCTTTTCTTTTCTCCCCAATATATGATAGGATTCAACAACATTCGATTAATTCCAAATCAAATCCCTTAAAGTTCAATTTGCATTCTTACTCTTCTAGTGATAGCTTACTGATAAAGTTACCAAAACAGTCATAACTAATTTAGCGCAACTCAAAATAGTTCGACCATCCTAAGTAAGTTACCAACCTACATCTTTACAACTAAAACTCATGCAGTTATATTAACTCATACTAAACCAACCGCAAATTCTATGAGGTTCAAGTTCTACCAAATGGTATGCTACCATCTCTGTTAGCCACATTAGTGTCTTGAGCCAAGTGATGCCAACCCAAAGCAAAAGATAGGGAGGGAACCGCAACTGAAAGTGAAAACAAACATAGAAACAAACAAACAAACAAAAAACTACTCACTCATATTCCCTATGCCTATTCCCTTCCTATATCTATCTGTGATCTGTCTGTCTGCCAACTGTTCCAAAGGAAGTGGGGGAAGCCTTTACATAAAACAACAACAACGTGCATGCCGCCTCTCCTCCTCCTCCTCCTCCTCCATATAGATACTTCTCTTCTCTCACATTTTAGTCAAATTAAGTAGTGGTGGGATGGGACTTCCTTCAAATAACAAATTACTATAACGCTACTAGTAACAAACAATAATAAATCATCTCTCTTTTGGAAAAACCCCCCTTGTCTTTAATTCCCTTTTCTTTCAGTGTTGGAGTTAGTAGTAGTATTGAATGTTCCACTGTGGCCGGGGACAAAACAGTCAAACTCGTATCCAAAATTACCAAAATAAATAAAGAGAAAAAGAGAAAGGACTACAACTTGAAAGAAGAAAAGAAAAGAAAAGAAAAAACACAAAATGATGAGGCAAAAGACAGGTGTGCTATTTTTTGTTTGGTTCTGATAACTTCGTATCTGCTGCTCAACTGCAAGCTCTTTGTTTTTAACAGGGGAAGCGTGGACTTTTTAGTTTTAGCTTTCTTGTCACTGATTTCCAGATCCGTAAACCCAAAAAAGGGGGAAACAAACTGGAACATGGTAGCTGCACTGCGTTTTTTTTGACTTCTGCTACTATTACTAACAAAAAGGAAAAAAGTAGTAGCAGTTCTAGTAGTAGTAGTTAGGGCCTTTTTGGCTTTGTGTCAGTTTTCCTTTCATGTGAAAAAACAAAAGACCAGACATGTCTGGAAATGAACAAGACCAGCAGCAGCAGCCGCCGCCATCGCCAACTGCATCATCATCATCAACGGCTGGTCCTTGGCGCCCAACCATCACCCTCCCACCCCGCGCCTCCTTCGCGGAATCGCTCTTCTCCTCCTCCTCCTCTGCTGCTGCGGGGCCCGGTTCGGGCCTGGGCTTCAGCCCCGGGCCCATGACTTTGTTATCCAGCTTCTTCTCCGACTCCGATGACTGCAAATCCTTCTCCCAGCTCCTCGCCGGCGCCATGGCCTCCCCTGGTAATACCAAGACACCCCCTCCTCCGTTCTCCGACCAGCAGAAACCCTCTTCTGCTCACGGGAGTTTGACCGTCGCCCCGCCGCCTCCACCGCCGATGTTCGCTATGACTTCTGGGCTCCTCGACTCGCCAGGACTCAGCCTCTTCTCTCCTCAGGTTGTTGCTATTCATATAGCTTCGCCCTTGTCTCTTTTTTTTTTTTTGTTTGGCTAGAATATATATACATCAGAAAGTTGGCTTCTTTTATGTTTTTGATTGATGGGAGGTGTCAGGAGCTCATCAAAGGATTCTTGGGATTTGACCTGCTTTTAGTGCATAGCTTTTTCTTTGATATTTAAGGAATCGGCGGTTACATATGTTCCTGTCTGTTTGTTCCTTTTTGGGGGGTTAATGATGGATCATTATTATTGGGAATGGTGCAGGGATCTTATGGAATGTCACACCAGCAGGTGTTAGCTCAGGTTACTGCTCAGGCTGCTCATTCATCTTCTTTGTCCTTGTTTTCGTCCTCTTCTGCTCCGAATTCGAGTGCTCACCAGCAGTACTCCTTACCTGAATCTGGAGTGGAAGCCCGGGAATCCTCAGACTTCTCTCATTCTGATCTCAAGCTCGAAGCTTCTTCTTCTTCCATTATTGTCGATAAGCCTGGTGATGACGGATATAATTGGCGAAAATACGGTCAGAAACAGGTCAAGGGGAGTGAATTCCCAAGGAGTTATTACAAATGCACTCACCCTAGTTGTCCTGTTAAGAAGAAGGTTGAACGATCTTTGGAAGGTCAAGTCACTGAAATTATCTACAAGGGACAGCATAATCATCAACCTCCTCCATCCAACAAGCGTGCAAAGGATAGTGGAGGCATCAATGGAACAACCTCCGTTAATCATCAGGGGACATTTGAAGTTGCTTCTCATTCTCAAGGTGGGAATGGAAACAGATTTGATGACAGGAAGGATCAAGAGTCTAGCCAAGCTACTCGAGAGCAAGTATCAGGCACAAGTGATGGCGAGGAAGTTGGTGACACCGAAACTGGAGCGGATGATGAGGATCAAGATGAGCCTGATGCAAAGAGAAGGTAGTACTTTTAATTTGCACCAGTGATTGCTGATGCAACATTCTACTTCGACCCTCTCTGTCTGTTTCGGATTATTTGTTTCTTATCCAAGAAAATGCTGCCATGTGCAGGAATACAACAGTTAGAGTTACGGAGCCAGCTCCTTCACATAGGACTGTTACGGAGCCAAGAATCATTGTGCAGACTACTAGCGAAGTTGACCTCTTGGATGATGGCTATCGATGGCGTAAGTACGGGCAGAAAGTTGTGAAGGGCAATCCCTATCCAAGGTGGTTTCCCCTATCCTATTTTGTTGTGTTCCGTAATGGTCAGATGTCAAACTAAACGAGTTTCTGCTGTTGGTCTTAATAATCATACGATGCAGCTTGTTTCAAGAAAGGGAGAGTGAAAAGTGTACCTCGTATAGGTGATTGCGGGAAGGGACAAAATTTATTTGTGGTATAGCTACATAGGTTTAGGCTACTTCCCAGAATTGATAGCACAATTATCCTTTTATGGAAAGAGAGTGATATACAGCTGATACTGAACGTTAAAGGGGAAGCCATTGGAGTAGTGTCAAAAAACCAGTTGCAACTATTTGTCTGCGCTTTTACTTACACCTCGTATGCAATTTAATTATCTAAGAGATTCTCTTTGTTGAAGAAGTTTAACTACAGATTATGACACTTTTCTTGCTTTGTTTCTCTCTCTCTCTTTGCAAGCGTGCAGTCTTCAAAATGGTTTGATTCTCAAATTTCTTTTTTCTGTAACTGGTGTTTTTCTTTAACTCCTTTCTCCTTCAGATCAAATATTTGATTACCCTTTCCTGGTCATTCATATTTTGGATACATTTTTGTGTATTTCCAGTTCTTTGTTACAGTACATGTGAGACTCTGAATAGAGATGATACATCCGTGGTTTATATACATAAGTTGACATTGATGGTTGGGAAATGATTGCCTCGTTCAATTTCCAGTTAATCACTGATATATGCCTCCTGAAATATGAGGCACTTGCTCTTTTGATTTTTATATGTTGAACATCATTTTCTTTTATGATTTGCAGGAGCTATTATAAATGCACAGGCCAAGGATGCAAAGTCCGTAAACATGTTGAGAGGGCTGCGGCGGACCCCAAAGCTGTCATAACAACCTATGAAGGCAAACACAACCATGATGTGCCTGTCCCCAGAGGTAGCAGCAGTCACAATACAGCCAATGCCAATGCAACCCAACCAAAACCACAGGATATGGAGAGGTATGCAATGATCAATAGCAATACTCAGCAGCCTATAGCACGGTTACGGCTGAAGGAAGAGCAGATAACATAATGCATGTCGGATGCTGCCATCAAAAGGACGTAGACAGTATGCAACATTTGCTATATTGTGTCAAGCAAACAGCAGTAAGGCGCCTTTGCTCAACTCCGTCTTTCATCCGCGAGGTGATTCTTTTGTTCAAACTCTACACAGTTTTAATTACCAAAGAAATATAAAGAGAACATATATAGAAAAGAATTAAATGTGGAGAAAGTCTTCTCCATTTTGATAGAAGGCCATGTTGTTGTATGTAAACAATTTAACAAGCATAAATTACTGATATTATATTCCTTGCATTCTTTTGTACATGCAAATAATTAAGGAACTGCTACTACTGTACTATCCTTTCATAAAATTATCTCCCACTGTTTCATTTGGGATTCCTTTATTTCTGTTAATGGATTACTTTTGTAAGGATCGCTACATTTCACGTCAGTGTTGATTTAGTTTGAAAAGGCTCACTAACTTGGGTCACGAAATTCGCAACCCTATCTCGTGAACGAATAATCAAATATATCAGTGCTTGCACATGCTAGAAATGCTGGCAGCTCAGCTATCCAGGGGCTGAGACACACACATTCCAGACTCCATGTAAGTCATCGTTGTATAAAATATGCAAAGGAAAGAAACTAAGAAAAAAATCAGAGCGAACGTATGCCTCTGCAGTTCCCAGGAACAAGGCCTTTCTAAACTCATAAAACCTGATCGTGAGAGGGTTTTTATATTGCATGATGGCCTCATTATTGGAAAACATGAACAGAGTATGAAGTTATGATTTTGTTTTAGATAGAAATGAAGTTATGATTTGAATAAATAACCTCGTTATGATAGGAGTTAAGCACAAAGTCATAGAATGGAAAGAAAGGCAAGAAAACTGCATGTTTTCCCATGCTTAAATTAGCTTTTCCTGCTAGAAGAAAATTGGTGCTGGCAACCTACACATGCTTCGTTTCAACAAATACATCGATTTTATACTTGGTTTTGGAGTCCCTCCCTCCCATAAACTTGGACATTACGGTAATAAGTAGCACAGACGTAATTAATTGAATAATGAACAACGGAAGTGAAGTATACAAACACATATCTTGGAGAAGAAGATATATAACAAGAATTTTCTTTTATAAAGAAAAAATGCTCAATTTCTTTTTTCTTTGATGTATTGGAAACAGGTCATGGTGGTCCAAATTCTACAAAATGGGGCCTCTTGATTGTTTCTTTTTGCCGGAATAATCCTGCTTAAATCAATCATCCCGAGTTAAGAGTGTGGGTATTTGGCCATGATTTACCAAGTCAATCTTATTCAACCGCACGGCGCACAACACTTGCTCCGGCAACTCATCTGGTTTTTGAGCCTGGCATTGTAATCAACAGCATATTACTTGAACGGAATTGTAAATAAAAAGTAGGTGCATTCAATTCAAATTGGCTTTGCAAAACTAAGAAACAGTCAAGTGAAATGTACTTGGTTAAGCTAAAAAGTAGTAGCAAGATCTCTCTATACCTGAATGGTCAAGCCTACATTTGCTATCCCGTTCTTCATCCGTTCTCGGAATGATTCAAGTCCTTTCCTAGATATGTAGCTGAATCGATGTATGTCCAGATCTATCTCAAAATAGTTGGGTCCCTGCAGGGTGAGAAAATGAGGCAATGTTAACATCACAATCACAAGCTACTGATATATTTTCTTCTTTTTTGCCACCATTCTCTACATATGTATGAAACATCCTACTAGACCAAGTTCAGTTGTCTTTAAGCCCAGGATCAAAAACATGCACATTGCAGCATAACTGGCAGTAGTTGGCTCAAGACAGAGCAGGGAAGTTGTTATGCAGAAAAGCAACTAATCTGAAGCACATTGTTGTAAGGAGTGCATGATCTTGATTTGGTTCTTGACTGTTAACTTAATGAACAAAGATGGAAATTTCATGTGAAATAACATGCAACACTAGAATAGAATGTAATTTTCATCAAGCTGAAGAGAACATTTCTTTACCCTATAGAATTCATGTTGGGGCCGAGATAGCACTGGCTTATCATTGTAAGCTTGAATTAGCTTCCTCTCCGTGGAACTCAATTGCAAGTCCTCAGGATTAACTAGCCCTACCAGAATTTTTAGCCTCTCTCTGAAAGGAACTGTGCTCTCCTTTGCAAAGCCTTTCACTTTCTCCATCTCATCATCAACGAATTTCTGAGCCAGAAATTAATAGATATCAGAAATCAAATTCATATTACTAATTTCCGAAAAGAATAAGCAGATTTCAACTTTTTCCCTGTGGCATTGGGAGCAAACAATCATGTATGTTATTTTGAATAACAGAAATATTAAAACTTGGCAATCACTATCTGCCCTGCATTCTGTCTCTGTAAAGATTTTTTGAGCAAAGGACTGTTCCAAACATGCAACAGGAAAATACCTTGATGGTTTCCTGGAAATGAGAAGAGATCTCTTTTTCGAAATTCTCGGATAGTTTAAAATATAGTACGAGGCTCATGCCTTCCCCATCACTTTCTCCAAACATTGCAACAGGATAAGTTGGTAGCTGCAACAAGAATACCAAAGTTTTGTTTAGCACATTGTAAGAAGACACCAATACAAAATCTGAAAGCTCACAATCAAGGGAACTAATATATGGGAGTAAGAGAGGTAACCTGTATGTTAACAATCAAGAGGGAAGGTACTTTATCATGGGCTGGTACATTAGGAAGTTCAAGATGCTGAGCAATGTGGTTAATCTTTCGTGGGCATACAAACAAATCAACACCGATTGGTGTATATGGGCTAACGTCTGGAGCTGCGACCTTCTGTTTATCACTGTAAATCATGAGAGGAAAAAAAAAAGTATAAGCTGGGCAACAATTATTTGTGCTCAAAGATGACTTAATTAAAGCAGCAACCAAGCAGCATACCTGAAATAATTAGGGCCACGGAGACTGAAAACAGAAGGGGAGACAACAGACCAGCATCCTGAAGTTGGCTTCTCTCCTTTTAAACTTGGAATCAGAAGTCCTGCTCTTGGCCGATATAACAATTTCTCAGCTGCTCAGTTCATCAAGTCGGCATTTATCAGCACTTGGAAAAAGCTACCAAATTAGCTTTATATACTATATTGAGTGACAAATTGTATTTCTCAGACTTATATCCTTCTCCATTCTTAAAAGTAACAAATACTGCTATGCACTTACAGAATTTAGTAGGTTCCTCTACATCACAGGACTTCCTTGTCACAGAAAGCATTATAACTGCAGATGTCCTCCTACTCTCTTGTGTTTTCTCTGCAAAATCAAGTGCACGAATGTTTAGGTCCTCTTAAAACATTACTAGAAATGGCACCGACACCCCCAAACCAAAACCAGAAAAGAAAAGAAAAAACATTACACGAAGAATCATCTAAATACTTTGTTGATCTTACCAGAGCCATCCACTCCGTCTATTTTCACATAACTTTCATAGAACCCCTCGTATTTGCACGCTGTATCTACGAAACATGATGCAGCACCATACTGAAGCATTTGACTATTTGGCTTATTTGCAACTGCATTATTAACTGAAGCAAAAGCATCTAGCAGGAGAGAGCCAAAGAAGAAAATAATGTCAGCATGCAAAAGCACTGATTACCAACAAATTGAGGAGCTATTCGAAATGAAATGCTGAGTCCATTACCTCCATGCACACTACTGAAGTCATCATCTGATTCCGAGTCAATAATACTGACGGAGTCAAACCATACTTCTTCTTGGCATATTCCTGAAAACATATAATTGAAAGCTTTGTTGATCAGAAAGAAGCAAAGATGATGCGGCAAGACAGGGTATAAAATTAGGAGACAATAACACATGCTATTACCATCACCGTTGTTCCATTGTAACTGGGTGAGGTGAGATCTTCTGCAAGTGGCTGCACCAGCCTTGTCAAAATCTAGATGAACAAACTCTCTGAGATCAAAATCCCGGAGTCCAGCATCACTAAGCCTTTTAATAGGAGCTTCAGGCATGGAAGTGGTAATTTTTGAGGAGCGTTTCCCTGATCTAAAGTGCCTCTTCTTATATGGCTTGACCGCAGCATTTTGGGTGGAGACACAGGCACCCATTTTGAATTTAACCTTGCTTAAGCCACTGTCAAACAAAAATATGTCAAAACAACTCTCTTGGGTTATTGAAGGAAGGGATTTAGTGAATCCAGACAAATGTGTTCTTCAAGTGATATTCATATATGGTTAACAACAGAGACTCAAGTAAGAAAATTATAAAAGAAGAAATTCACATGACTAAAAAAGAGGAAAGAACAAGCAAGAATTAGAAAAGAGCAAAAATTTCCAGGAAGCAACAAGCAAGAAGAAAGAGCTACAATTTTCCCCAGGTAACAAATAATTTAGTACATCAAAGGTACAATATCAGTTTCTTGAGTTGAAACACCAAGGACTGACCTCAGATCATCCAAGGTAACTTTGTTCCTGCTTTCTTTATCACACTAACATTCAAAAAGCTAAATTTAGCATAAGCAAAGCTTCTGGATCAAGGAGCATATAAGCAACAATTCTACAGCAAGGAAATTTAATGCATTGGCTACTGGAGAAAGAATCTAACAGTTCAACAAATTTTCTAGCATGTCTACACGCACTAACATTTCCCCTGGATCATATATTTTGTAACATACTAAAAGAACAGGAAGGGATATATATACCATAGATTTTCTTTATGTAGCAGTAATACACACAGAACTTGCTTAAAGCAGGTGCTTGGAGATGCAAAAATGACTATCATAGCTGGGTAGTAAATTTCATCCTTAATTTCATCAAAATAGATGAACTTTTCTTTTCTTTCTTTGGCATACCTCCAAACTCAAAATGAACACTGCAGCTGATTGCCTCTCGGGTAAAATCTACGCCGAAAAGCTTCCGTCCAGTTAAGAAAGATTCAAAATCCCAAGATGCGTTTTTTACATGCTGAGGCCACCAACAGGCTCACAAAGGCTAAGTCCTTTGCCGTGGAGACACCTGATGATGAGGAAGAATATGAGAAAACCCGTCATCATTTGAATGGTACTGCCAATACCAACAATTTAAAGGCAGCCTGAATCTTACCACAACCAACATCACTAACCTACTCGCAGCATCATATGGAGAAAAAAAAGGAATCAATTTTGGTGGGTTTGTAGCTAAGTTTCCTACTTTTGTCTAGAAAAAAGGGTATCACCTAAATTCATATTATTATCTCTAAAAAGAAAATGCGAATGAATCAAGAAATATCACAGCATCCAAATATGAAAATTGATTGTTATCAGTCACATCATATATGATCACAGGAGACAAATACATCCAGATAGTTTGAAAGCTAAGTTGGTGCTTAAAAAAATGGCAAAAAAATAAGTCATTATCAGAGAGTACAAATAAAGTGGTTACAACCGCACTATATTGACAATTAAAGAATAATACGGCTAATATGAAAGTATATGAAGACAATATAGAAATCACAAAATTCCTTCAGGAAACATAGGTGGGGACGTGTATATTACTGGCATGCAATGAAGAATACAAAAAGGCCGAATTGCAGCGCACGACTCAATCTTTTACTTTTCTGGGCAAAAACTAGAAAATCAAATGGAGAGAAAAAAAGATTTAACAAATTAGTGTGGAACATAGGTTCGTCGTAATCATGTCTTTGGAAAAAAAAAAAAAGGCATTTACTTGGCGGTAACAAAGCAATGAAGGTACCAATGGACTTAATTACCAACGGACTTGTTTTACATTGGTATTCTTGAAAAAAAGCAAGGTCCCGGGTTCGAATTCTACCTTCATTGACTATTACAGTGCAGCAAGCCATTGTCTTTGAAAAGAAGACAGGGAAGTCATGATACCAAGAAATCTAACAAAAACATGAACGAGGAAGAAGGAGAAGGAGAAGAAATGTAAAAAACTTAACCTGAAGTGAAAGAAAGGAAATCAATGGCATCAAAAGAAAACCCGAGTCAGGAAAAGCTCGGGTTTTCAGCCCCTCAAGGTAATGTGTGTGTTTTGTTTGCCAATGGGGAGAACAAAAGACCACCAAAAACTGGTAATCCCACGAAGGAAATTAATTAAAGAGATAGAGAAGATAAAGATATAGATGTTAAAGGTTGGCTTTAAGATACCCGTCTTCCTCGGATCCTATATTTGAATTCCTTGCTCAGTTAGTTATTACTTCTCTCCTTTAAAATCTCTGGTTCCCTCTAAATCTTAATTCATTTTTTTCCCTCTTTACTGCAACTATCTATCTATTCTTTGCTTTATTTAACCATTTGCATGTTTTTTCTCGCTCGAGATTTGGCGGGCAAAATACTTTTATGACGGGACCCCCGCGAGCTACGCTCTTGTCTTCCTNTTGATGTTTATATTTTTGGGCTGTTGAGCCAGGGTTTATGTTTTATACAATGTATGCTGGGTTTGATTGGTCGGGTTGTCACAGTTCCGGCACGTGTTTACTGTGTACGGTAAATACGGGTCGGGGCGTTTCAAATAGTTTCTGCTCTCAGTCTCACCCACTTAATGTTTGATTAATTAAATAAGGTTGGCATACCAGTCTTTTTTTCTTTGGTTGAAATTTGGCATGCCCATTTGTGTTAATTGGTACTAGACTACTAGTATACATACAGTGTATACATCGAACCTTGCAAGGGCAAGGGCAATGTCAAACCTGACCCAGATAGTTTTTGTGCTCCGTTGTCTACCGCACAAAAATCTAAAACTTGATATTCTTATTTTAATATTAATTAATCATTCTCAGCTTATCATCATCAAGTTGGTGATCTTGATTCCTCAAAAATGAATTGGTTGAAAATGCAACTTCATCCGCTAATCTCCTCCACTTACGAGTAGCATCAATTTGGGGAGATGCATTATGTGTGAAACTTTTTTGCCTCCAGAAATTAACGCGATCCTTTTTTTGTTTTTTTTTTTGGAAATTCCACCATAAAATTCCATTTTAGCGGTGGTCTTGCACTCCATAATACTTTGTTCTTTTCGTTGCATTTGAATAAATTTTCCTCGTTATAGTTCAAAAAAGAATCTCATTCTTTCTCCTCCGCCAAAAAGTTGTGAACTTTTACTCCTACTTCTTCAGTTTTTCAATATCGTGGTTTAATTTTTTTATTTCAATTCAAAATATAAAAGCAGACGTGTTGAAAGTTTCAATAAATGACTTATATCACATTTATGCCTTATGTAATTAACTAAATTATGTATAATAAGTCAAAATGATAATTTATATTGTAAAACACATGGAGTAAATGTGATTGAAGTTGGCATTGGGAAAGGTCATTGTCAAGTCAGATTGGCAAAGGGCAATTTGAGCTCTAAGGTGCTCGTCAGGAGTTCTACACTGCAGCTGCTTTTGTCAAACTCACACTTGAAAAATATTAACTGTTGGCTGCATTTCAAGCTGGATAACGTATAGTACATGGCACTAGCTAATTTGCAACGAGCTGTTCATTGATGGGCCGGCCAAGCAAATTAATTAAGGATTTCTGAGTGTCAGGTGAGGTGAGGCCCCTAGTTACCTAAATTCAGTATTTTAAAATTGAAAATGCACCCATTAAATATTAATGCAGATGTATATAACCTGCTCACCAGGGAGTCCTACCACAACTAATGGCTAGAAACAGAAACTGGCTCTGGCGATTCCCCTTATTCCATGCTAGTGTTCCCGACCAGAGTGCCTACTACCTGATTTGGCAACAAAATTAATGAATATATAGCAGAAAAAGGATTTATTCATAATTCTATATACTTGATATCCAATTAAGTGAAAACCAGTGAATTTTTTGTTAAGTTTGACGCGTACCTCAAACTACAACAAATCCCAAGTACCTATTGTGCACTCTATGATTCTGAAGCACGAAATGTTAATTATTAGGATGCTTGTAAACTAGTCAGCAAAACATGGTTGATTGATTTTTCTTCAGGAGAAGTTTTGCATTAGCTGAACCTACATTACATATATTATTTTTTTTTAAATCAACAAAATATATCTAACTAAATTAATAATGGGCCTGCCAAATTGGATGCCACGCAACCATATTTTGAAAGCAATGATTAGCAGCTTTTGCCTTTAACTTTATTTTTTTTTTGTCATCAAACTCTTTTTCCTTGCCTTTTCTATGCTCATTAATTTTATATATGGAGGATTAGTCGAACCCGTGTGGAATTGGTTGGGCCTAAAGGCACACTTTATGCATACATATAAATAAATCACTCTTAGTTATATAGAGGGAGCTTTCTCCTCATCTCACCAACCAGAGAAGTCAAGGAGCTCACATCAAGCAGATTGAAAACTGTACGTAAGGTACATAAAATTAGGTTATTGAAGAAATTAATGGATATGAATAATGGGTGTGGACTGTCTTGCGTAGTTCAGTTCAGAGTCATGCATTCATGTATTGCAAACTTCTATACAAGTCAAATGGCCTAACGAATTTCACTTGCAAATAAATAAATATACATAAAGCTCAGGTTTTGGGTGGGCATCGATTGCCAATGTGATCGCATGATAGTACTAGTATAAAGGATTTGTCACATCGATGTCCTAAATAAATTAAAAACATTGGAACCTAGTTGCTCCAATTTCCTTGTTGGGTTGGTGCCGGAACACGAAAGGGATGGGGGAACATCGGGCCACTAATAAAAAAAAAAAAATTGTGCAAGAGCTGGAGCCTAGATTATAAAAAGAGTCTAAACACGCTTTGTTTTGTTTAATTAGAGTAGTCATGTCTTGCCAGAATTTCTTTTGACCAAATCAGAAGAATTCTTGTTGTTGTACTATGATTTTGATTGAAATGGCTAGTGCAGGGTCATCTGTGGAAGCCAGTTTCTTTTGATCTACGAGGATAGCTAGCAAGAGCACAGACAGAATCAAATTCTGTCGAATCACCTACCAAATCATTGTGTTCTGGCACTCGCCTACCAAAACAACAGCAATATTCCTAACCCTATTTCCCTTTTTTCAAAGTCCAAAATCATAACCAACGCAACAACTCGTGGAAAGGGATTCAATCCAACATTAGTGCCTTAGCAATAAGAAAAAAGAGGTTAAATTGCCTTTTACAGTTACACGCCTTATTTTTGCCAATAAACCACTTCCAGTTAGTTTCTTTTGGTACCAATTCACCCATTTAACGTTGAATAGGTATCAATTAAGAAGTTCAGTCACTAGTTGTTTTACTTTGGATATTTAATCTTTTTTTGGATATCAATTAAGAATTTCAGTCACTAGTTGTTTTACTTTGCCAAAAATGGAGTAGTAAGTTAGTAACTGAACTTAATTCACACGAATTTAATATGTTGGGGGCTATAGGTTACTAGCTAGCTAGTACCCGAATTTAGCTAGTTTAAAATTTGGTGGTTTTTTAGCTTGTATGCAAAGAAAGATTTGATCTTGTTTTAAATGTGATTCTTCTATGCTTTTTGTCTGAAATTTGGGCATGCATGTCATTGATTCAAGGTACATGGTAAAGTTTTGGGTACATGCATGCTCGAAATGCTCACAAGGTTGGGGCGTGATGATGCGGCCTTACAAGAAAATTGGGAAAAAGATCTTCACATAAGTCCTCCAATCCTCTTCTCTTCTTTTTTTTTTTTTCTAGAATTTATATTTTTGGTATAAACATTCAAACATATATTTATTTAATTTTTTTGGGCCAAATTAATGAGGTCATTTTAGTAGATTAACAGACTGCCTCTTAACCTAAATTTAAGGATATAGGTTTGTGAGTCTAATTTTACATCAGAATTAGGTAATTTTATCTTGTTATATTTATTTTATTAATTCTAAAAAACACATATATTTTTATTCCGGTATTTAGGTTTGATGGATAAAAAGAATGATGTATATACCTTGTCGGTAGAAAAATGGGCTGGCGGCCTGCCCGCATGTGTGCTACGGGTATGGGCCTATGGGGCGCAACGGCTTATATGGTATTGGGGCCGTGTGTGGCTTTCAATTTGCGTGATTTTTTTGGTAATGCTGCACGAGCCGTCGAAAGAAACTAGATAATGTTTAATTTTGATCTTTTGCACCAACACACTAATCTATAATCCATATGAATTGAAAATATTTAATTTTAGCCCCACAGGAAGAAAAAAAGGAGAGAGAGGGAGAAAGATATCCAAAAAGAAGTTAATGCAGTTGATCAACCTCTGTCAGTGTCATATGCTGTATAGTTCTTATCTTTTCAATTTACTAACCAATTACGGCCTTGTTTGGTAGCCAAGCCAAGAGCCCACTATAATGCTTTATCCTTTTTGCCTTTCTCCCTGAACAATTACTACCATGATATATAAATATAAGAAAATTCATACATTAGTGTAGAACAACCTGAATATGCAAACGTATTTTTAAATGTAGTTGATAACAGTCCACTATATTTATCAACTTAGAATTTTAGAATACTAGTCCAAAGGATTAATCACATTTTTCATCCATATATTGCATAACGCGCATATTACATCATGTGTTGAATTTTTGAGATATTTTCCATTTTTCTCCCTTGCTTAGAAAAATGTTGACATTGTCAATTTTTTTTAACTTTTTTTAACTGACACGTCAACATCCGTGCCCACATTGAGCCAAACTTCCCCAACTTGAATTAGTTTAAAAATTAACATGTCAGCATTTTCTTAGAGAAAATTAGGAGAAAAATAAAAAATACTCTAAAATTCAATTTAGGGATGTAATGAAACGCCCCGACCCGTATTTACCGTACACAGTAAATACAGGCCGGAACTGTGACGACCCGGCCAATCAAGGCCCAGCATACAGTGTATATGACAATAACTCGGGCTCAACAGCCCATAATAATAAACCACAATAATAACTCATCACGGCCCAATGGCCCAACAATGACAAAGTATGCACAGCGGAAGACTTTAAAACTCACAAAGACACTGTATGCCATACTGATGCAAACTATGGATCCGAGCCCGTCCAAGGGAAACGTCGCAGCCTGTCTGGAATGCATCAACCTGTACAATGAACAACTCATCCTACGGGATGAAAGCCCGCAGGTGAGGGGTGAGTCCGAAGTGCTCACGACAATGGAAAGACGATCAATATGGACACTAAAAATTACTCAAGTCCAAAAACACGGGCTAAACAGCCCAACCAAAAGACTCAACAAAATCCAATTATCCAATTTTATCTTTCCGGGCCCCGTCACGGATAAGCTAGGGTCGTACCAGGTTATCAACCTGTTCCTGGTGCCAGATCAAAAAGAACCCGGGATCAACATCCCAATATCAAACTCAGGGATCAACATCCCAATCAAACCGGCATCAACATGCCCATCACAAGTAACCCAGATCATGGCACCACAAAACAGTCACAAACCATCCGGTCGTACCTCTACTTACCACGTGACAA
>JAKUCV010007456.1:10542-52167 GCA_028386065.3 Turnera subulata | reverse complement strand
TTGAGAAAAACTTATATGTAACAGCCCGGGTAAAAATTTGGATTTTTACCGGGACTGTAAAAGTCTTTTTACAGTGATTTACCAAAAAAATTAATCTTGGGTAATTAATTCAAGGTAAATCGGGCGTCGTTTTTCGAAACCGAGGTTTTTCCCTCGCTCGGGGATTTTTCGGACCTAAGTTGGTATTTTTCGGGTCCCGGAATCCTCAGAAAAATCACACCGGAAAATAACCAAGGGGGTATTACAGTTATTTTCTGGTCCGGATGGGTCACGACTGCATGATTGAGTCACGCAGCCGCCTCTTCCCTGTGCAGCTCGTGATTTGTTTTCCTGTGCGCTTGTGAAAACTTTTTCTTTCTTTTTCCCGTTCCTTCATCTGTCTCTCCAGTGCATGCCATCATCTCCATCTCTTCTCTACAAAAATCTTCTCTGCAAATACTACAAAAACAACAACGATACACACATACCAGTTTTCCTCCCCTGCAGCTAAAACCAGAGAAAAAAATAGTAATAAAAAATACTAAACAATAAACACACACCACAGAAGCCACCAACCACACGACACACCACCCGACCTCGCCTCCACCACCACCATCTCCTCTTCCTCTCCGTGACCACAGCACCACCATCGCACCATCTCTTCCTTCCTCACCTCCGGCCCCTTGCCTCGCCTCCGTTCTGGTTCGGCTGCCACTGCAACAATGAGGCCGCCACTTTCTCTTCTCGCTCCTCCCTCACAGCCGACGCCGTCCAGTGGAGACAACCCAAGCTAGCCGCCGGGATGCCTCAACACCAACGATGGGCGACGCCAGCAACTGCAGCCGACGCCGCTTCTCCCTCGCGTCGCACCGCCAACAACCGCAGCGTCCACCGTTCCTTCCTCGTCACTCCTCCACCTCTGCCGCCGAGTTCTCCCCATCCACCCCACGCGAGACAGCCAAGTCGCAACACCGCCGCCCCGAAGTGCCATCCTGCTGCAGCCGACGACCTCCACCAACAACCACCCTCGCTCACGCCTTTTCCTCCTCTACTCGTGGTCTCGCCATGCTAGCACGCCGCGTCGCACCGATTCGTCGCCGCTGCCTTTGCAAGGTGAGCTGGGAGGAAGATGACCGTATGGGTCATGGTTAGGGTGGGTTGACCCGATAGATAGCTGGGTTTTCAGGGTTGTGGTTTGGGCTAGATGGTATAAGTTGGGTTATGCTGATGGGTTTGGAGCTTGTGGGCTGGAGTGAAGTCTGGGCCTACTGCTTGGGCTCACACCTGGGTTGCTGGGTGAAGCCTATGCAGTAGGCTGGGCTTGTCCAATTGGCCCAGTCTGTTAAAAAAAAAGAAAATACCTATATATTTGTAAAATATAAATTTTCTGGAAAAAAAAAATATATATGGTTATAATTTTTGGAAATAGACAAAATAATAAACTTGACCAGATATAATATACCATTTTGGAAAATTACTTATATACTATGGAAATGTTTTGGTGAAATGTATATATGCGATAACATAGATGATTTTGGAATAATTTTTGGAAATAAATATGGTTATAAACTGGATAAATTAAATAAAAATAAAAAAATATATTTTCTGAAAAAATATATATATATGGTATACCTAAGTAATATTTCTGAAAATAGATTACTATGTTGATAATATAATTGTTTGGGGATGTATTATATCTTTAGAAAATAAATATGCATACCTATATTTATTTTCAAAAAATATGTTTATATGGTTATAATTTCTGGAAAAAGAATACATATAGTATATGCTTACCTTAATATATGTATTTGATAAATAATAATTTTCTGGATATATATATATATTTATATTTAATTTATGTTGCTAGGAAAATAAAGAATATGACATAATTTATTGTATGAAAGTATTTTCTGATATATATAATTTGTTGAGTATTTATTATGGTGATTATATTTTGGGAAAAGTATAATTAATTTATGGAAATATTTTGAAAAGAGTTTTAATTAAAGTATGGTGCCGAAATTATATTCGGATATACGTACGGTATAATATTTTCGGTAAAAGATGATAATAAAGAATATGAACCGGGATGGGTTTATTTCGCAGTATTGGCATCATGGCATACTCTTATGTGCATCTTATGTGAGTATATATTGTTTTGCTGTATAGGTTTTGATATCGGGCAGTTTCCCGAGGAGCCGGCTATGGACCGGTCATTGTCTTCAGAGTTGAGTAATCGGCTAAGGTGAGGATGGAATTCCTTCAATATGTGCCTGTATTACTCGGTTGTTGTTGAAGCGCCCCGACCCGTATTTACCGTACAGGGTAAACACGTGCCGGAACTGTTCTTACTACAGTAGCAGACATTACATACAATGTATAATACAATACAAGCAATTCCCAAATACAGAATTCGTCACCCGATTCTGGGGACCATTATTCAATCCATTACACACCAAACTAATCAACAACTGATATAATACAGCAACAACAGCAATATTATAAAAGAAAGACAAGCAGCGGAAGACTAGAATGCAGATGCAGCGGGGTATGGATCCGGGTCAGGTGGAGAAGTAAGCAACAGCCAACGAACATCGTACCTAAACTACGATCAACCAAACCTACGGGATGAAACCCCGCAGGCGAGGGGTGAGTCCGAAGCGCTCACCGACGAAAGATAAACAAAGATATATTCAACCATAATACTTTCGAAGTAATCACATCAATCACAACAATAAGCACAGACAATCACGACACAAGGAAACAACTATAACATTCATACCAAGACCAAAAGAATGCTTAATTATTTTCTTATTACCAATTTTATCTTCCGGGCCCCGTCACTGGACAAGCTAGGGTCGTACCTGGTTATTAACTAATTCTGGATGCCAGGCCCCACCACAATCCGGGATCAACATCCCCATATCACAAATCCGGGATTAACATCCCAATATCTCAAATCCGGGGTCAACACCCCAATATCACAAATCCGGGGTCAACACCCCAACCAACAAACCCTCTGGCAAGACACCACAGAACTAGTCTCTAACCATCTAGTCGTACCACTACTTTCCAAGTGACAAATATATCATCAATTCAATTTTCCAATTCAATCCATTACTCTTTCATCATTTTCTCAATTTCTATTATCTCAGATTAATCCAAATTTCATTCAATCAACAATCACCAATCTTTCACATTAAACAGTCCAACAAAATTTCCATCACAGCATATACAAAACTAATACATTTCTACAGCAGCATCAACAATTCCATAGCAATCATGTAACAGTCAACAATTATTCTAGCAGATCAATCTAGCAACAGATTACACAAACAACTAAGGAACAAGCACAGCATTACGGGCACATATCAGGGTTTATCTATCCTCACCTTAGCCGATATCAAGTTTGGAACTGTCCAACTGACTCCAAGTCCGGCTCCTCAGGTATCAGCTCGTTATCAACTCCTATATCAACAAATAATATGCACATATAAGTGGTATGCAATGTCATGCTACTACTGTATTTACGAAAATTAAATACGGACTCGTCAAGGTTTCTTCCCCGGGTTATTTTCCTATTTCCGTCACAATTCACCGTTTATTCGTAAGTGACAAAATAATACTATTCTTATACCTATACTTACTTCTGGATATTATTCCGGTACAATTCCTACTATGTAACACTCTTCCCTAAATTATTTCCCTCAGGATTATTATGACTCACTATGCATTTATATTCCCACAATTATTTCCCTCTTAACAATTATTTTATATCCTATATATTTTCTAAAATTTAATTTTCCCGTATACCTTATACTTCTCCAAAATCTATATTTTCCATTAGCTCCATATTTATATTTTCCTAAGATTCCCAAAATATTATTTCACAATTTATTATATTTTTGTTATTATTTTTTTTAATTCCAGGTTTATTCCTCACAATTATATTTTCTTCCCCTTTTTTTATTTATTTTCCGGACTGGGCCAGTCCAATCCAAAACCCAGGCCCAATCCTAACCCATCTCCAACCCATGACACAACTAGCCCACTCTACACCTAAGCCCAGATACCCAAATTCCACAAGCCCATACCCCAAAACCCCAAACTAATCAGCCCAACACTTAGCCCAACCATGAAACCCATCTAAACAACCCAGCCCAACATCACACAAAACCGTACCCAGCAACCCAAACGATTCGGGTCAACCCGCGAAACCAACAATTTGCGTCGCGGGTCGTCAACCTCCTCAAGCCTCACCTTGAGTTGCAGGGCGGCGGCGACACAGGCGGGCGGCGCGGGGAGGCAGCGAGCAAGGCTGGGCGAAGGAGAGGGGAGACAGCCGCGGGCGGCGCGACACGAAGGAGGAGGAGCGATGGGAAGAGGGACGAGGTGGCTCGGTCGCGTCGGGTCTGCTCGCGCCGGATCTGCAGGGCTCGTCGACGACGGCTCCTCGGGGCGGCGCTGCTGCGGCGTAGGCAGGAGGAGAAGGAATGGGGTGGCGGCTGGTTCCAGTGGAGCGTCGGCAGCGACGGCGGTGTGTGGTGGGTTTCACGGGAAGGAGGAGGAGGAAGGGTGGTGGCGTGGTGGTTGTTGCAAACACGGCGGTGTGTGTTCCAGTGGAGCGTCGGAAACACGGCGGTGTGTGTTTTGTTTTTTTTTTCCTTTTTTTTTTCTTTTTTTTTTTAGTAGCTTGAGGTTGCACTGGTTTTTGGAACGAGGAGGAGAGCTGAGGCTGTGTTTGTAGTAGATGGGGGCTCTGGTTGCAGGTGTTATTTGTGATACTGGGAGGAAGAAAAATAAATAATGAAGAACACAGCGAAACCCAATCATGCAGAACACTGGCCATTCACATGCCTCACAGTGAATGGCGGCTGCAGCCCCCTCACTGTGCAGCATGTGAGCCGGGTTCTGTCCGGACCAGAAAATAACCAATGTACCCCCTTGCCTTTATTTTTGGCCCGATAACTCAGGGTTAAACCTGACTTTTCTCGTCATTCCTGGACCCGAAAAATTCCATCTTTGGTCCGAAAATTCCGCAGATAAATCCCGAGCGTGGGACAGGGCTCGGTTTCGGATTCCAAAGCGTAAATTACCGTCAATTAATTATTCAAGATTAATTTTGATGGTAAGTACGGTAAAATTAAATTAATTACAGTCGGTAAAAACATGAAAATTACCGGGGCTGTTACAGTTGTGTTTGATGATTGTTGCACTGTTGAGTGTTGCATTTGTTGTGGTTTGATTCGAGATGTTTATCCCAGTGTCTTGACTGATTTTGGGATGTTTATTCCATGATACGATTTTGGGATGTGTATCGTGCATTAAGTTTTTGGGTGTTTGTCACTGTGTCTTTTGGTATAAAGGAAAATGGATTAAATAATAAAATGTGATAAGGATGTTGATCCTCGATTTTGGATGCGATGTCTATCCCGGTATTTTGGTTAGGGATGTTGATCCCTGTGATTTGGTTTTGAATGATGATAATATAATTGTCACGTGGTAAGTAGTGGTACGACTCGATGGTTTAAGACTGTTTTGTGGTGGTCATGACCTGGGTTACTTGTGATAAGCATGTCTATGCTTGGGATGTCTATCCCGTGATTATATTTGGGATGTCTATCCCTGGGTTAATATTTTGGGATGTCGATCCCTGGGCTCTCTTGGTTTGGTCTGGCACCCGAAATATGTTGATAACCAGGTCTGACCCCAAGCTTATCCGTGACGGGGCCCGGAAAGATAAAATTGGAAATTGGATTTTGTTTAAGTCTTTTTTGTCTTGGACCAGTTTTGGGTCGTGTCTTTTGGTTTGGTATATTTTGGCGGTTTTTGCCTATTTTCGACCTTGAGTAATTTTTAGTGTTGCATATTGATCGTCTATCCATGGTTGGTGGGCACTTCGGACTCACCCCTCACCTGCGGGCTTTCATCCTGTAGGTTGAGTTATTTGTGATTCAGGCTTGATGCATTCCAGAAAGGTTGCGGCATTATCCTTTGGACAGGACTCGGATCCATAGTTTGCATCAGTGTCGCATACAGTGTCTTTGTGAGTTATTAAGTCTTCCGCTGCGCTATTTATTGTTATTGTTGGGCCTTGGGCCGGTTGTGATGTTATTGATGTTTATATTTTGGGCTGTTGAGCCAGAATTACTGATGTATACACTGTAGGCTAGGCTTTGTTTGGTTGGGTCGTTACAGTTCCGGCAATTGTTTACTGTGTATGGTAAATACGGGTCGGGGCGTTTCATTATATATAATGTAAATTTTTTTTTTAATCCTGACAAATGGATACACATTGTTTAGAATTAGTTTTAGTATTATGAAAAGAATTTATAAATCAATTATTATTGATAATATTTTTTATTCCTTTAATATTCTAATCTATATAATTTCAATCATTAAATTATATGATTAATAAATTAAATTAAATTATTATTTTTATTATTATTTTTTAATAGTAGTTGTTCATGTTGATAGTTTCGTTAACAATTCCATTGTACTTCAATTTTTTCCTTTATAATTCTTGTTGATAATAATTTCAAATATATTAGTCATGAATTATTGTGATAATACAATGACTACATTTTAAATTCCAGGTGAGCATAGGGAGCAAAATTCACTTTTTCTCTAATTAGGATTTTGCCATATTTCCTTTGTTGCAGGCAATGAGAAACATAAAAAGAAAGAGGGAGAAGCTTACCAGGGATGGTTGCTGCATGATATCATGCTTGATGTCGATCAAAAGAACTTCATAGTTTCCAATTCAGAGCTTATATTCTAGAGCATTGTCTATGNCCTTCGGCCCAACATCAAAACATATCACCCGAACCCGGGATCATCAATAATAACTCAACCGGCCCAATGGCCCAATAATATCAATAAACAGCACAGCGGAAGACTTAATAACTCACAAAGACACTGTATGCTACACTGATGCAAACTATGGATCCGAGTCCTGTCCGAGGGATAACGCCGCAACCTCTCTGGAATGCATCAAACCTGAACCACAAATAACTCAACCTACGGGATGAAAGCCCGCAGATGAGGGGTGAGTCCGAAGTGCCCACCAACCATGGATAGACGATCAATATGCAACACTAAAAATTACTCAAGGTCGAAAACACAAGCATAACAGCCAAAATAAACCAATCCAAAATACTCGACCCAAAACTGGTCCAAGACCAAAAAGACTTAAACAAAAATCCAATTTCCAATTTTATCTTTCCGGGCCCTGTCACGGATAAGCTAGGGGTCAGACCTGGTTATCAACATATTTCGGGTGCCAGATCAAATCCAAGAGAGCCTAGGGATCGACATCCCAAAAGTAGTAACCCAGGGATAGACATCCCAAATATAATCACGGGATAGACATCCCAAGCATAGACATGCTTATCACAAGTAACCCAGATCATGGCCACCACAAAACAGTCTTAAACCATCGAGTCGTACCACTACTTACCACGTGACAATTATATTATCATTATCCAAAGCCCAAATCTCAGGGATCAACATCCCTAACCAAAATACCGAGATAGACATCAATATCCAAAACCAAGGATCGACATCCTTATCACAAATTATTATTTAATCCATTATTCTTTAAACCAATGACACCGAGATAAACATCCAAAACTCAACACGGGGATAAACATCCCAAAAACAATCAAGACACTGGGATAAACATCCCGAATCATACCACAGCAAATGCAACACTCAAAAGTGCAACAATCATCATACACAACAACCGAGTAATACAGGCACATATTGAAGGAAATCCATCCTCACCTTAGCCGATTACTCAACTCTGAAGATAATGACCGGTCCCAAAGCTGGCTCCTCGAGAAACTGCTTGATATCAAAACCTATACAACAAAACAACATGCTCACATAAATGCACATAATCGGTATGCTATGATGCCAATACTGCGAAATAAACCCATCCCGGTTCATATCCTTTATTATCATCTTTTACCGAAAATATTATACCGTACGTATATCAGAATATAATTTCGGTACCATACTTTGATTAAAACTCTCCTTTAAATATATTTTTTTAGTAGAACAATTATACTTTGTCTTCCAAAATAATAACAATATAATTTTCCTAGAAATTATATCATATATATGTATATATCTTTTTCCAAAAGTAATTATCACAACATATATCAAATATATTTACCATGTAATTTTTCCCAGAAAATAATAACATATATATATTTCCAAAATACTCATAGTATATATATCATTTTCTATGAATTTATCATAAGGTAGTAATTCTTTTATAGGTCATTTTCCAAAATAGTATGTCTAGGTATTTTTTTCCTTTTCCTAAACATAACCATATACTAGGTATACCAAAATAATTATATCTGCTCAAATTATTTATTTTGTCTATTTTCCAGAAATATATATACATACTTTCAAATTATTTTCCAGATTATTATTATTCTCTTTTATTTCCTTTTTTTTTTATACTAGACTGGGCCAAGCTATGCAGCCCATGACCAAGCCTAGGTGTAAGGACCAGGCCAAGGCTGCAAGCCCAGATCCACAGCCCAAGCTACTAGCCCGCCCAAATCTCCAAACCCACCTCCACAACTCGGGTCAACCCGACCCCGAAGCCATAAACTTCCGGGTCACAGGGTTTCCTTCAACCCAAACCCATTTGCAGCGGCGGCGGGTCGGCTGACACGCGGTAGGGGCAGACGACGAGGGCAAGAGGAGCGCGGCGGCTACCTTGCAGGAGGCGGTACGGCAGGTGGCTCACTTCAGCGTGCCTCGTTTGGTCGGTGGCGTGGCGGTGGTGTCCTGCAGACGGCGACGCGAACAGGGCAGTAGCAGAAAATGAAGGCTGTTTGCGCGCGAGCGCGAGCTCGGGTCGTCGGCCTCCTTCCCCGACGGCATCGACGAGAGCTGCAGGTGTGCATCTCTGTCTGACTGCGGCGGTGGTGTAGCGTCGGTGAGCGAGCAGGAAGAGAGAGAGGGAGATGGTGATAAGGGCTCGGTGGTGGCGGTGTGGCTGTGGTGGTTCTCGATGGCGGTTCACGGTGAGAGGAAGGAAGAGAGGTGCAGGTGTGGCGGCGACCTGGTGTTGGTGGCTCGGGTAGGTGCGGTCTCGGGTTGTGTGTGGTGGTCTTGGTGGCGGTGGTGGTTTGGTCACGGGGAGGAGAAGAAAGGAGAAGAGGTGTGTGGTGTTTTTGTGTTTTCAGTTTTTGCAGGAGACATACGTTTACTAAGCAGGAAAAAGCAGGGTGCACAGGCGACACAGAAGAAAGGTAAGGCACAAGCGTCACAAGGATAGGCGGCACAGACTCAATCATGCAGGTAAGTCGTGTCCAGGCCGGACCAGAAAATGACTGCATACCCCCCCTCCGTATTTCCGGTGTGATTTTCTGAGAATTCCGGGACCCAAAAAATACTAACTTAGGTCCGAAAAATTCACGGAAAAATCTCGAACGCAGGAAAAAACTCGGTTACGAAAAACGACGCTCGATTTACCTTGAATTAATTACCCAAGATCAATTCTTTCGGTAAATCACCGTAAAAAGACTTTTGCAGTCCCGATAAAAAAATACCAAATTTTTACCCGGGCTGTTACAGTCTACCCACCTTAAAAAGATTTTCGTCCCCGAAATTCCTTGTCTTATCCGTGGGTCCTACCATGATAAGCTTCTGGCACACTCTGCCAGGTGTCCAAACTCAACGCGAGATACCGCTTATACCCTTAAGCGACATCTCCTCCGCTTATAAATACCAAACCTCATAACTGAGACACTCACTCTCAGCCATGGACTCTCCACTAAGATCAAGAACCACCTCAGACTCCGAGGACAACAGCTACATCGGTGGTATTGCTTTCCCGACTAGCTCTGATGAAGAACCTCCCAAGAAGCGGTTCTAGACAGACACCATCAGTCCGAAAGAAGATGTAGCGGTCTCCCCAAGACGGCGAGAAAAGTGTGCCAACAAGAAAGCTGAGGATCGGAAGGGCAAAGCAACGGTTGAAAGCAGCACTCCACTGCAGACACTATCTCAGCTGAACGTCTCACTGAGGAAGGTCAGCTCGGCGGTGATGCAGATAGAACTGGCGTGCGCAGAACTCTTTCCCCACATCAAAAAGTTCCAAAACTTGTAAAAGACCTTGAGAAGCAAGTAACTCCTTAGAGTACTTCTTCTTTGTATTGTAAAACCGTTATGAATTAAATAAAATAAGTTTTCTTTTTAAATCAAAACTCTTATGTTACGAAATCTCATGTTAAATAGAAAGGCAAAATATTTAAAAGCAAAACAAAACCATCAAGAAGGAAAAATAAAATCAAACATAAAGATGTTAAAAACAGAACCAATAAAAGGAAGTAAAACCAACATAAAGAAATTAAAAACAAAACAAAACTCGTTTAATAAAACCAAAACATAAAGAAGTTAAATCAAAACGTGTTTTCATGTTCGACGCTCTAGATCGGTCGTAAACATCCTCGATCCCGAGAAACGTGACATGCACAGGTAACGATGACGTCGGTTTCCCTCATGAAAAAGACGTCTGTTAACTCGCAAGGTGATGATGACGTCACGAGCACGTCTTGTGTCCCTCGAAAGAAACGTTATCCGCTTGTTCACAAATTCCGCATGAGCCAAAAACGTCTGTCAAGTCTCGTATCCCTCTATGATGTCCGAACAAGTGTAAGCTTATCGCACATGTGCTCTACTCGAGGTATGGTCCCATCAATCTAGCCACAACGGTCAGGAATGCATGTGATAAAAGATGCAGGAAAAAGTCATAAAAAGAAACGCCAAGGTAGCCAGGGCGATAGAAAATCGTGAGATGGAAAAGAGCTGAAAAACAATTGCGTTTGAAGCCCGAAAAACGTATAAAGTGATGAAGCAATAAATGAAGCAACGACAAAATTTTCAAAAAGCAACACCTTGAAGAATGAAAACGGTTTGGAGTTTTGTGAAAAGAATCTACTTTTCCTATCCCCGAAAAATATTTATTTTATTTCCTTTTTATTTTTATTTTTTATTTTTATTTTTTTCTTTCTTCTTTTTTTTTTCCTTCTCTTTTTCTTTTCCACCTTTGTTTTTTTTCCCTTTTTTCAATTTCCATCTCTTCTTCTTTTTTTTTATTATTTTACTACTTCTTCCCCTTTTTTTCTCCTTTCTTTTCTTGCTTCCTTTTTCTTTCTTTTACCTTCTCTTTTTTTTTTCGAGAACAGGTGGGGTCTATACTTTGAAAAACAGATAAACATTTTTCTATAAAAGGCAAAACAACGGAAAGCAAAAACCACAAAGCATCTAAAAGACAACAAAACTCTCAGGCAAAGAAAACACAACGTCCAGAAAACAAAACACCACGCGTCGAAACAACATGCCTGCTCCATCATCCGTCTTCTTTATCGAAGGTGCCTCCCTAGGCAGAAGAAACCGGCTGGCCTACAGCATGATCAATGAACGTCCAGAGGAACTACCGAACGAGCTCGGTAGGATGCCCCGTCTGGTCTTCGTCGACGAACTCTACTCGTCGAGGTTCTTCGTCACTCCCATAGAAGAGACGTTCTTCCTAGAGGACCAAGGTACCATGAGGACCTCCTTCTACGGCTCGGCCAATTCCGTCATGTTTTTCATTTCTGAAAGACTTTAGGAATTCAACCTAGAGCCCACTTGCCATTTCCTAGACCAAGGTACCTACTACCAGCTCTCGATGACTACCCAGAGCATGCCCAGAGTCACTCGGTTACCCGCAACTTGGCCAAAGGCCCGACTACTGGTGTGGAACTGTAGAGGAATCGGTAGGCGTTACCAGGAGTTCTCGCGTACCCTGAGGGATCTGAAGAACCAGTACAAGCCCAACATAGTTCTGCTCACGAAGACCTAGTGGCAGCCTGAAAACGATCACGGTGTCATCCCACTTCAGTTCCCTCCGGCAAACCGGTTCGAGCTTCCTGGCCAGAACAACACGGGCGGCATGTGGTTCTCGTGGAACGACAGCAACAGGGTGAACATTAACAATGACCCCAATAGCTTCAGGGTCAACGTTGTTTCAAGGAGATGAATATTGTTGTTTTTTTATAATAATATAATGTAATATTAATGTTTGTAATAATAATATTAGTAATATTAATAATATTTATGTTTCTGTATATTTATGGCATCATTTACCTCTTATGTGAATGTTCTGTGCCAAGCTGGCGTCCCTCGACTGGATCCATCATGTACTAACTAAATGATATGAAATAATAAACAAATGGAGCGAACTATGCAAGCAAGAACAACAAACACACAAGGACTTCCCATCAAGACCTAACGCCTGCTCTGATACCAAAAATGAAGCGCCCCGACCAGTATTTACCGTACATAGTAAACACGTGCCGGAACTGTAACGACCCAACCAAACAAGCCCAGCATACAGTGTATACAACAGAAACTCTAGCTCAACAACCCAAAATATAACCATCATAAATCTGGCCCTTCGGCCCAACATCAAAACATATCACCCGAACCCGGGATCATCAATAATAACTCAACCGGCCCAATGGCCCAATAATATCAATAAACAGCACAGCGGAAGACTTAATAACTCACAAAGACACTGTATGCTACACTGATGCAAACTATGGATCCGAGTCCTGTCCGAGGGATAACGCCGCAACCTCTCTGGAATGCATCAAACCTGAACCACAAATAACTCAACCTACGGGATGAAAGCCCGCAGATGAGGGGTGAGTCCGAAGTGCCCACCAACCATGGATAGACGATCAATATGCAACACTAAAAATTACTCAAGGTCGAAAACACAAGCATAACAGCCAAAATAAACCAATCCAAAATACTCGACCCAAAACTGGTCCAAGACCAAAAAGACTTAAACAAAAATCCAATTTCCAATTTTATCTTTCCGGGCCCTGTCACGGATAAGCTAGGGGTCAGACCTGGTTATCAACATATTTCGGGTGCCAGATCAAATCCAAGAGAGCCTAGGGATCGACATCCCAAAAGTAGTAACCCAGGGATAGACATCCCAAATATAATCACGGGATAGACATCCCAAGCATAGACATGCTTATCACAAGTAACCCAGATCATGGCCACCACAAAACAGTCTTAAACCATCGAGTCGTACCACTACTTACCACGTGACAATTATATTATCATTATCCAAAGCCCAAATCTCAGGGATCAACATCCCTAACCAAAATACCGAGATAGACATCAATATCCAAAACCAAGGATCGACATCCTTATCACAAATTATTATTTAATCCATTATTCTTTAAACCAATGACACCGAGATAAACATCCAAAACTCAACACGGGGATAAACATCCCAAAAACAATCAAGACACTGGGATAAACATCCCGAATCATACCACAGCAAATGCAACACTCAAAAGTGCAACAATCATCATACACAACAACCGAGTAATACAGGCACATATTGAAGGAAATCCATCCTCACCTTAGCCGATTACTCAACTCTGAAGATAATGACCGGTCCCAAAGCTGGCTCCTCGAGAAACTGCTTGATATCAAAACCTATACAACAAAACAACATGCTCACATAAATGCACATAATCGGTATGCTATGATGCCAATACTGCGAAATAAACCCATCCCGGTTCATATCCTTTATTATCATCTTTTACCGAAAATATTATACCGTACGTATATCAGAATATAATTTCGGTACCATACTTTGATTAAAACTCTCCTTTAAATATATTTTTTTAGTAGAACAATTATACTTTGTCTTCCAAAATAATAACAATATAATTTTCCTAGAAATTATATCATATATATGTATATATCTTTTTCCAAAAGTAATTATCACAACATATATCAAATATATTTACCATGTAATTTTTCCCAGAAAATAATAACATATATATATTTCCAAAATACTCATAGTATATATATCATTTTCTATGAATTTATCATAAGGCAGTAATTCTTTTATAGGTCATTTTCCAAAATAGTATGTCTAGGTATTTTTTTCCTTTTCCTAAACATAACCATATACTAGGTATACCAAAATAATTATATCTGGTCAAATTATTTATTTTGTCTATTTTCCAGAAATATATATACATACTTTCAAATTATTTTCCAGATTATTATTATTCTCTTTTATTTCCTTTTTTTTTTATACTAGACTGGGCCAAGCTATGCAGCCCATGACCAAGCCTAGGTGTAAGGACCAGGCCAAGGCTGCAAGCCCAGATCCACAGCCCAAGCTACTAGCCCGCCCAAATCTCCAAACCCACCTCCACAACTCGGGTCAACCCGACCCCGAAGCCATAAACTTCCGGGTCACAGGGTTTCCTTCAACCCAAACCCATTTGCAGCGGCGGCGGGTCGGCTGACAGGCGGTAGGGGCAGACGACGAGGGCAAGAGGAGTGCGGCGGCTACCCTGCACGAGGCGGTGTGGCAGGTGGCTCACTTCAGCGTGCCTCGTCTGGTCGGTGGCGTGGCGGTGGTGTCCTGCAGACGGCGGCGCGAACAGGGCAGCAGCAGAAAACAAGGGCTGCTTGCGGCGAGCGCGAGCTCGGGTCGTCGGCCTCCTTCCCCGACGGCATCGACGAGAGCTGCAGATGTGCATCTCGGTCTGACTGCGGCGGTGGTGTAGCGTCGGTGAGCGAGCAGGAAGAGAGAGAGGGAGATGGTGACGAGGGCTCGGTGGTGGCGGTGTGGCTGTGGTGGTTCTCGATGGCGGTTCACGGTGAGAGGAAGGAAGAGAGGTGCAGGTGTGGCGGCGAGCTGGTGTTGGTGGCTCAGGTAGGTGCGGTCTCGGGTTGTGTGTGGTGGTCTTGGTGGCGATGGTGGTTTGGTCACGGGGAGGAGAAGAAAGGAGATGAGGTGTGTGGTGTTTTTGTGTTTTCAGTTTTCGCAGGAGACATACGTTTACTAAGCAGGAAAAAGCAGGGTGCACGGGCGACACAGAAGAATGGTAAGGCACGAGCGTCACAGGGATTGGCGGCGCAGACTCAATCATGCAGGTAAGTCGTGTCCAGACCGGACCAGAAAATGACTGCATACCCCCCCCCCCCCTCAGTATTTCCGGTGTGATTTTCTGAGAATTTCGCAACCCAAAAAATACCAACTTAGGTCCGAAAAATCCACAGAAAAATCTCGAGCGCGGGAAAAGACTCGGTTACGAAAAAAAAAGCTCGATTTACCTTGAATTAATTACCCAAGATCAATTCTTTCGGAAAATCACCGTAAAAAGACTTTTATAGTCCCGGTAAAAAAATACCAAATTTTTACCCGGGCTGTTACACTGAATACACTATTATTTCCTTTGTGGGCAAGTTTTGATAGCCTCCCTTCTCCGTGACTTGCTCTATGATTTAAGGAGTTCGTTCATGACTTCTTGAGCATGCTTTGGCTTGTCTTGCTTGAGAAGTTGAATGCCACAAGGTTCCCCTCGGGAAAGCCATAGGAAGTGTCCTTTTGAGTTAGTACGGGCTGCCCCATATTAGGCTTCCATTTGGACATATGTGAGTATAAGCAACAAAAGAAGATGGATGTTTGGCCTCCTTTAATTGGACAGTCAGGTAGATCATAGGCTCAAGCACATTGGGGTTAGGAGTATTTTTTGACCATAGGGTAAGTTTGGCAAAAAAAATAAGAAGAGTAAGTTTGGCAAAAAAAATAAAACGGGTACGTTAGTTAGTTTCAATGATTCATTTCAAATTTGATTTATACTAATACTAGAATTCAATACAATTCCTCTTTTTTTAAAAAAAATTATATCAAATAAAAAATTGATTTCATAATAAATTTAAATCACAATTTAGTAATGAATTAAATTCAATTCATAAATATTGTAAAAAAAACAATTCATAAATGGATTTGATGTAAATTGAACCCTAATAGTTTATAGAAGCCTAAAAGTGTTTAGAGAAAGTTATGAGATTTTTCCAACTTTTGGAACCCGTTTCGTTCGTGGTAGGTTAAACTTGACCTCTGAACAAAAAAATTAAGAAAATACCATATATACTCTATTGATATGGTCACATATATTAGAATTAAACTAGGCCACTACACGTGTTACACACGTGTTTGTGTGCTGATTGATTTATACCATGTTGCATACGGATATTTAGTTAATTTTATCGAAGGAGATAAAAACAATTGAAAAAGTATTTCCTGCTCTAAAATACGAATACTAAAATAGGAATAGAACAACTATATTGAGAGGATTTGAAAGCTTACTTTGAATCCCCTTGATGGTTATGTTGTTTGCCTTGGATTTTATTTCTTGATTGTGAATGAAGCACAATTTTTTTTATTTTGCCTTGAAAATTCAGAAGTTTAACTATTCATAAGTAAACCTGTCCTCTAAAAGATGAAGCATCGTTTTGTTTAGTTGTGAAAAAAAAAAGAGATTACTTTAGTAATATGATCGGAATAGTATGTGGTTTTTCTCATTTTATAGCACAAAAATTGATTGTAACATTAAATACATGTGACATTTGGTTTTCAAGAAGCATTTCATATTTGATGTATGGATGCATGTCACTCTTAATTTTTTGCATTTAATTTTTTTTTAAGATCAATTATGCTTTCTCATTACCCTTTCTTTCCCTTCTGCGATTCACACACAAAAAATTGATTTAGAATTAAATATAGAATGTTAAATTTTTTTATTAAATTCACTAAATAATAAATTAATAATTTTTTTAGTAGATAATTTCATTTATTTATTTTAATCCTTTAAAGTCATAAGATATAGGACATGAAAAGACATTTTTTTATCATTTACAAACCCATTAATTAAGATTGAATTTAATTTTCGGCCAGAGAGTCTTTAAAGATTCCAAATTATAATGGTTGGGTCACTATTCCCCCACCAGGTTTAGCCACAATATTATGCAACGATGTCTTCTTAACTTATCAATAAATACACTTCCATCTCGGCAAAAAAAAAAGATTGAATTTAGAATGTTAAAAGTTTTGTTATCAAATTCATTGAATAATCTATTACACCATGCCCTAGCCTTAAATTAGAGACCTCAAATTGTTGATGCCACATGGCAGCACTAAAATTACCACTTGTCTACACCAGATGTAACAGCCTGGGTAATTTTTACGTTTTTACAGGTACCGTAATAATTTATTTCACCGTAATTTACCATTAAAATTAATCTTGGGAAATTAATTTATGGTAATTCGTGCATAGGATTCCAAAACCGAGCCCTGTCCCACGCTCGGGATTTTTCTACGGATTTTCCAGACCAAGTTGGAATCTTTCGGGTCCAGGAATCTTCAGAAAAGTCGGGATTAACCCCGAGTTATCGGGCCAGAAATAAACTCAAGGGGGTACATTAGTTATTTTCTGGTCCGGACAGAACCCGCATCACATGTTGCACAGTGTTGCTGCAGCCGCCACCACTATGCAGCATGTGAACTGCCAGTAAAATGCCCGTGCCTAGCCTTTGTCCTGCACTGCATGCCTTGGTTCTTCCTCTGCTTTTCTTTTCCTCTTCCTCCTGCCTACAACCACACCTGCCATTTCTTCCTTGCTTCACCTGCAAAAAAAAATCCCCTGCATACACATAGAAACCTGCAAGAAGGAAAAAAAAAAAAGAGAAAACACAACACACACCACACCAGCACCAAACGCCGTCGTTCCCCTCCTCTCCTTTTTTTTCTTTTTTTTCCCTCCTGCCGCCACCGTGACCAACCACACACCCGAGCCACCGACCACCAATCACCGCCGAGACCCTTGCCACCCAAGCCATCACCAGTCGCCACCACCACTTTCCCTTCCTTCCTCCTACCTTCTCGCTCGCGGCCGCCCTTCCTGCTGCTCGTTGTCACCGTCCAAGACGAGACGAACCCGACGCGACGACACCGCTCTGGGATCTGCAGCCGCCTCTGTTCCTTGTACAAACCGCCGTCGTCTCTCTGCCGCGACAACGCTATCACCTCGTACCGCCCCATCACCACTTTGTCGTTCGTCACGCCGCTCGTCGCCGCCTAGGTGAGCCGTGAGTGTGGGTGACCCGTTTGGTTGGGTCGACCCGCGCTTAGTGGTTGGGTTTGGGCAATTGTGTTTGGGCTGCTGGGTTGATGCTGGGCCGGATCGTGGGCAATGTACTGGGCCGGATTCTAGGCCTGCGTATGGGCTGCTACTGGGCTCCTGTTTGGGGCCTGGGCTTGGCACTGTGCACGGCCTGATCTGGCACTATTTGAGCCCAGTCCGAATTTTTTTTAAAAAAGAAAAGAAATAATCTGGGAAACAAAAAAAAGAAATATATAGATATAATTTTGGGAATAAAAATAATTTGTGTTCTGGAAAAAAATATAAATGAAATAAGTAATAGTAGAGTAATTAATTGGAGGAGATAATATAAAAATAATAATAATAATAGTAATTGATAATTTAGGAAAGTACATACTTATAGAAATAGATATGGAAAGGGTAATATCAAAGTAGGTATTGTATGGGAATAATACTCGGGTATAGGTATAAGTAAGTATAGTAATATTTTTGACACCTAGAAAAAAAGGTGAATTATGATGATAATAGGGAAATAAACCGGGGAAGTAACCGAGACGAGTTAGTAATTATTTTTCGGTATACAGTAGTAGCATGACATTTGCATATCACTTATGTGTGCATATTATTTGTTTGATATAGGAGTTGATAACGAGCAGATACCTGAGGAACCGGACTTGGAGTCTGTGGGGCATTTCCAAACTTGATAATCGGCTAAGGTGAGGATGGATAACCCTTGATATGTGCCCGTAATACTGTGTATGATTTGTTGTTTGATTGAATTGCTGAGATGATTATTGTTGGCTGTTTGACTGCTATGATATTGTTGCTGTTGTTGGTTAGCTGTGTTATTGATTCGTGAAATCTGTGCTGTGATAAATGTTGAACTGATGATTGTGAATAGTTAGTGATATGAGATTGTTGCTGGTTGGGTCTGTGGTATAATCTGAAATAATGGTAAGATGGTTAATTGAGGATAGAGAAATGAAACTGGATTGAATTTGAGATGATGATTTAATTGTCACGTAGAAAGTAGTGGTATAACTAGATGGTTAGAGACTAGTTCTGTGGTGTCATGGTCGGTTTGGTTTGGTTATTGGGGATGTTGATCCCAGATGAGATTGATATTGGGATGTTGATCCCGGATGAGATTGTTATTGGGATGTTGATCCCGGATTGGTTGTTATTGGGATGTTGATCCCGGATTGTGTTTTGGCCTGGCATCCGGAATTAGTTAATAACCAGGTACGACCCTAGCTTGTCCAGTGACGGGGCCCGGAAGATAAAACTGGTAGTAATAACAATAATAAGCATTCTTTTGGTCTTGGCCCAGTTGTAGTTAGTAGAATCTTTGTGTTGTGATTGTCTGTGTTTACTTCGAAAGTATTATGGTTGATTATATATCTCTTTTTATTCTTCGTCGGTGAGCACTTCGGACTCACCCCTCGCCTGCGCGGTTTCATCCCGTAGGTTTAGTTGCTTCGTAGTTCAGGTACGACGTTCGATGGCTGCTGCTTTCTTCTCCACCTGACTCCGGATCCATACCTCCACTGCATGTGCATATAAGTCTTCCGCTGTTGTGTCATATATGTTGCTGTGTTGTTGCTTTCCTATATTGCTTATGATGTTGATATACTGGATTGTGCTGCTTTGTTGAGCTTTGAGTGTGGATTGAATAATGGACCCCGAGTGTGGGTGAAAGATGTTGCTTTGTACTTTTGCTGTATTTGGATTTACCGTGTAGTATTTGACTGCGATGTACTATCTGTTCTATCAATAGGAATAGTTTCGACACGTGTTTACTGTGTATGGTAAATATGGGTCGGGGCGCTTCATTTTGGTAGCAGAGCAGGCAGTAGGTCATTAGGGACATCACTGTGGTTGCATGATTGTTTGTTTGTGCATAAGATTTGTCACGACATGATATGACATGCATACATATACATTCTCATATAGGTAGGAATGGATCCGGTTGGAGGGAATCAGCATGCTGGAGGTCACCTAGATAACGATCAGGTATCGGTGGATCAACCGCAGCAAGTTACGGGAGGTTCGGAACACCTTCCGAATGTTCCTTTGGGAAACCCTACGCAGATGCTGACGTGGTAACTCAGATTCTGCGAAGGCAAGAATCCAGGGATGCACGTATCGATGCTATGGGAGCTCTGGAACAGGAAAACCAGAGACCAGTCGAGGATCCAGTGTATATAAAGCTGGAGAAGCTTGGGGCGGAGATCTTCACCGGTGTCACTACACCACAGGAAGCTGACCAGTGGCTTAGACAGATGAACAGGGTTATGCTGAAGCTGACATGTAGAAATGAAAAGTGGGCCAGAAACGCCGCTGCCATGTTCCAAGGAGTTGTCGTTGATTGGTGGGAGTCTACCACCAGGGACATGCCGACACCTATCACTATGCCATGGAACCAGTTTATGGAGATGTTCCGAAGGAAGTTTGTTTCTGAGGCATACCAGGACCAGCTGAGACGAGAGTTCTGGGTCTGCAACAGGGACGAGATCAGACAGTCATTGATTATGAGATCAAGTTCAACCGCCTGTCTATCTATGCCAGTGAGTTTGTAGCTACTCTGGAGGCCAGATGTAAACGTTTCTGGGATGGTCTTCGTTCTGGCTTCCAGATAGTCATGGGGTGCAAGGTCTATGAGACTTACCAGGACATGCTGATAGATGCCCTGAGAGCTGAGATTATCTGGTTGGGCAATGAGAGGGAGCAACAGGAGATCCGTAAGAGGCATGCTGCACAGAGTTCTGGGGGACAGAACAAGAGGTTCCAGACACCAGCGAACCGGTCAGGATATGGACAAAGCCGATTTATGCCAGGGAGTCAGGGACGTAGATGGAACAACAACTACAACAACCGAGGCAGTTTTTGGACTCAGTCTGGAGGGACTTCATCTTAGAATGCTCGCCCGAGTGCCCCTCTGTCTCAGGTGAGGTGCTATGAGTGTAATGAAGTTGGGCACTACCGTTATGCTTGTCCCAAGTTGGGAAGATCTGGAGGTACGACACCTGTTCAGACAGTACAAGCTTCAGTTGCCAGTGTACCTAGTGGTTCTGGAATTGGCCGAGGCCGAGGACGTGGAGCTATTCTTGCTAGGACCCAGTCAGCCATGAACCAGAGTACAACAGTGCCGAGAGCATTTGTGATCACCGCTGATGAGGATCTAGAGAATGACGATGTCATAGCAGGTACTTTTACAGTCTTTGGTAGTACTGCTTATACTTTGATTGATCCTGGTGCTACACATTCATTTGTTGCGCAAAGCTTTGCAATACTACATAACTGTACGGGAGAGAGTTTAACTTGTCCGATGAGGGTTAGGTTACCTGCGGGTATAGTGGTCAGATTAACCCATGTGTGCAGAGACGTTTCGCTTTCGTACGATAGCGAGGTTTTTCTTGCACGGTTGATTGTGATGAACATGGGAGGTTTCGATATCATCTTGGGGATGGATTGGTTGTCCAAGTACAGTTCTATGGTGAACTGTCGAACCAAGGAAGTACTGTTGACTTCCGATGGTGGGCGAAAGGTTTTGTTGACAGGTATTGGGAGAGCTGCTACTTCATGTAGCATCTCTGCTAATTAGGATATTGGGATGAAGCTGTTGGATCCAGATGCTTTGCTAACCCCATGTCAAGGGAGAAAAAGTTCAGACTCCGATTTTGGGGGACATCACAGTTGTGAGAGAGTTTCCAGATGTGTTTTCGGAGGATCTGCCAGGATTGCCACCTGACAGGGAGGTTGAGTACACCATCGATTTGATGCCGGGAGTGACACCTATCTCGATGGCACCATATCGGATGGCACCGACAGAACTCCAGGAGTTGAAGAAGCAGTTCGATGAGCTGCTCGGGAAGGGTTTCATCAGACCTAGTACATCACCTTGGAGATCACCAGTCCTCTTCATGAAGAAGAAAGATGGCAGTTTGCGGATGTGTGTGGACTACCGACAGCTGAACAAAGTGACAGTGAAGAACAAGTACCCGTTTCCCAGGATTGATGACCTTTTTGATCAGCTACAGGGAGCTACTATATTTTCCAAGATAGATCTTCGATCTGGCTACCATCAGGTTAAGATTGCAGAGAAGGACATACCGAAGACGGCCTTCCATACCCGGTATGGACATTTTGAGTTCACAGTGGTTCCTTTTGGTTTGACCAATGCACCTGCAGTTTTTATATGCTTGATGCACTTGGTCCTGAACGAGTTCTTGGACAAGTTCGTGGTAGTTTTCATCAACGACATTCTGATATACTCCAAGAGCAGGGAAGAACATGAGGAGCATCTGAGGGTAGTACTACAGAGGCTGCGAGAGAAAGAGTTGTATGCCAAGTTCAGTAAGTGTGAGTTCTGGCTTGAGGAAGTTGCATTCCTTGGACATGTTGTATCCAGGGATGGGATTAAGGTTGACCTTGCTAAAGTGAAAGTTGTTCTAGAGTGGGAGCCGCCCAAGACGGTACCCGAAGTCAGGAGTTTTCTTAGCCTTGCAGGATATTATCGGAGATTCATCGAGGGTTTTTCCTTGATAGCCAGTCCCATGACCAAGCTATTAAGGAAAGATCAAGCCTTTGTATGGAGTGATGCCTGCCAGAAGAGTTTTGATGAACTGAAGAAGAAGTTGACATCAGCACCAGTCTTGACAGTACCTAAGCCAGGAGTGGAGTACGTGTTGTTTTGTGATGCTTCAGGTCTTAGTTTGGGAGCATTTCTGATGCAAGAGGGCCGAGTGATTGCCTATGCTTCGAGACAGTTTAGGCCCTACGAGAAGAACTACCCGACACATGATCTAGAGATGGCCGCAGTGATCCTTGCTTTGAAGATTTGGCGACATTATCTGTTTGGAGAGAGATGCAGCATCTTCACAGATCATAAGAGTCTCAAGTACATCATGACTCAGAAGGAACTTAACCTACGACAAAGATGTTGGGTTGAGTTGCTGAATGATTATGATTGTACGATTGAGTATCACCCTGGAAAAGCTAATATGGTAGCAGATGCTTTGAGCCGGAGATAGCCAAAAGATGCTTCCACAACCTACTCGATGTCCTCACTCATCGAGTTAAGAAAGATGTTAGTTGATTTGTCAGTTGATGAGACAGGAGCTCTGTTGACCCATATTGAAGTCAAGTCTAACCTGAGAGGCTGGATTGTGGAACTACAAGATGGAGATCCCGACTTGATCAAGCTGAAGGAAGCAGTCCGTAGTGGGAAAGAAGACAAGTTTCGCATAGCTGAGGACAGTGCACTGATGCTGGGGAAACGCCTATGTGTACCCAGTATTGGTGACCTACGCAGTCAGATTTTGGAAGAGGGACATATGACGCCATATGCTATGCATCCCGGAAGCACCAACATGTACCAGAATTTGAGGAGACATTTCTGGTGGCCACGTATGAAGAAAGATGTAGCCGAGTATGTGGCTAAGTGTATCACTTGTCAGCAAGTGAAAGCCGAGCATCAGGCTCTAGTAGGAAAGATGAGATCTCTGACAGTGCCAGAGTGGAAGTGGGAGATGATCATTATGGATTTTGTGGTTGGATTACCGTTGACCCGGAGACAGCATGATGCCATCTCGGTTATCGTGGATCGACTTACAAAATCAGCTCATTTCCTCCCCATTCGATAGACAGATACTTTGGATAAGTTGGCGAAATAGTATATTGCAGAGATTGTGAGACTTCATGGGATTCCTAAGTCCATAGTCTCAGACAGAGATCCGAGATTCACATCACGGTTTTGGAAGAGTCTGCAAGCAGCTTTGGGAACGAAGCTGAGTTTCAGTACTGCATTTCATCCTCAGACTAACGGACAGTCAGAGAGGACTATTCAGACACTGGAGGATATGTTAAGGGCTTGTGCTCTTAATTTCAGTGAGAGAAAGAGTTTTCCTCCGAGTTGCACCTTGGAAAGGTGTTATCAGATTCGGGAAAAGAGGGAAGCTGAGTCCCAAGTACATCGGACCATATGAGATCGTGGAAAGGGTCGGACCCTTGGCGTACAGATTATCCTTACCAGAGGAGTTGTCCTAGATTCATGATGTGTTCCATGTTTCCATGTTGAGGAGGTACAAATCCGACCACAGTCATGTGGTTACTACAACAGATGTTGAGGTTGCAGAGGATCTTACGTATACAAAATTGCCAGAGCAGATCCTTGCCCGAGAAGTCAGACAGCTGAGGAACCGAGTCATTCCGATGGTAAAAGTCAAGTGGAGCAAGCACTCTGCGAATGAGTCTACATGGGAAGTTGAGGAGCACATGCGCTCTCAGTATCCGCACCTGTTTACAACACCGGAGTGAATTTCGGGGACGAAATTCTTTTTAAGGTGGGTAGGCTGTAACAACCCGGGTAATTTTTACGTTTTTACCGGTACCGTAATAATTTATTTCACCGTAATTTACCATTAAAACTAATCTTGGGAAATTAATTTATGGTAATTCGTGCATCGGATTCCGAAACGAAGCCCTGTCCCACGCTCGGGATTTTTCTGAGAATTTTTCGGACCAAGTTGGAATCTTTTGGGTCTAGGAATCTTCAGAAAAGTCGGGATTAACCCCGAGTTATCGGGCCAGAAATAAAGTCAAAGGGGTACAATAGTTATTTTCTGGTCCGGACAGAACCAGCTTCACATGCTGCACAGTGTTGCTGCTGCCGCCACCACTATGCAGCATGTGAACTGCCAGTAAAATGCCCGTGCCTAGCCTTTGTCCAGCACTGCACAAACTGCCATCGTCCCTCTGCCGCGACAACGCTGTCACCTCGTACCGCCCCGTCACCACTTTGTCGTTCGTCGCGCTGCTCCTCGCCGCCTAGATGAGCCGTGAGTGTGGGTGACCCGTTTGGTTGGGTCACGGGTTGGGTCGACCCGCGCTTAGTGGTTGGGTTTGGATATTGTGTTTGGGCTGCTGGGTTGATGATGGGCCGGATCGTGGGCTATGTACTGGGCCGAATTCTAGGCCTGCACATGGGCTGCTCCTGGGCTCCTATTTGGGGCCTGGGCTTGGCACTGTGCACGGCCTGATCTGGCACTGTTTGGGCCCAGTCTGAATTTAAAAAAAAAGAAAAGAAATAATCTGGGAAACAAAAAAAAGAAATATGTAGATATAATTTTGGGAATAAAAATAATTTGTATTCTGGAAAAAAATATAAATGAAATAAGTAATAGTAGAGTAATTAATTGGAGGAGATAATAAAAAAAATAATAATAATAGTAATTGGTAATTTAGGAAAGTACATACTTATAGAAATAGATATGGAAAGGGTATTATCAAAGTAGGTATTGTATGGGAATAATATCTGGGTATAGGTATAAATAAGTATAGAAATATTTTTGACACCTAGAAAAAAAGGTGAATTATGATGATAATAGGGAAATAAACCGGGAAAGTAACCGAGACGAGTTAGTAATTATTTTTCGGTATACAGTAGTAGCCTGACATTTGCATATCACTTATGTGTGCATATTATTTGTTTGATATAGGAGTTGATAACGAGCAGATACCTGAGGAACCGGACTTGGAGTCTGTGGGACATTTCCAAACTTGATAATCGGCTAAGGTGAGGATGGATAATCCTTGATATGTGCCCGTAATACTGTGTATGATTTGTTGTTTGATTGAACTGCTGAGATGATTATTGTTGGCTGTTTGACTGCTATGATATTGTTGCTGTTCTTGGTTAGCTGTGTTATTGATTCGTGAAATCTGTACTGTGATAAATGTTGAACTGATGATTGTGAATAGTTAGTGATATGAGATTGTTGCTGGTTGGGTCTGTGGTATAATCTGAAATAATGGTAAGACGGTTAATTGAGGATAGAGAAATGAAACTGGATTGAATTTGAGATGATGATTTAATTGTCACGTGGAAAGTAGTGGTATGACTAGATGGTTAGAGACTAGTTCTGTGGTGTCATGGCCGGTTTGGTTTGGTTATTGGGGATGTTGATCCCGGATGAGATTGTTATTGGGATGTTGATCCCGGATTGTGTTTTGGCCTGGCATCCGGAATTAGTTAATAACCAGGTACGACCCTAGCTTGTCCAGTGACGGGGCCCGGAAGATAAAACTGGTAGTAATAACAATAATAAGCATTCTTTTGGTCTTGGCCCAGTTGTAGTTAGTAGAATCTTTGTGTTGTGATTGTCTGTGTTTACTTCGAAAGTATTATGGTTGATTATATATCTCTGTTTATCCTTCGTCGGTGAGCACTTCGGACTCACCCCTCGCCTGCGCGGTTTCATCCCGTAGGTTTAGTTGCTTCGTAGTTCAGGTACGACGTTCGATGGCTGCTGCTTTCTTCTCCACCTGACTCCGGATCCATACCTCCGCTGCATGTGCATATAAGTCTTCCGCTGTGTCATATATGTTGCTGTGTTGCTGCTTTCCTATATTGCTTATGATGTTGATATACTGGATTGTGCTGCTTTGTTGAGCTTTGAGTGTGGATTGAATAATGGACCCTGAGTGTGGGTGACAGATGTTGCTTTGTACTTTTGCTGTATTTGGATTTACCATGTAGTATTTTGACTGCGATGTACTGTCTGTTCTATCAATAGGAATAGTTTCGGCACGTGTCTATTGTGTATGGTAAATACGGGTCGGGGCGCTTCACCAGAATCAGGTCTCTAAGTTAATATATAATATAGATTGAATAAGTGAATAAAATTTGTTTGAATTGTATTCATAAAAAAAATTTGTTTGAATTGGTGATTAAGTTGACGGATAATTTTCGTTAGTTAGTTAGTTTTAGTTATATAAGGTGCTAAATCAAACTACAAAAAAAAAAGAAAAAAAAATTAACCAAGAATGAAATATAGAAAATACACTAGCTCGTAGAGATTGGGAATTCTTTTTGTTTGATAATCTTGCCGAGACCCGAAAGGAGTTTGAAGTTGGCTCCAGGCAAAATGTTATTATAGAATTACGATGAGGAGTTTGGGAGTTTGTTTAAAATAGTAAAACTTATAGTAGTATAATACTACAAGATATATTTTATTTATTGTGCAAAAGTATACAATTACTTTCAAATAAACCACGATTATGCGGTTAAAGTGTTATTCCTAAGTAGGGATGGCAGCGGGGTGGGGATTGTGCGGGTGGAGGAATCCCTGCTCCATCCCTGCGACTAGGGCTGTGCAAAAAACCCGTACCGATTCAACCGTGCCGATACCGACCGAAAACCGACGGTATCAGCACGGCAATCACAGGATTTTATTGCCAACCCCTCCGAAATTGCCGAGCCGATAAGACCACCAATCCTTCTCGGCAGAAGCCTTCGGATACCGTCGGCAAACGGTACTGCCGATACCGTCCAAACACGCATGCCTCAACACACACAAGCCCAACCCAACGAAAACAAACCTAGCCCAAAAACCTAAACTTGATACCCAAACCCAAATGAAGAAAAACCAAACCCATTACTAAACCCAACCCAACCCTAGCCGGCTAATATAAAAACACTAACCCTAAAAAATCCCTAATTCCCTTCTCTTCTCTTCTCTTCTATTCTTTCGCCTCTCGCCCGATTCTTTCTTTTTCTCTCCATACACAGACGAGCCCAGCCACCGATTCGTCGCGCTTCACGCGGCGACGGTGAAGCAACCCTCCACAAACTCTAATCAGCCATCGATTTCCTCTTCCCTTTCTTTGAATCGGCCTAAAATTGATTAAAATCCCAAACCCAAAGTCAGACACACACAAACCCTTTACGTCGCACGTGACGGCAGCGACGGTGAAGCTACCTGCCAAATTCCTCCTCTCCTCCATCGTATCGACGTTACAAGCAATCTCCAAAGTCCTAAACCCAAAACCCCCAATTCTCGAAGTGGAACCCTAATTCCCCAAATTAATTTCAGAACCCTAATTGGCCAAATTCGCCCCTTTTTCTTGCAATTGATCACTCAGGTAAGTGTATTATTCAAATTTTACTGTGTGCTCAATTGTTAGTCCTAACTGTTTGTGTCGAGTTTGTTTGATGGTGGCTCAATTGTTAGTGCTAACTGTGTGTAATTGCTTGTTTTTGTAGATGGCGACTGTTCCTAGTAGTGAATCTGTTGTGGAAAGCTCAGCTGCATCTCCGGCGACAATTGATCGTGATGCAGTGGGCATGGATGTTGATCTGCCTAGGTTGCCAATGCCACCGTCTGCGTCAGGGTGAGTTACGTTTCTTTGATTTCAATGTGTGAAGGTTTAGTTTAGTTATCTTATGCTTGCTTGTTTCTGTTGTGCAGTGCAGGAGAGCAAACAGCCACTGGTCATAACACTCCAATTCAGCAAAGTGGAGCCCAAGCTGCTACTGGTGAAGTTGTGAAGACGATGGTGATATCCAGGAAGGAAAGGTCCAAGGCTTGGGATCATTTCATCAAAATTGACAGTCCCAGTGGCCTGCGAATGGGGAAGTGCAAGAGATGTGGCCAAGAATTCAGAGCCGATTCCAAGAAGAATGGAACCTCGGGTATGTTAGCACATCTTAAAAAATGTCTTCAGAATCGTAGGTTAGAAGATTATTCACAGACTGAATTGGTTCATGGGGAGGATGAGGAAGGGAAGAGTTGTCTGTCTGCTTATAGGTTTGATCAGGATGCTTGTAGAAAAGCTTTGGCATGCATGATAATAGCTGATGAACTACCTTTTAGGTTTGTAGAGGGTTATGGCTTTAGGATGTTTATGTCTGTTGCGTGTCCTAAGTTTAAGGTTCCTTCTAGATGGACAGTTTCCAGGGACTGTTTACAATTCTATTTAGATGAAAAAAAACGTCTAAAGGAATTTCTGAAGTCCAATTGTCAAAGAGTGTGTCTCACAACCGACACATGGACATCAGTCCAAAGAATCAATTATATGAGTTTGACTGCGCATTTCATTGACAATGATTGGAAATTGAGGAAGTATGTCTTGAATTTGTGTCCAATAGCTAGTCATAAAGGGGAGAAGATAGCTGCAGGTGTAGAGAAATGTTTAGCTGAATGGGGAATAACTGGTGTTTTTACCATCACTGTTGATAATGCCTCTTCTAATGACGTGGCTGTTGGAAATTTGCAAAAGAAAGTAGGGAAGTGGAAGCGTAGTGTCATGGGATGTAAGTTTATTCACATGAGATGTCTGGCACACATTGTGAATTTAATTGTGAGTGATGGTCTAAAATATACTGGGAAATCTGTGTACAGAATCCGTAGAGCTGTTAGGTATGTTAGGCAATCTCCTGCTAGGTGGCAAAAATTTAAGGATGCTGTAGAGGCTGATGGAAATCAGAGTAAGGCCTCTCTGTCTCTTGATGTTCCAACTCGCTGGAATTCAACATTTCTCATGTTGGATACAGCTTGTAGGTTTGATGGAGCATTTGATAATCTGGCTATTGATGATGAGAATTATAGGAAGGAGATGGAGTCAAGTGATAAGGGAATTGATGATGAGTGGATAGGTTTACCAACTCAGGAAGATTGGGCTAATGCTAGGAGATTATGCAACTGTCTAGGTCATTTCTTTGATCTCACAACATTTGTTTCTGGTACTTCATATGTCACTTGCAATGCATACTTTGAGGAAACTATTTCTCTCCTCGGAATGTTGCTTGATTGGATTGAGGATGATGACCCGGAGATGAGCATAATGGCTCAGAATATGAAGACCAAGTTTGACAAGTATTGGGGTGACATAGACAAGTGCAACATGGTGCCATTCATTGCCTCAGTTCTGGATCCTAGGTATAAATTTGGGTTTGCACAGTTTTCCTTGAAGAGGGTGTATGGTGAAGTGACAGGGACCAAAATGTGGGACAAAGTTGTTGCTGCTGTCTATGGCATGTTCAATGCCTATCAGACCATATCTAATCCATCCAGGACTCAACAATCCTCCAGTGACATAACCGCAGGCTCGGCAGGATCATCATCAGCCACCACATCAAGAAATCATGGTGCAAGTGCAGAAGGTGATGCTTCTGAGGGAAGCCAAGCAGGGAGAGGCAGAATAAGATCCATCAAGGAAGACTTGAAGAATGAATACAAGAGGATGAAGCATGGTGACGATTCTGAAGCAAAATCAGAGCTGGACAGATATCTTGCAGAGCATGCTGAGCCAGATGCCAAGAAATTTGACATTTTGCAATGGTGGAGGATTAATTCTCCAAGATTCCCTATTCTGTCAATGATGGCTCGTGATGTTCTTGCTGTGCCAGTGTCAACTGTTGTCTCTGAATCTGTCTTCAGCACTAGTGGTAGGGTTCTAGATCCATATAGGAGCTCATTGTCTCCAAAAATTGTCCAGGCCCTGATCTGTGCACAAGAATGGATCAGGGCAGGGATTGCAGACTACAAGATTGAATTGTATGTTGAAGAATCTGCAGCAAATGTAGAGAAACTTGAGGAAGGTATAAAACCTCTAACTTCTTCATTGTTTGTCTATGTTTATTACATTATGTAACTTAAATTAATTTATTTCTTGTTTTTGTCTATTGCAAGAAATGCGTGACTTGCTGCTTCAAGATTCTGAAGCTATTGAAATGTAAGATGCAATCAGACTTGCTTCAAGATTCTAACACTTCAGGTTGTGAAGTGTTAGAAGGTCTAGCCCCAAACTCCCAGAATTACTTGTCTTCACTCTTTGCTCTCTGTAATGGAATTGTAATTGATAGTTGTAATCGAATTTGATTTGTCATTTCTGCATTTCAGTTAACGGATGATTGTAATCTTAGTTGTGTTAGATGTGGATGCTCATGGATGATGGCTAATGTTGCATTTTTGCTTAGTTTTCTGAAAAATTTCTCTAAGTAATGAAGATTTCATCACCTCTGTTTTTTATATTCGGCAGTACCGTATACCGACTGAACCGAGGTCGGTATCAATCGGCATCAAACCGATCGGCATGACTCCCTTAACGGGGCGGTATCGGTCGGAAAATAGGGCTATCGGAAAAGTCATACCGATCCCTTATCGGCACGGTATGTGCCGAACCGACCGATTGCTCTCCCCTACCCGCGACCTAAAACTATCCCCATCCCCATTCCCGTTCCCCGCGGCGGGAGGAATTTTGTCCCCATCCTGCTCCCCGCGGATCCCCACGGGTCCCCGCGACTCAAATTGTTCATGTTTAAATATTTACAAGAAAGGTTGAGCTTTAGTTCCAAGCCATTACAAAATATATAATGTAAATACAAATTATATATTACTATCTAACACTACATATTGCCACAAATAATTAAAATATAACGAACATGATAATGGAAAATATAATAGAATTTAACAGAACTTGTGGTCTATATTAACGGGAGGAATTTTGTCCCCATCCCGCTCCCCGCGGATCCCCACGGGAGGGGCGCTGAGTTTAACAAGTACAAATTTATAAATGTTCTTTCCAACTCGAAATCAAGGTTCGGTAATGTTTTATTATAATGTAAATACAAATTATATATTACTATCTAACACTACATATTACCACAAATAATTAAAATATAACGAACATGATAATGGAAAATATAATAGAATTTAACAGAACTTGTGGTCTATATTATATTATTCTTTATCTTTTTTGTTTTGTATTTGAACAAAATGACTAAAAATCCTATATAGAGCATTAACTAGAGGGGTAAAATAGTCATTTTATATATTTGCGGATCCCCGCGGGGCGGGTGCTGTGACTCCCATCCCCATCCCCATCCCCAAATTAGTCACGGGTTGAAAATCCTCCCCATCTCCGTCTCCACGGTCAATAATCGTCCCCATCCCCACTCCACGACGCGGATCCCCGGACATTGGGGATTTTTGCCATCCCTATTCCTAAGTGAGGGGAGTGCCGATTTTGAAAGTGGTAATTTATGTCTTGAGCTCCTCATGACTTGCAATTGGCTAAATTAAAAAGTTTTTACTTGTTCATCGAGTCCAATACCTGACAACAAAATGCCAAGCGCATCTACCAAGCTTTGACACAAGAACCTGGTAAAAAGAACTGCTCTTTCCACCATTTCCAATTTTCTATCCTCTCTCTTTGTTGGGTCACTCTCCTTCCCTTGCCATTGCTCTTGGGTAACCCCACAATGTCTTTTGTTTTCTATCCTTTTATTTTTTCGAAACGGAAAAACAAACATTGTTTTTTGATAAACAAAACATGCCATGTTTGACCAATGCCAATATTTTTTTTGAGGATTTAAGCTCGAGTCATGCATTTATCTATTGTAACATACTATGACTAACTTTCTGCCCATTAAACAATATCAGGTGATGTAACCAAGAGTTTTAACTCTACCCTCTTTATAAACGATGTAATTGTTATTGCATTCTCCATAATTTTTTAATTTCGGTAATTACATTCCATTTTATCCCATCAACTTTGTGTGAGGGATTTTAGCCTGTGGAGACTAGGAGATCAATCGGACTGATACCCATCGATGATCTAAGCCAATTCCAAATTACAGTGGGTCCGGCTTCCGCATCACAACCAGGGGACACAAATAAGCATCCTATATCCTTTCTAATTATGTATTAAAATCCTTCAAAAATTATAATGGTAGTAGTTTTTCGAAGATAAGACAAGCCTTGGGAGTAAATTAGTCCACTCCTCGACTAGCTAAGATACTATTCTATTATTTCTAATGTTACTAAACCCAGATCGGAGGTTGAACCGGTTGGGCCTTCGGGTCGCGGTGTTTTTAGGTAAATACTGGCCAAACCGCGATTCAACCGAAAATTAACAAAGAGATTAGAAACCCGAAGACCCAGCCGGGTCACGGTTAACTAGGTTCGACCGTCCGGACCGGTTCGAGTTTGATAACACTGATTATTTCTAAAAAAACAAAACTATTCCATTATTTAAAAAAAAAAATCTAGATCTGTTTATATAAATGAAGAAAAAAAACTTACCAAATGTTTCATCCATTCCTGAAAAAACAACTAACTTCCACCCGAAAACAAGACTTGGCCGTAATTACCAAACCACATGACACCTACTACTACCACTCCTACTACTAGGGAGAGGACACTACAAAAGTAGTAATTGTAGCAGCAAACATCTTTGTGTAAGATTTATGTAGGTGACAATAACAAAAAAGAAGTAGAAGAAAAAGCAAACAGAAAAAGGTTATGAAAAATATTTACCAAGATGAGAGGTACTAATGAACTGCAATCTCGTCTACAAGTGGTAGAATAAGGTTCAAGGGATTTAATTATATTGTGGAGGAGGCACATGGTCCAGGCACTAGGCTTAAAAGTGGTGGTTCTTGTAGCCATCAACTACTCCATTGGGTGCAAAAGAAGCACACAGATTTGTCAAATTCACGGCAACAATGAAACAACATTAAATACAGTAGGTATTTGTCTAATTCTTGGAGATGGGTTTTCAGCCAAAAAGCATGCCGATGAGAGGAAATGATAGGAACAGGAGCTCCAAAAGTAGAAATGACATTGAAGATAGTGGGGTTGGGGGGGGGGGGGGGGTTCTCATTTCCCTCTCCCCCATTTGTTCCTCACCGTGCCATTCCTTTCTATTACTTAAAGACGTGTCTTCACTCTACCAAAGATGTGTCTTCACTAGCAAAAGCACAATCCACATCCAGGGTGGACCATCAATGCTGTTAATGGTTCCCAAATTCAAAGAAAACTTGTACATAAAACAAGTAAATCACGACAAGAGGTAGATAATAAACAAAGAGACAGGATACTACAAGGGTTTTTACTGTTTGGTATGGTACGTAGTAGTAACAGTAGTATTTACTGGCCCAGCTTTAAAAACAGGGGAGGAGAAGTTGGTGGCAATTACAAAAGTGAGACCAAACAAACAACTGTCTGCTGCACTAGCCTGTGACACAATGACACATGATTTGGCCTGGAAAAAAGGTAACGCTACAAACAAGAGAAAAACCACAAAAACAAATTGAAAAGTAAAAGGGAGGTTGCAAGGTAATTATAGGCATGAAAAGAGAAACCAGGCCACCCCTACCTCCTCTTTCTCTCTCTTCTCCTCTGTCACAGATCTTTGTATTGCCCCAAGTGAAAAGGTGCTTGCTTGTATAGGTAGAATAGAATAGAATAGAAACAAAAGAAAACCCAAATCCAAAACCAGACCATTTTCTTCTCTTTTTTTTTGGGTTTTTCCTTCAACTTCCATAGGCTTAAGCTGTGATTAAGTGAAGCAGACAAGGCTTTCCTCACTGTCCATTCTTCTTCACCACCCAAAACACCAGACCACTCATATCCTTTTACCTCCTCTTAGTACCTCCTCTTTGGTGCCTTTTTTCTCTCGGCATTTTAGGCCCTTCCTCTCTCTCTCTCTCTCTAGCTCCGTATGTGATTAGACCCATGAGGGTTATGATGGCCATGTTCCCATTTCTGTTTGGTTGGTAATGTAGTGAAAGGAGTGACCTTTACTTTTTATTACTTTTCTTGAAGAAAAATGAGGGAAAGTGAAGGAAAATAAGTAGAACCCAAGTCATCCTTTTTCTTGCTCCACTTAATTTTACTGTCTTCCCCAACATTATCTTTGTCCTGAGCTGCTGAATTCAGGCCGATAATGAGGAAGCATGGATGGCAACTTCCTTACCATCCTCTCCAGGTACCTCCTCCATTATTTTTCCCTTTTTGTGGATTTTTTTAGCATCTATTTTTGGTCAAAGTCAAGATTTTTACTGGTAGTCTTTTTCTTGTTTTTGCAAAGGTGGTGGCTGTTGCTGTATTCCTGGCATTGGGGTTTGCCTTCTATGTGTTCTTTGCTCCTTTTGTGGGAAAGAAGATATTTCAGTATGTTGTGATGGGAATCTACACTCCCCTCGTAAGCCATTTCACTTCTCTTCCCGTTTTGTTTCTTATTTTTTGATTTCTTTATGTTTTATTTGGTCTGAAGGACTGAGATCTGTGCTTTCTCTGCCAGTTTTTTTTTTTTCTGGTTCATCAGTTTGTTTCTTCTCTAGTATATCCCTTTTCCTTGAAAGGCTAGAGTAATTGAATTGAAATTACTCATAGTGAAATCCATGAATGTCACTGGTGGCCTAGTTTTTTTGCATTTTCCGTCAACACATTCAAATGTTTCTTCAAGAATGTTCTTCGTTATGGTCTTCATGTGGATGAAATAATTACTTCATTCAAAAACAAATCAAGCTACCTTTCTGAATTACTCAGCTTAGTTGGCTAGGTATGATGCAGCTGGCATTGCATTTGATGTTTGATATTATCCTGGGAGTCTTGTCTCACTGTGTGGACCTTACATTTCTAGGGGAATGTGATTGGTGTCTGTGCCTACATTAAGATGTTTTCTCTTGGATTTTAAAAAAAGGATGCCTATCTAGCTTTTAGGATTGTTTCTCTAGCAGGTTTTATGACAAAGAAAGTGGAGATGTAACTTTTAACGGGTGTGTGTTAAATATTTATTTTAAATATCGTAGTGCTATCTTTTAACCAAATAAACATTACAAAAGTGCATGGAATCAACTGTAATTTTAAGCTATATCTATCTCTTTAAACTTAGGGCTGATAAGTTGATTGACACACAAGGGTTGAATAGTGGCATTGTATAGCATTAAGTCTTGTTTTCCTGTCAGGAGGTTGAATTGTGCTTATTCAGTATATCTTAGGCCTTCTTCAAGTGGTAAAATTTCATGAATATGATTGGGAGAGCTGCCGAGTGGTTCATGGTGTGAAGTATTAGCCTTAAGTTTGCTCACCACAAATTGATGTTCTGAGGTTCAGTTCGCTGCTTCATGTGTGCTCATTTCCATAGCTTAATGATCTGTTTAATCTTGTTTTGCGTTTGACAAGAACTGAAGACCCTACATACTGATCATGCATGCAAATATGATTTTTTACATTTTCATATTTTCTATTTATGTCCTCTTCTTTAGTTGGAAGTTCAGTAATATTTTGTTTTCTTTTCAGATCACTTGTGCCTTTGGTCTGTATATATGGTGTGCAGCTGCTGATCCTGCGGACCCGGGAGTTTTTAGATCCAAAAAGTATCTCAATATTCCAGACGATGCAAAGCTGATCAAATCAAAGAATTCTAATTCTAAACTAGGTGCAGACTCAACTTCTTCGATGAATGATGCAAAAGCTTCTACCATAGGAGGTGCATCTCTGGACAAGGATGCAGCGCATGCAGATGCAACTTCAAAAGACCCTAATGTTGATACTGACAAGAATCATGGTTCACCACGGAATTCATCCTGCTTCTTTTTAGCGCTTTTTCCTTGTGGGCTTTTATCCAATTGCTGCAATTCCAGTGATGACTCTTCTGAGCAACAGTTGAGTGAAGATGGGATGTTCTACTGCAGTTTGTGCGAAGTTGAGGTTGGTAGAAATGTTTCAAGTTGGTATATTTTACTTGATTTTCAAATCTTTTCGCAGTGTTCATATTTGATATATGATGGGTGGAAAGGTCTCCGCAGTAATATTAAGATTATGATTCTGCAATGTGACCTGCTTTTTCTTTGTTTATTATATCACCGTATTGATGCATGCAATTTAGGCTTCCCATTCATCAATTCTTGATGTGATTAATAGCCAGACAAGAGGTTTTACTCATTAACAATTTTCAGGGTGAATATCTTCTGTTGGTGTCGCCATTTTCTAAATATGTTGCTGGTTGTAATTCTGATCAGGTTTTCAAGTACAGTAAGCACTGCAGAGTTTGTGACAAATGTGTTGATCGCTTTGATCATCACTGCCGGGTATGGAACATTTTTACTGTCTTGTTTCTTGCTCATTTCTAACAAATTGGTCTAATGTTTGTTTTGGATGTTGAATGTGCAGTGGCTTAACAATTGTGTTGGCAAAAGGAACTACAGAAAGTTTTTCACTCTAATGGTTTCTGCTCTTCTCCTGGTAAGGACGAAGTTTCATTTGCTTTCATTTGCCTTACCTGGAATCTTCAAATGGTCAGATCACCAAAATCAATTTGTCACATCTTGTAATGCCATACAATTTCCCATCAACCGGTATCTTTGACCCTACACATAAAGTTCAAAAGATGTTTCCGGATCAAACTATCTTGAACCTCATATTATGAAAATCATCTTTGTATCACATTCAAGTTGCTTCAACACAAACCACAATAAGAACTGTCCACTTCTCCAATCCAGATTGCTTGTTTTGCATCATTCCGGATATCTCTACAGTTGCCTACACTTGGAATTTTCCCAATCAAGTCTCAAATTCTTGAACTTTTCTTTCCATCAATTTGTTTTTCACATCCTGGAATGACTGCTATTATTTTCCAATCTGACAAAGTTGAAGATCATCCAGAGTAAGCATTTGCTTTCATACATTTCCATCTTAATGATTATTGACAGGAATGTACATCGTTTGTGCACCTTGGGCTTGAGATTGCAGCTTATTCTACAATGGTCAACTGGAATCCTTGTGCTTGTTTGTTGTTTTCTCGAGCGAAAGCGTTTTTCCGTGGATATTTCTGCCAAATTGGGTAGCAGTTTCTCTTTGGTCCCCTTTGTTATTGTAGTGGTGAGTGCTCTACTCGTAACTTTTTTTTTTTCTTTTCCTTTGTGTAGCTGATTATCTTGGTTCACTGCTGTTTATCCATTGCAAGTTGAAAAACTCTTTTGTAGCAAGTAAAAAATCAGAATACAAATATTACTGTCTAGTTTGAGCCCTTTTAGTGATGGCAAAGTAACTGGATGTGGGTTTCCTGCAGTCTGTGTGCACTATCTTGGCAATGATTGCAACCTTACCACTTGCCCAGCTTTTCTTCTTTCATATCCTCCTCATAAAAAAGGTAAGGTTGATTATACTTTCCCTGCTTCAGATCTTGTAGAATTGTCTATCAGTTAGGCAGTGAGGTGACTGCTTTGCATGTTACAGGGAATCAGCACATATGATTACATCATAGCTTTAAGGGAGCAGGAACAAGAGCAACAAGGCGTCGGCGGCCAGCAAAGTCCCCAAATGTCTCCTGCCAGTTCACTTACTGGTTTAAGCAGTGCAAGCTCCTTTTCCACTTTCCATCGTGGTGCATGGTGTACACCCCCTCGCTTATTTCTGGAGGATCAGGTAATTTCTACCTGATATTTTCTATTGGTTTGATTACAAATTAGTATGTTTTTTAGTCTTTATATTTTACTAGTGATTTTGGGAGCTTAAATGTGATTCATTGGCCTAAAGCTAAACTTTCAAGTTTTGTAAAATAAACCCGGTATGATGTGCAAGTTGTGCATATAGACAACACGCCTAGTAGGTGTACAATGAAAACGTTTGGTTTCTTTTTGCAGTTTGATGTTGTTCCTCCAGAGACTGGATCGGTGAGTTCATTAGGGAAAAAGACAGCAGTAGATGAACCAATGAAGAAAAAGAACCCGGCAGCGGTAAAGATCAGCCCATGGACGCTGGCCCGATTAAATGCAGAAGAGGTTTCAAGAGCAGCAGCAGAGGCACGAAAAAAGTCCAAAATCCTGCAGCCTGTAGGGAGAAGGGAATCAGCTCCTTTTGGGCTTGAAACCGGGAGCAGCTTTGGCAGCAGTGGGCGTCGAATGGTCCCAAGGCCTGAAAATATTAGTAACAATAGCAATAGAAGGCGAGTTAGTAAGCGCATAAGACTTCCTGCTGATCTTCCCATGGAGCCTGCACATAAGATAATGGATTTAGCTTCTGAAAAAGTCTTCACCGAGACATCCACCAGTTTGGCCCCACTTCAGCTTGAGGCCCGGAGTGCTTTCCAAACAAGTCGAGCTATGTCAAGCTCAGGTGGGGTGGCTGTTGCTTCTTCATCTCCTGAGAGCAGTTTGGATTCCCCGGAAATCCACCCCTTCAGGGTTTCCTCTTCAGGAGCTGAAGAGTCAAGGCGGCTCACAGGTTTATCAGCCACTGGTGTTGCTCCTCACAATGGAATCCCACTGTCAAGGTCCACCAGTGATGGGTATGAAGCATCTGGTGGGGAAGATAGCGATAGGGTTCCTTCCCGAATTGTGCAGAGGCCAACCAACTGGAGCAACCTTCTCTTCCGGTCCGACCAGGATGAGGGACTTTACAGATTAAAAGGGTCATCTTCCTCCACCCATCTTAACAACAGACAGCTCTGACTGCGTTATGGGAGATGAGACTTGGTTTCGTTTTGATTTTATGGAGGTGAAAAAAGGTCAATATTCTTTCATTTTTCGGCCATGGCACTCCAAGGACCCAACAGGCCACACTCACCTTGCCCATTGTTTGGATTCTGGAAACAAGACATGTGAAGAAGACATGATGACAATTTATGTAAAGAGCCCTTTTCTTTAAGGATTTTTGCATTCCTCTTGAGCCACCCCCAAGCCTTAGCGTGAGTTCCTCATTGTCGCTTTGTTCCCTGGCTCTCTCCCATTTGGGACGGACAAAAAATGTCCTGTTTATATTACTCGGTTTGGTTGTAGGCTTTGGTGGGGCTCTCCATAGGAATCATTCTCATGGATGGCTTTAATTGAATATTTTTCCCTTCATCTTTGAAACACAGCCGTAGCCCTTGTCTTTTTAATCTTTAACTTCTGAATTGTTGATTTATGGTCAAGATTTTATTAGCAGGATGACTGTAGCCCATCCTAGCACATTTGGAATTAACAGGTTTTTGTTCCCTGACAACGAGAATATGAAAGGTGGTAGTTGTAGTTGTAATAGATAACTTTTGTTTATATCCATCAAGGATGCATAAACTACTCGAGCAAAACACAGCTTGGGGTACAAAGAGGAAACAGGGCATTCAGTTTAGTTTTGGATGAACTACTTCATACTCAAGTGGATATTTCGTTATAGTTCAGTATAGTTTTAGATTAAATTATAGGATGTGGCTACTTTTACTATCTATAAATTCTAAACCCAAAAGGATCCACACGTTGGAGTTGGTTTTGGCTACGCAAATATAGAATTCACGATGAACCCATCTCTTAAATTGTTAACAAAATTTAAACCAACGCCGGTTTATTCTTTTCCTTCAGGTCCTTCTCTGCATGATTTTATAATGCTATATTCTTGAAATAGTCAATGGTTATAAACAGAATAAAAATTTTTTGTTTTATTTTATTTGTTTTTCTCAAAAATATTATATAGCTAATTACCTTGATTACCGTTTGATTGGTTATTGTAAATTTGAAATTGTAAAACATCATGAAATTTGATGCGTGGGAGGAAAATAATTTAATGCATGAATTTTCTTTTTGTTATATTAAGTTCCTTTTTACTATTTTAATGTTTAAATTTTTGCCTCTGAAATTTTTTTTTTATGCTAGAAGAGTATTTTAGTCGACCACTAGACTAATCTCTCCAGCATCACCAACTACTAATAGCACAATTTTTGTCTAGCTACATGTCACCCCATGGCTAGAAAAAATTTATTATGCCTATTGTGAATTAATTAATTCTTCCCAAGGTGTACATTTGAGAAATAAATCAGTGAAAAAATCTAACTTAAGCAAATTATTTAATTTAAAATTTTTAAACTTTGATATTCTTTTTCTGAAAAAATTCAGCCACAAGAAAAAAATTTAATTTCTATTTTCCATAGGTTTAACTCTTTATCATTTATTTTGTAAACTTTAAAAAATATCAACATCTTAATAAATAATTAATTCCATTATTTGAATTTTTTCATATTTTACTGATTAAAAATTTTAGGGGAATGATATTTTTATATTACTATAGTTTCAACTTATGCTGAAGCTTTGTATTTTGATTTTTTAAAATTTCTTCTTATTAGTTTGTCCTTTCAAAATTTATGAATTACGTGTTTTATCATTTATTTTTATTATTATACCTGAATTCAATAATTTTAGAAATTCATAGATTATTTTAAAATATAATTTATAGTAAAATATATAGAGTTGAAGTTTGTTGGGATATATGATATTTAGATATCTTCAAATTATAATAAAGCAACTGGGAACATTTTCTAATTTGGGTATGCAAAATTGTCTTACTTGCAAGTGGAGGGGTAAAATTGTCTAATACAATACGGCACCGGACAGAGACTAAAGGAAAACACAGTACGCGGAAATAAGCCCGGGAAAAAAACGACCGTTGGGAGGGAAAGCCACCGACTCTCTCTGCTATAAATTCAGGAGCCGACAGTACACTACACCCCCTTCTTCCTTACATTCTTATTTGTTAGACACACACACACAATTGAAACTCTCGCTAAAGACCCATACAAAGAAGTTTTCTTTCTCTAATTAGACACCAAACAGATCCCTCCCTCCCTCTGATTTGGTCTAAAAGAATGGCACAATTAGTACTGCCCCCTTCTTGCAATCCAATCCCTAACCCTCCTCCATGGAACCACCGTCCCAAGAAGAGGAAGAGGCCGGAAGACGATGACGATGGTGGTGGTAAACGTCATCGCAACCCTAACCCTAACCCTAACCCTCCCCTTCCTCCGGCAACCGCAACAGCACCCGCACCCACAACGCCTCCTCCCTGTTCCAATTCCAATCAGTTTCTTTCTTCCTCTTCTTGTTCTTCCGGGGACCCATATGTGATTGCCTTGCGGCAGTTTGGAATGCATCTTCCAAGTGGGTATTACTTCAAACCCACCATGGATGAGTTGGTGGGTCACTATCTTCTCCGGAAGATTAATGGAACCTTATCGCCCATCGCCATGGCCTTGATCCCGGAGTGCGATGTGTATGGGGACGAGGAGCCGTGGGAGATATGGTCTCGATTTGGGGCGGCTGATGATC
>JAKUCV010007456.1:0-10157 GCA_028386065.3 Turnera subulata | reverse complement strand
CCAACAAAGCCTGATGATATGGAATATACCCCGTGGGTGATGATGATGATCAGGTCCGGCAGTGAACAGCCTCCTATTCACATGGTGCCCTTCGATTCTATTGTACCGGATAAGGATTCATTCTTGTGCTGAGGAGGGAATGACTGATGTTTATTCTTTATTCTTCAAAGCTAATTGGATATATTACTGTAGGATTTATTACTGTATTCAACTTTGATGTTCTGTACATTGGCAAAAACAGCCATATACTATTCTGTTAATAGTAACACTCCCCACTCCGGTGGTAATTTTTAAGTGTATCTATCATATTGTTTACTTGTTCAGAATGTTTAAGAAATTCAATTCTATTGAATGGGTTCTTTGTTTCAATGAATGCTATCCAGCTTTAGCGTTAACCATACTCCACCGCATTTGCGAGTTACTCTTCTTCTTCTCTTCTTTCTATTTCCTGGTTTCAAGATTGCATTTTTGAATTTGCTAATGCCTTTATTTCAGTTGGACTTGAACAGGATATGCTTTGTTTTTATCTGTTAGTGTTGCTTTGTTTGCCCCTTTGTTGCGTCTTTGTGCGTTTGCTGTAACTATAACTGAAGGTGGACTTCTTTTTTCTCTTTTGAATTTGTTGCTTAGAAGTCAAAACTGAGAAAAGACACTCTTTTCTTGTTTTTCTGTATTACCTTGAGTCATAAAATTGATAGATATGCATGCATGACCTAAGAGGGGGAGTTTGGGTACATATGTATAGAGTTGGTTACAGCAGAGATAGCTACAGTTTGGTTTTGAGAATTCTTTTATTTGCTTTCTCATTATGTACTTCTTGCAACTTGTATTTGAATGGGAAATGCTGTGGTTTCTTGGATGGTTTTCTGTTCATGACATTTATAATTTATCTCAATTTATCATGTCCATTCCGAGTATTTTGTTGTTTCTTCAAGCCATCAGATTAGAAGCCACGTAGTTGCAATAGCTGGGCTCAATACTCTTCCAGCATCTAGTGTAAGTTCTCTCAACCAGTCTCCTCTTGCAATTTTTTTTCCCTCTTTGTACTGTTTCCTTTGGCTATGATGGGTTCTGGTACTGTGTTGAATGCAGATAGAGTAGCTGTAGCTAAATTGAAAGTGGTTATAGACATGGGTTGTGGGCTCACTAACTGGCCAGTTCTAGTTGGTGATCAATGCTTCTTCGAAGAGTCCAGTGAGCATTGATGTCCTGCAAAAAGAAGCTTCTTCTCTGTAATAAACAAGTTTTTATAACGTGCATTTTTGTTTGCCCCTATGTTGCGTCTCTGTTTATTGTATTTGATATTGAATTCTGATGCATTTGCTATAACCATAACTGAAGGTGGACTTCACCTTTCTTTTGAATTTGTTGCTCCCAGAAGTCAGGACTGAGAATAGAGACGTTTTTCTTGTTTTTCTGTATACCTTGAGTCACGAATTTGATCCATATCAGCCCCTAAACGCTTATGCATGACCAAAGAGTAGGGGAGTTTGGGTACATATATATAAAGAGTCAGTTAGAACGGAGATAGCTACATTTTTGTTGCAGTACGGATTCTTGAAAGTCTACTATCTTTGCTCGTATCACTCATTCATATTTCAAAATACCAAAATTCTTAAGGCCTACCATCTTTGCTTCCTGCAAGTAGACAGCTATGTTGTACTGACATATCTTAGAACATTGAATCTGCTTTTTGTGGCCTGTAATGCTGTTGTTTAACAGCATGAGTTTGCCGAAATTATTACCGTCCAAATTTATTGAATGGAGCTTCTAGCTATTAATGATTGAGGCCTGGTTGCTCTTGATGGTCTGTGAGATGTAAAATCACAGATTCTATTTCCTTTTTTCTTATCATGAATCATGATTATTTGTTGAAACCTGTTGCAAAAAATAGAGAGGGAGTTTGGTTCCAAATGCAATGCATTTTATCCACTGCATCACCATCAACTTCCGCATCGACTGCTGTGCTTGACCTGGAGAAGCTGCGATTACCTTGGATAGAATCTCATTCAGTTGCTGCTAGCAGACCATGTACATATACAGGGGCGATTGGACCCCTAAAAGAGGTGAGGCTTGTTTTAGTTGGGATGACGTTGTACCTAAAGTATGTAGCTGTGTATTTCTCCAAAAAAAAAAAGTATGTAGCTGTGTACGTAATAGCTTCCAAAGAGATGCTAGCCCTTATTGAAAATCATAAAGGTCTACTAAGATGAAGATATGCTGGTTTCTCTGTTTTGTGGGTATTTAAATCTTGAAGCTGCTAAATTCTTGTTGTTTTATTTCCATGATGTCCGTCTCAAGAATAATATTGCTCAGTGGCTGTACTGTAGTTAAGCTATGCCCATGATCCGCAAAGGAACAGTTAAATCTGCTGTGGCACTTCACACAAGTCACTATGAGAAACATTCGTAGTTAATATATGGTCTTGCTAGTCAGATTTGCTACTGTCCTGATTTTTTTGTTCTTGCTCTCTGTAGCTGCAAAGTTTTTATTAAGATGCTTTTGTTAGGTGCACTTTGTTTGCTATAAATTGTGCTAACCTTGACATAATAACTTCTGCGCCATTTGAAGGCATTCTCCGGGCCACTTTTGCTGCAGAAACGCTTATTACAGGCGATGAGGCTGTAATTGCTGCAGCTGCTGATGAAGCAATTAAGCTCCAAAAAGTGATGCCATGGCAAAACACTGCCACTGCCTCCTCCTCTTCCTCCGAAGTGATCATGAACATGAGCCTCTGGCTCGAAACCAACTATAGATCCTACTCCTGAAGTTTCCACTAGTAAGGCAATGGGTAAAGATCAGCCTTCCAAAGGTGCAGACAATGCTACGACTGTTGTACTACAAAATTAAGGATGTTCCGTCTTGGAAATCAATTTTGCAAGGTACTTCTAATTAAGCGAGTTCGTCACACTTTGAAATATGTCCAGTCCAACCCCTTTCTCAACAGGAAGGACGGTAGTGCGTTTCTAATTTTCCTCAACAAATTATCTGAGTCAGTCAACCTTAAAAATATATGAGCTATTTGTTGGTGCTTCTCCAAAGCAATAGCTAATAAACGCTGAGGAAGGGAAGGTCCAATATATTTCAGTTATGGCTATGGACGACATCATCCAGTTGCCACCTAACGCATTGACTAGCATTTAGTGATCAGTCTTTAGAATGAACAGTAGTTCTCCTCTCTGGTTAACTCTTCATCTCATGTAGAGCAAGTTATCTCCTTGGCACCTGATCGTGCAACTTTTAACTTATGAAATTCTATCTTTAGCTCATTTCCTCCTGTTGCTATTGATTATCTTGTGTAATTGAATACTGCTATTAACAACGGAGCCTCCATACTATGGCTTCCTTTCTCCTACATAGTCCTTGCTTAGCCATTATTTGCATGATAACTGTGAAAGACTAGGCCATAGCAAGTTCCAAATTTCCAGAACGCACCCCCTTGATGTAAAGGACACTGTCCTTTGGAACCTCCGGAATGGATATGTACAAACTCATTTTGCTGCCCTTCCTTCTCCATCTTCCATTAACAACGATAATGTGATGGATATTGGTTGATGCTATACTCAGTCTGGACGATCTTCATCCCCTGGGATGAAATATCTTGTGGTTAGTGATTGTTTGGGATGGTACAATAGTGGACCTTGGAGTTATTTTAAAAGCATGGTGGTGCTACTGAAGAGATGATTGATGAGATATTAACATGGGAGTTTTGGTGGCATTGCAGGGAATGGTTGAGTTGGCATTGTTGTTGAAAAAGATTTATGCTGGCATTGGTGGTAATGGTTGGCGTAGCCATAGCTTTTTAGAACTTCTAATTGGATAAGTTGGTTACCTAGCAAGAACTTGGGATCTGTAGCCACTGCCTTCCTTCAAGTGAGAGTAGGTATTTCGAGTGACAACAAGACGTCCAAGGATTTGGTGGGAAAGATGTGATGGAATCCTATGTCAAAAGAGGAGAGGGGTGAAATCCGTGGGTTACATTAGCTTGTTTGTTGGTATTGTTCTAATTTAATTAAGATATTTCGGATTTGAGTTTTTGGGGATAGAACACTCTCAAAGTCAGAGTGTTAACCTACCTATTATGCCTCCCAAATAGTTTGGTTTCATTGATATTCGTGGCTTGGCATAGAATACTAGTGTTAAAGGAAGAGAGAAAAAACAAAAAAGAGGGCGTCCTTTATGATTTCCATCTGAATTAATGTGGCCTATCGATATTCCTTAAAGGTAGATTATCTAAAATATCATTGAGGAAGAGAAAACAAGAAGAGGGGGATATGTTTGGAGTTTATATGAGTGTTGCATACACATCATGTTATGTTCTAAGAAGACCTTTTAAGATGTTTTAAATCTTTGAATTAAATAATGGTGTAGTGAACAAAATTTAAAATAAGTACAAATAATTCAATTAATGTGTATCATTCACATAGTGACTGAAATAATTTTTTCATGAAGAGTGATCTGTATTGTGTAATTAATAATAATGAAGAGTTATTTCAGTCACTATGACAATGATACACATTAATTGTAAGGATTTATTTCTATTTTTAAGGGCTTATTATGTGCCCCTAGGGCACAAAATAGAAAAACTCAAGATAAATTAATGTAAATAATGATCAATATTAGTTCAAACTAGTACATTTTTTCATGTTCTACACCGGTCTACAATACATGTTTTTGAATTTTTTTCTCTATTAGTTCAGCTTTTTCTTTACAATACCGTAGAATATAATGATTTCATATTATAATTTCATAGCACAACGTACCAAAGAATGAGTAAACACTTATCCGTAATTTGTAAGATTTTGTATTATTATAATTAATTTAAACTTATATAAAACTCTTTGTTTATTTTTATTAAATAAATATCAGATTTTCTTTTATTTAAACCCACTCTCCTTGGTAAAAAAAATTTAAGTTTAAACAATGTTGAATTACTCCAAAACTAGGAAGCCAGTGTCAAATCGTTAAAGCTATGTGTCATTACAACCTTAAACATGAGTTTGTATGCTAACATGGGGCATTAGTGTACATCTCTTTACATTTGTCTCGGTTTTAGGCCTACCCGAGGGTAGGGTTCCTCCCCATCGGTTGGTCCCTTTCTTCAACCTAGGGGCTTAATACGGTTTTTTCTTACATCTTCACGTCATTTTTTCTGTTCGGTGAGAATGGAAGATGTTTTTTTAGTTCTTCAGGTTTGTTCTTTCTTTCCAATTAGTTTCGCGTTGTATGGGTTGTGTATTATGGCACAAAGCCCGGCTGTCGAATTCTTTTTCCCATCTTTCCTACCAAACCAAGTTACTTACACCCGGCCAGCTACTTACTTAACTCTTACCCCATCCATCGCTGTTAGTATGCACTTTCCTCTATTTCCATAATCGCAAAGCAAAATATCAGTCTCTGGAATCCACACAGTTCAACTGAGTCCTGTCTATGAAACAGATTAGACAAACATTGTTTGTTATGTTTCATAAACACAAAGCCTAGAACAGTTCACTTTGCGGTCCGTACGGCCAGAGACTAATGCACATGTGCCCTATCTGTTGCCTGTGTCAACATGTTAACGGCAGCAGCTTGTAGGGCACAAGTCGCATGCGCAGGAGGGGTGATTATTAGTTGCAACGCGCTGCATTTTGTCTTCGATCCACTGGTTTTAAAGGCATTGTATATTACCATAGCCTTGGCAGTTGAATCACTCTTATTTGCTCCTACACAGGTGATGATCACCAGTTTGATACAAAACTCTTATTATGTATGCTCTCAATCACAACACTTGCAAGAAAAGCCACCCAAATGCAGCGAGAGTTACGCAGCTCATGCAAAACATTAAACTTATTTGAACATTTAGGTATTCACAAAGTGTTTCACATTCTTGGCAATATTCACAAGGGACGGATCAATTTGGTACATAGACAACACCACTACTATGACGACAAAATACAACAGGGAAGCTAACAAAATCAAAGCTTAAACTTTAACAATAACAATGGAAAAAACAAAAGAAGCACCATCATCATCAAGGCCAGCAACACACTGACCTTCCTTTGCAGGGTGGGTGGGTTTTCTTTCTTTCAAGGGTAATACGCGACGGATACGAGATGAGGAACCTTTCCATCATCAAAGGGCAAGCTCACATACTCCCTTGCAAACTCCTCGGCGATCTCCCAAGCCAGCTCCCCACGCGCCGCCTTGCAATACATATACAGCACCGCATGCGCCGCCACACTGTAGAGGAACAGCAGCACAAGCAGGGCCGAGGTCACCACAATTTGCACCACCACAGCCCAATCCCACCCATCAATTAGGGATCCGAATCCCGAGCTCGCCCAAAGCAACACCCCAGTGAAGAACCCGAAGAACAGCAGCAAGTGCAGAGCCACTCTCCTCATCCCTCCCATCAAGTAATAGCTCCTCTTCAACGGCTGCATCCCCCAGCTCCCCTCCACCACCACAACCACAGGGGCCAGACACCACACCAGCTGCAGAAACAGCAAAGACAGGGCCACCACGAAAGTAACAACCCCGGTTAGCGCAGCCACGAAAAGGGAATCCGGTTCCAGGCGGAACCCGGCGAGCTGGACCGCTTCAACCACCAGAAAATACAGAGACCCAAAAAGGAAGACGACCCCGATGGAGATAATCTGGAGGAAGAGGACGGTTAGGAGGAGTGGGAAGAAACGGGAGAGGGCCGATTTGACGGCGGAGAGGAGCTTGACGGGGCGGCCGTAGAAGCCGTGGAAGACGCTGTAGGTGATGGAGGCGGTGGCGAGGAGGGAGAAGAGGAGGAAGAAGAGGGAGAAGGAGAGGGAGAGGAGGAGGGTGGTGGTGGAGGGGAGAGGGGAGGATTGATCGTCACCATCGGGTGGGAGGGAGACGAAGATTTTGGAGTTGAGGGTGGAGGAGTGGGAGAGGAGGAGGAGTTGGAGGGTAGGGAAGACGGTGAGGGAGAAGGAGAGAGGGAGGAGGAAGAGGACGGAGAGGGCCAGGAAGTGGCGGGAGTGGGCGTTGATTATGCGCTTTGATTCCGATAGGACTGTGCAGAGGTCAAGTTGCAGCGGCGGCGGAGGAGGAGTTGACATGGTCGGAGGTAGGTGTGTGGAGGATTGGATTTGGAAGTACACAGTTACAGTTGATAGATTGGTAATGGAATTTTTCGTTGAACTTAGATGGGGTGGGGGTATGGGGAGGGGGATTTGATTGGGCTTGGAGTCTTGGTGGTCTCCTTGTTTATTTCGTTCCGTCTTGAATGGGATGGAGTTTCCAGATGTATCCACTGGCAGCCAAACGGGACCTGCTACCTGTTGGCTGTAAATAAAAAGAATGCTGCTTGTTGTTTTTCTTTGGATTAAATATAAGATTTAACCCTGGTTCTCAAAAAAAATTTATAGATTTAACCCTCCTACTATACTACAATGATATAGTGATAAGAAGGTTGCCTCCACATAATTAATTATGTTTCCCTATTCTTTATAAATAATTAATTTGGTCTTCTTACCCTACACAGTTTGAATGGAAATTGGCTGAAGTGTAGACTAATTCATATGAAGCCACAAAATTATTAAATTATGCGATTAGTATGTCACGTTAATTAATTTTCATTCTGCTGGAACCAAATTAATTATTTAAGAATGATATGAAAACATAATTAATCATAATTAGTATAAGGACCATACATATCATTAATTCATTACAATGAAATAGAGGAAACGAATATATATTTAATTTTTTTGTAGTTTTTCTTAAGAAATTCATACATATCAATACACATATTAGTATTAGTAGTTTTGTAGTTTTTCTTAAGAAATTCATTTACCATTTACTAATATGTATAAAACAAAAATATCCTATGAGATTGAATTTATTTCGCATATGGAATAAAATTGATACCAAAGCGACTCTTAGTTGTTTTCTTGTTTAAAATGAGTAGGTAGATGTGTTCACAATGTGTATTCACTGTATTAATTAAAATCATTATATTGTTCAATGTTGATGATGTTGGGTTGAAAACTTCTATAAAACTTGGTATCTGTATTTTGCTAACTTTTAGGCATAGTTTTTAAACTCGGCCAGAGCAGAGACTCAAAATGGGTCATGGGTCATAGTTCACTAGTTCACTGGTCAAATCGGGTTCAAATTGGGATTTAAAGTAATTAGTTGGGATAATAATTATTAAAAAATTAATTATTTTAATTATATTAATATTTACTTACAATTTCACATAAACTACAAAATATAAAGTCTAAAACTAAAAAAAATTCACTAAATAATACATTTTTATGTAAAAATAGGAAACAAATTAAAATATTTTGTTTTTCTTACTTAAATCTGACCCGACCAGGTCATTGGTTCACCCGGGTCACATAAAACTGGCCAGGTCAGTCCGGTTTTTCTAGGTTGATTGCATTCCAGTCCAATTTCAGATTGGGGTAGGGTCGCGGTTTGACCTGTCGAACAAGTAGAGCAGGGCCAATTCTAATAACTATGCTTTTGTCGTACGATTTGTCATTATTGTGTGTAATTTGTGCTGAGTACATTTTTTTTTAGAGAAACTGTGAAAAGGTATAAAGTATAGTGAACATTATATATAAACAAGTTGTCCATTTTCATTCCATAAACTATGAGCCGGATCCAACACACACAAAGTCAGTTTCACATGGACACTAATAACAAAAAAACAAAATATGGACACATGTTTTTTTTTTAGCATCAAAAAAACATGGACACTAATAAGTTCCCAAAGATTACAAAATATTCGTTGCAAGTTCTAGATATAGGTTCAAATCTACATAACAGAATGTTAACATTACAAAATCAATTTCAACTTTATAATTTACTAAATTTTCTGTTCCAATCTTATATAGATTCTAAATTTTTAATACTTTTTAATATTTTTTTCTTGAATAACATCCACTTTCTTGAATTTCATGAAGCTCAATTCAAACTCAGTTTTTTTTTTTTTGTGAAAAGAGAAGATATTTGCTTGTTTTGAATTGTGGGGTGAATTGAAACATGAGATAAGCGAATTTGAAACACAACGGGTGAATCAAACAATTTTGATAAATACAAACATTAAATTGAATGAAATTAAAACGTAAGGGGTGAATTGAATAATTTTGACAAATACAGGGAGACTCTGGGCTTTATGTTTTTCTTTCCCTTTTTTTTTTTTTTTGTCTCCGTAGCCAAGGGGGGCTGCTTAGTCTTCCTCTTGGGAAAAGTCTCTCTCCTCCCGCTGGGAAAATCAGCGGGTTAATTATATTTTGACCCCTTATATTTTGGTTTATTTTTTAGTTACTCCCTGAATTTTTTTTCATCAATCGACCACCTGAACTCCCAATTTCATGCAATTGATCCCCTCCGTCCATGGGCAGATGGATTCCGTCACTTGCACTAACGGAAATTAGGGATGGACGACACGTGGCAATATCCTAACCATTCAGTGATTTTCCTTTTCTATTTCTTTTTTCTTAAAAAGAATAAAATAGACAATATTTAAAAAAGGAAAAAAAAAAGAAATTAGCCTAGAAAACATCCCCTCCCTCCCAAACTCCAATACCCAGACCCAAACAACAACAACAACAACTCTCAAATTCACCCACAACGACTGTAGATCAAACAATTGAAATAAACAAAGGAAAGAATGCACGACGGCAGCAAATCCACAAGCGAGGCCTCGATTCTTCACCAACCACACAAACTCGAACACGCACCCTATTGCCTAAAGAGGAACCCGCACCGGCGACGCCCCGATTCCGGCCAGAGAACACCCGCACCAACACACACCCGCGTGACACCACAGATCACCCAAACGCAACCAACCCACTGCCGACCACCAACACACACAACACAGCCGAGCCAAACATCACACAACAGCAACCAACACGCAAGAAAACCCAAATAGTAAATCGGTACCAAGGAGAAAGAGGGAAAGAGAGAAGGGGCGGCGCTACTTACCGAGCAGCGACTCCCTCGTCAAGCCCTCGAGTTCATGCCCAGAACTCGAACCCAAGCCCGCACCTCCTCCCTCGACCTGGCAGAGACGGATGGAGATGGTGGATAGAAAGATGGCGGCGACTCGAGGAGTGTAGGAAGAAGATGAATGGCGGCGAGTAAAAGTGAGAAGAAGAGGGAGAAGACGATGCGCGATGGTGGCGGAGAAG